>JAQZBX010000021.1:0-154571 GCA_029593785.1 Cabassous unicinctus
GAAGACAGCATGAGGTCATATTTAGATATCATTAGATATGTTGGAATTAACCTCAAATTTCCAACATCTGTTATTAAGACAAGTTCAAGTGACAAATATGGAAGGTGTTATTTACACCATTAATTCCAAATACATCTAGACTGAATCTGAATTTAAGAAGTCTTTCATTTTCTCTTTTCATCATGCCCCTATAGCTTTACATGTAATTGATCTGCAACACCTGATGCTCTCTAGGTCAAATCAACGCAGGCTTGCCAGTGTCATCACACTTACCCAATGAACCCATTGTTCTTGGGTCTGAAAATCACCTTCTTTCAATCTCTCCATCTTGCTACTTTTTTTTTTTTCACTCAGGTGTCTTCTTGCGGTTTAAGAAAACATTGTAGAGCTTAAGAAAAACTTAAGTAAACATTTAAGTTTACTCTACTGCAAACTTCCTGACCTAAACTTTCACTTTTCACTATACCTTCATCCTTGAATTCTGATTTTGTTTTTACTCCTTTGACCACAACTAGTACTTGCAGAACTGATCACAAGAAGTTTGTTCTTTTGGACTCTGTTCTAGAGAACCTCATCAGCATTCTCTTCTTAAACTCTATTCATAATATCCTACCTTGCCACCCACACATCTACACACACAAACTAAGGGGGAAAAAATAGAACTGAATTTACATGCATGTTCATTTATATTGCATTTTCTTGATTTTTTATTTAAAAAAAACGTTAATTGTTTGAGAGTTTGGGTAGCCATGGAAATGCTCTATTAGGTCTCCTGCTAAAAGGAGCATAACTGACATCCCCAGCTGCTACCCATCTGGATCCTCACCATATTCAAGCTGTTGTCCTGCTTCCTGGGAGCTGCTCTCAACCACGGACTGGGCATGGTGTGTGTATTAACATGCAGTCCGATTCTTGCAAGATGGGGCCACTTTGGCTCAAGAATTCATCTATCTAACTGGGTGAAACTTTATTGGAACTGCATTCTGAGACCCTTAGTACACAATTCGCCACCTTCTCCCTCTTTCAGAAGTGTCAAACCTGTATCAGACCTAAAGGCACAACCAGCTCTTTCCCCTTTATCCTTCACAGGCATTTCCCCCAATCATTGTCTTCCATATCTAATCTTGTCTTGATGTCTGCTTCTTGAAAGACCCAACTGACACATAATATAGCCCCCATTCTCTTGTTTCCAAGTATCTTGCCAAGTCATGGATTTCTGTACACAAGAGTCAACAATTTCATGGCTGCTGAAGTCAGAAGCAATTGGAATAAAATGCCACTTCTGCAGAGTCCTAGCTGTGTGATTACAGGCAATATTGTGAAGACTGAGTTTTCTACTTTCTAAAATAAAAATAACACCAACCAGTTCATATAGTGTTGCTGTGTGGAGGAAGATTCTGACATATAGCAAAAATCTAATAAATGGGCATTTTAAAAGACATGAATGAAGAATCAAGAGATTTTCAGGGAATTTATTTTAAACTTTTGAAGGAATAAACATTAAAATGGACTTTTTATATTTGTCTCTGAGATTTGGGAAATGTCACTTTGAAAAGAGAGGAAGAAGGATTGACATGGTTGACAAGATCTCCTGGAATTACCTCTGCAAAACTAAAGTTTTCCAGAAAACTTTGGGTGGTTGAAATCTGTCTTAATCTCAGAGATTCCAATAGGTCTCACTTTTCCATAAGGAAGAGTCTTAATATCATGGAAGATTTAGCATTAGGAGCCCTACAGCCCTTTGGAATCTGAACTTTTGAAATTTTAACTTAATAGTGTTTTATATTTGCACTTGAAGAAGGATTAAAGAAATGAGCTCCTTATTTCTGAGTAGCCTCTGTGGTAGGCATAATCATTTGAGGTAATTAGTACTGCTTTCTTATGTTGTTTAATGCTCAAACAATCTGACTAAGGTAAAAGAAAATAAATATACAGCAATTCTGAATTAAAAATTTAAGATTAATGTCTTAAATTTAGAGGAAACAGGATTGAAGGAGACTAGAGGTGTTTGAGATAAAATGTTGATCTGCATCGTTGTTCTGCTATGTAAAAGAAATAATGATGTTGCATTTTATTTTATTATTTAAAAAGAGCCAATCAGAAATAGAATGTTAATATTTTATTCAAAGAAAAATAATCTAATTGTTATAAATTCTTAGTCATATATGTTAGGAATAAGATATATTAAACATGAAACAAATGTCCACCCATTTTAAGAATACCATGATATACACAACAGAAGAGTTTATGAGGTCAAGTCTTTCATTTTGTATAACGTGAGTCTCTTAAAGATCAGATGATAATGGAGGTCAATAACAAGGAAAAAATTGACCATGTATCTTCAGACAATGAGTTAATGTTTCAAGAATGAATTTGGCTTTAAAAGTATGAGAAATTATCCAAGTTTTGATTTGGACTTAAGAACAAGAGGTCAGCCTTATATTATTAGTGTTATCTAAGGATATAGTTCACAAATGGAAACAATATTTTAAATGTCAAAAGGAAAGTGGCCAAACATAGATTCTTTAATAAATGTTTCTGCAATTATATTCTGATGAGTCGTATACAGTGATGTTATAACTCCAAACACATGTTGTTTTAGTAGATTTTGTAAATAAGAAATTCCCTGGAACTTTGGCAGACCTCCGTTTCAGTGGAATAAAGAACATGGGCTTCTTTGAAAAATTAAGTAATGAAAGGTTGAATTTGCTTTTGGTCAAGATTCACCAAAAGAAAGGTATTGGTGAGTTTAAGAGAATAAAGAGAAAGAGGGGTAAGGTAAAACAAAATAGCAATTTTATCTTTTTTCAAATTAGCCATGATCGAACAGTGCATTTCCTAAGAGGACCAGGCATGAGACAGTGTACCTGAGAATAATTTTGACAATTTAGAAGGAATTTTTTTCCCATAGAGTAGGAATTAAACTTTTTTCTGTAGAGAGAAAAATAGTGAATAATTTAGCATCTGCAGACCATCTACCATCTATTTGCTTGTTTCTTTTTTTATCAACAATCCTGTTCTGGGTTGAATTGAATCTCCTAAGAAGATATATTCAAGTCCTGAGCCCAGGTCCTGTGAATGTGACCTTATTTGGAAAAAGAGCCTTTGAAGATGTGATTAGTTAAAATGAGGCAAACTGAATTAGGGTGATCCCTAAGACAATGGGACTAGTGTACTTATAAGAGGAAATCTGTGCAAAAAAAACACCTAGGCTTGAGAAAAAAAGGCCATGTGAAGACAGAGGAAAAATTTGGAACAACAGAGAGTGCCAACAAACACCAGAAGCTAGAAGAAGCAAGGAATTGCCTCCCCATGTATCTGAGGGAGCATGGCTCTGCTAACACCTTGATTTTGGACTTCGAGCCTTCAGACTTCTGAAACAATTTTTTGTTAGTTTGTTTAAATCACCTAATTAGTGGTATTTTGTTAGGGCAGCATACCAAAACTAAGACAAACTCTTACAAATTTAACAAGTTTGCTTAGCAGGGTTAAGGCATATAAAAAATCAGACCGCAGGCAAGATTTTACAAATGGCCTAGAGTTTACCTACCGCTGATTAGTATTCTTGAAATAAAAATGTCAGCACCCTACACAGGGGGATGCAGCAGATGAGATGGAATAAATGAAGTGTCCTGATAAGATAATGAATCCAAAAGAACAGAAAAACCAATCACTAGACTCTAGGGTATCATACTTCTATTAAAGAGGAATAAAATATCTATAAATGAGAAACTAACCTGATTGTACTATCATATGGAAATGCAATCAATGTTGTAAGTTCATTTCTACAATCAAGCTGATACATTTAATTTCACGTTTTTGTTCTTTCCTTTAGCCTTCTCACCTATTTCTCTTTTCTCAGTAAAAATGATTGATGATTTTTAACAGACATTACTGAGTGTCTTTCCTTCTACCCCATTTAACATAAGAGATTAAGATAAAAAGTTTGAGGAGAATTGGTACTTATGATGTGATTTTTATGTATATTCCTTAAAGAATTATTTGACATTGCTTAAATTGAATACAGCAAAAATGTCTATACCAACTTTCATTAAAAACACTACTTTACCTGAGATATTTTCACAAACATAGAATCATCTACATTACAGCTATAGAAAAGAAGGCAAAGGTGTTAGTTGCTTTTAGCATTTCCACCCCAAAAATCAGATGAAAGATTTTTAAAGAGCATATTTTTGTGGTATTCTGCAATATCCTTTTTTGAAATACTAATTGTAACCAGCACACACATTACATTGTTTCAGTTAGATGGTAATATATTTCACTTTTGACCTTATAGCCTTCTATAGTGCTCTGATGAAGAATTCACATTTCAATGACAAAGGCAGACAGAGGAGAAGCCCATTGATGGATGTAAAGAGTGTATTGTGGATTCATGTCATAATACTTTTTGACCACTCTTGGTGAGACGTTTTAAAAATTATGATCCAGTTAAACAGATGTGATTCTAATCTTCCAATATTTTCTGTTGTTTAATGAACTAAGGAAGAAAGAATAGAAGGGAGGTGGAGATAACATATAAGAAGTGGAAAAGATAATTAAATTAAAACTTTAAAAAAAAAAACGGGAAGAAAAAGAAAGCAGTGGAGGCTGAGATGGATATTAGGATGTAGAAAATAAACATTAACATTTAATATAAAAGTTATATAAAATGGCAAGCAAAGAAATAAGAAACAACATATGAAAAGAAAACCAATTTAAAAATTTTAAAACAACAGCATACTACTGATGCAGAATAGAATGGAGCCTGTACTAACACTACCATAACAAAAACAGCAAGACTGGAAGAAATGTTTTGCAAATTTCATCATTATTAACAATAGTAATTTGCTATGGCAGAACAAAATGAGAATGCTGTATGTTCTGTCAAATAATATTAAAGGTAATAAAATGCAAAATATTTCCAGACATTTTCAGCAAAAAAATGAATTTCTTGAGAAGTTTCCTTTTAACAGTAAAAAAGAAAATATATTTATATAATAAAAAAGAAAAAAAAAAGAAAAAAGCCGGAAAGATCCTGCAAGACCCTGGTCACAAGATCCCATTTGGAACTCTTTCTAGGGTTAAGGGGAAGCTCTAGATACCTTCAAACAAAAGGCTTTACTATTGGTCCCCTGAGAGCTAACAGGTGGGACAACCAATCAGAACAGCAAAGAGCTGGGGCCCCTCCCCAGCATTAGGAAAGCAGAGTAGGAAAGACTTTAAAAAGGCCTAACCTGGGTCCCCACACACGTGTCTCCCCCACAGCACACCCACAATCTGTGTCTTAGATTGTGTACTGTTTTTCTTTTCTTGTATCCAAATAAACTCTTTAATCCCTTGCCTACCCTAAAATATATATATTTGTATATATACTTATATATATATAATATAGAGATAGATGAAAATGGTAACCTGCATTCTGATTTAAATACCCAACAAAGATATTTAAAGATTTTGACAGGATCTGAGCATATACCATGTACTTTTAGCCAGATATAAAATGATGATGCTTCTTAGGAAAAGGAAAATCATTAAAAGAAAGAGTGATAATTAAAGAAATGACTATTTTAGGTATAGAAATATTTTTTAGAAAATTATGTACTTGCTAAAAAAGATATTTTACAAAATGTGTAAAAAATTCAATCAATCCACCAAACAATTGCTTGTAGGTTATAAGAAATTTTTAACAACATCAAAGATTAATTAATTAAAAATTTGATAAATTGTAATTACTTTTCCTTAGCTTTAAATCAATTGTGTGACATGAGATGAAGCACATTTAATATCTTGGGTAAGTTTTGTATCAAATGGACTTCCACATTTATGAAGAGATGTCAATTTGTTGCCTGTAAATAGAAATCTTGGGCTAGACATTTTTGAAACTTTTATATCTGTCAAAGAAAAAATTCAGTTAAGATGGGAAAAAAAATAGTTTCTATCATGAGAGATGGAACTCAAGCTACATTAGATAAAAAACCCAGATTTATTGGAATTTTAAAACAAGAGACTCCTATTTCCTTTATGGCTTCATTCCACTCTTTGCTACATATGGAAAATATTTGTGCTCTGTAAATGGAAGCATACTATGAAAAATGTCATGGATACAGTGGTTAAAATTGTTCTGTATATATGTGCAAGTATTATGAATCATCTCTAGTCTATGAGATTGTTGAAGAATTAGAATATAATGAATTCAATGATCTTGTTTGTGGTCTTTGGCAAGGCTCATTGTTTGAATTGTTGAAGTTTTATAAAGATTCACCATACTATTGCCTCCAATTTTCTTGAAGCAAAAAGAATGTTTGCTAAATTTCAACAATGAAAGATAACTGGAACATAGAAGTGTGATTTACATTTTCTCACCAATACCAAATGTATATGAATGATTTAAATTTGAGGCCAGAATAAAGGAAAAGCATTTTGTCACTTAGCTAGGCAGGTATGACAATTTATGGTAAAATACTTTTCATTATACAAATGAGTAATACTGATCTCACAAATTTTTCTGACAGGAATCAATAGCAAAGGATTTTCGTTTTAACTAATAGCATCATGTAAACTGGCCGCAAAACATGAAGAAAATTAGAAGAACATTCTGTTGATATTGATAAATTTAGAGTTACTTTTCAATTTATGCACTATCCCTTTGTCTTGATATTAATCATACAAGTTAACAAAATTGTGAATTTATTCAACTCGCAGATAGATAAGATTTTGAACCTTCTGATTATTTTTTAAAAGATAAACCTATTTTACCAATGTATATGCAAATATTAAAGGAAATTATTTTCACACTCAATTCTTTGAAAATTAAGTATGTTTGGATGAAGTTGATTAATTCTTTTTTCCACTGGAAATTTCATGAACTTTAAATACATCTAAAGAGCATTTAAACTGAGATGTATATTAAGTATAAAATACACATCAGATTTCAAAGATGGTACAAAAATTAAAATAGCTTATTGATAATTTTATATTATCATATTGAAATTGTAAGATTTTGATGTGCTAACTTACATAACATGTTATTAAATTTTTATTTCACCTGTTCCTTTTTATTTTTTCAATAAAGTAAAATACTGTAAGATCCTAAGATTGTGTAAATGCTTTAGCAATTTCTTAGGCAGAAGCACTTATTATTAAAAAAGAAAAAAAAAAAAAGACCAGTTGTTTCTGAAGAAATATCTAAACCAGGTACAGAATTCTAGCTAATTTCCTTCATTTGGAAAAGAAATGAAATTCATGCTGCACTTCATTTTAAAGTATAAGAATTATGTATTGCATAATATATTCAACATTATATTAAACCTACAATAACTGTGCAAAAATATAGCTCTCTAACAAATGTAGAATTTCTTAAACTCTTTTACTCATCTTGTAGAAGTTGTTCAGTAGTTACATTATGGATCAGAGAAGCAGATTGTGTGCTTAGTAATGTTTTTAATGTAATATAAACATTAAACACATAATAATCTAAATAAATATCTAACTAAATAATATATCTTAATAAATATTAGATTGCCCATGGCTCAAAGAATAAATTATGTCAACAATTTTAGTTTGCATCATAAAACCGGATTATTTTTAAAATGTATAATGATGTTGACAATAAAACCTTGACTAATGATATTTTCTCTTAAGAGAATATTCACAAATTTATTGGTCCTAAACATCATATATATTTTTAAGCATATTATGTGTTATCCCATAAAACATTTGCTTGACAAGCTATCTTTTGCATTTCAGGGAAATGCCACAGAAAATTCAGTATTTCTATAATAAATATAGAATACTGTCATATATTTATCTGAATTACTTAGGATTTTTTCATTTTTCTTACTCCACTGTTATTCAGAACATTAATTTGCTTAAAATCCTATATATTTTCAAGTCCTAAAACATAAAATTCACCATCATGTTCTTCTACAAATTATTTCCTTTTTTTTTAATTGTTGACAACTCTTCTCATATAAACCATAGTGTTTCCTTTGCAAATACTGCTTTCCATGCTCCCCTCTAATCCTAAATTCCTCAAAATAATAACAGATCTATCAAAAAAAAAAAATCCTCCCATTTTATATTGTGTGTAAAATCAATGTTAGGATATCAGTTTAAATACCTTGTCAAAATAAGTGAAAAAATAAATGTTCCCAAATCAGACTACTCTAGTATCCTTTACTTCCATATGACTATAATAAACAAAACTGAAACCAAGTTGGAAATGAATGTACAATAGAAATTAAGCCGTTTCTCTAATAATTTTGCATAGCAGTTGTTTTCCAGGTAGCCTGTTACTTAGTGGTAGAGACTGAAAGAAACTACAGCTCTCTTGGAGAGCATAAACATTTTTCTTAAGATAAGAAATGCTATAATCTTTTAGATAGGTAAAAGGTGATCCTGAACCACTTATCTTATTATTTCCTGGTTATTGAACCGTTTCTTTGCTGTTCCTTTATCTTTCCAGAGCAGACAACAACTGCATTCCTGTCATCTTTCACAAAATTTGTCCTTCCTTCTGTTTGCAAGGTGAACTTCAAGGGGAAAAGAAAAATGTGAGGGTTTTTTTGCCCATTACTACTTGAAAATTAAATTTTGAAATAACAGTTTAAAATGACTTTTCTAGATTTTTCCAAAAAGGACAGAAAGTAATTTATATATATTTAAATATATGTAAAATGATGAAGTGGAAAATATATATATATATGTATATATCTTCATTAAAAGAAATAAAAGCTCCTTCTTCCCTAGGACTAGACAGGCCTTCAGATAAAAGACAATCAAACAACAATAACAAAACAACAACGAGAAACTGATTTTTTAGGCCTTCAGTTTTGCAATAAAGAACATTATTATTAAGCAATAATACTAATAGATGTTAAATCCATGCAATCCATTACACATAACCAAAGAGCATAATTGGGCTTTATCCCTGTAACACAAACTACAAAATTCCTAACTTTGTTCAATTGAATTTGCAAAACTAATGTTGCACTTTCACTTAAGCTAATTCTTACCTCTTCTTTCCATTTGTATTTTTAAAAGCTCTTAGCATTGAAGTTCTATTCCTATTAAGCAAATCTTTTCCAATAAAACTACTTCTTTGAGTTGGATTATTTGTTATACAGTACTTTATTTTCTCTTCCTAAATATTTGATAAGCATTATCTGGAACCAATTAACACATTGATCATTTCAATGTTTATTAAAACCCTCTTAATGACTTTTAAAGAAGAAACATGGTTGTATTTACAAACTTTATATAGTGCATTAATCCAGGACATCATGCAGAGCGAAAAAGACATTGAAGGCATAATTCATTGCTTGCATAATACAGGGTTTCCTTCGCAACTTGGTGAAATATTTCAGAATGTTGTTATAAATATAATAACAATTTTCTGGTAGAGAGGGCAAGACAGCTTAGGGAATTGGTAAGGAATTATGGGTGAAATTCTCAAAGGGTGCTATTGAGGACCCAAGAAAGGGCTTAACTGCACTGGGCCAAGGTAAACAGCTGCAGTTGATTGAGCAAGTAACAGAACACAGAAGAAAAGATCAGAGGAACAAGTAGCACTTCTGTCCTCACTTCGGTGTTTTTCTGAAAGCCAAGGACATAATTTTGCCTAACTTTTGAGATCATTTTTCTTCTTTAAAAGCATTATTTTACATTTTGACTACTAAAGCTGTGTCAGTTTTTATCCATTTGATTGCTACTCTCTCAGAAGGTCGTAAGACAGTCTTGTTTAAATGGAAACTCAAGATATGCCTCTCCCTTTCTCTGCCACACATTAAAATACAATTTTCAACTTCTGTTTCACCTTCTCAAAGATGAAGGTTCTCAAGTCAACCATTTTGTTGAGTAGCTTCTAGAAGGATTTTGGCTCTGACAAGACTAGAAAGAAGCCATGCTCTGTGGAGTAGTTAATGCCCTTACCTTTGCTCCTGGAGACAGTGATAACTGGTGTATCTGACAACACACAGCATTACGTTAGAGCCCCATATGTTAAGAATGATTTTATGCAGTCCCTTAAGCAGAACCTCCCTTGACTGCCTGAAACTCAGCAGGGATTACTTCAGGCATTGGAGAGGCACAACTCTTTGGGTTCAGACAGCTATGGTGACCTCTTCAAATGCCTCACAAAAATTAGGCTGTCACACACTGTCAGGTGCTCTATGCTTTGGGATGTAATCTTTTTACAAGATTTAAAGTGTTCCCATTGCTGTAGAATTTCTTCACTCAAATCCTCCAGCTTTAAATTCCATGCAAACATAATTCATCATTGTTTATGGACCACCCCCTAAAGCATTTTACTGTGTCACTCCTTTTTATTCTTCTGACTAGTACCTTTTTATCCGCATACCAACTTCACTCTCCATATCAAACCATAGATATTTTGCCTATCATTTGAAATTCAAACCTTATGCCATCTACAAAATAAACAGATAATAATCTGTTAGAAGTCTACACTCCTAATATACATATACTAGATATGATACACATTATATTAGATATGATATATAGGATTTATTATATCTGTAGATCAGTTAAAAGTGGCAATATATCACAGTGGCTAGGCTGGGATCTGTAGACCAATTTTATTAATTCAAATCTGAGCTCCTTAAACAAAGTACCTGTATAACCTTGAACAAGTTATCTAACCATCTGCACCTAAGTGTCCTCATCTATAAAACTGGAGTAAAAAGAGCACCTAATGTAGAGGATTTTTAAGAGGACTAAATAGAGATAATATGCTCAGGCACCTAGAGTCAGATTTGGCACAATGTAAGTGCCCAGAAATCATTCTTATCTTTATTGGAACATACAGCTTTAGATGTACTGAGTGCTTATATGTAATGTACCTGTCAATCATGCAAAGCCCTAAGAAGGCAGGGTTCTATTGTGTTAATTTTCATATCTTCTACAATTTTCAATATACTTCCTTGTACACACTGGTCCTGGATGATGGGTATATGGGAGTCCCCTATATTCTGTATGTAACCTTTCTGTGACCTAAAACTTCTTTGAAGACAATATAAAAAAAAGTAAGATACTGTGGAAGAAATGGAAGAAAATGCCACTGTACATATAGGACAACTGATATTACAGTGATAAAAGAAAAAAATGTCAAAAAATAACTTATTTTACTTTATTTTATTTTATTTTTTAGTGTTTTTCATTTTTTAATACCCCAATCTTTTTTATTTAGTTTTAGTTTCTCTAAATTATTGTGTACTTTATTTCTTATGATTAAATTTAGCATCATTATTTCATTTTCCTATTAACTGAATTTGGCAATATTCTTGGCTTCATTTTTGAAGAGGTTTTGAATCCCAGAAGGGTTACAACTATGGTAGGGGAGGACCAATGGGGTGGGATGTCAGTGATGGAGGATATATGGGAAGAAGTTCACCTGGGCATACATGTAAGGTATATAAATATGTTCAAATGTTTATGGAGCATTGCCGCAGTGGGTGGAGATTCACACAACATCTGAAAGATTATTGAATTCCCATCCTAGGAATTCACTAATGAAAGATGTTGTTAATGTGGGAGGTGTAGGAAGCAGGTCATACAGGAATCCCCTATGTTTTTATGTAACATTTATGTAATCTAAATACCTTTTTTTAAAAAAATAAAAATTTAAAATAAATTAAAAATTAAAAGAATAAAAACATTTGTTAAATTCAGTCGATTGTAAGCCAAACTCATTTAGCCTAATTTTTATTTCCTTGTGGGTAGAAATTCTCTCTTCCTCTATCTCCCAACATGCTATTTTTAAAAATAAAATTTTGCTGAAGTATATCTATTCCTACATGAAAATATATAAACAATAAGTGTATAGAAAAATTTGTGAACTTACAAAACTAACAAGTATGTCATCATATAAGGCTTGCATACATCACTCCACCACCAACACCTTGCATTGTTGTGAAACATTTGTTACAATCTATGAAAGAGCATCATCAAATATATCACCACTAACTATAGTCCATATCTTACATCTGGTGTATTTGGTGTATTTTCCCACACCCCACCCAATTATTAACATTCTATATGAGTATTATATATTTGTTGTAGTTCATGAAAGAACATTCTCATATTTGTCCTGTTAACCACAACCCATTTTCCACCACAGGATTCCCTGTGTTATACAGTTCCATGCTTTGTACAATCCATTCTAATTGTACACAAAATGGCTCACATTTTCAACACAGAGCTGTGCTGTCATCACCTCAGTCAATTTTAGAATATTTTCACTATTTCAAAAGGAAAAATCCCATTTCCCCTTATAACCCCTCATTGTTGTTCCTTAGAATTGAAATAACGTCCTTTTGCCATTGCTGCAAAATATTATATTACTGTTAACTATTTTGCATGAGTTACACCGGTTTTAATTTTCACCATATTCTTAGCACTTTGTAAAAGAAGAACATTCTTATATTTACACTATTAACCACAATCTTCAACAACCACATAAATCACTGTTAATTATTCCCTATATTACTCTCTAGCTTCTTTTCAATTGACATTCAGGTCCACAGACTACACTTTTAAGCCACAATCACATTTATAAATCAGCAGTGTTCGTTATACTCAGTAGAATGTGCTACTATCAACTCTGTTCATTTCCACATTTTTACAATTAACCTTAATAATGCTGTAAATATTAAACATCAGCTCCCATTCTCAACCCACTTCCTATATCCTACTAACCTGTACTCATGAGTTTAGTCAATGAATTTAGTCCATATTAGTGAGACCATATGATATTTGTCCTTTTGTGTCTGGCTTATTTCACTGAAAATTACATCCTCTGAGTTCATCCATGTCATCATATACATCACGATTTCATTTCTACTTACAGCTGAATAGTATTCCATTGTTTGTATATAGCACATTTTGTTTATCCGTTCATCAGTTGATAGACACTTGGGCTGGTTTCATATTTAGCAATTCTGAATAATGCTGCTACGAACATCTGTATGCAAATGTCAATTTGCATCCTTGCTTTCAGTTCTTCTGAATATGTTCCTAGTAATAGGATTGCTGGGTCATACTGTAGTACAATATTCAGTTTCTTGAGGTAATGCCAAACTGTCTTCCACAGAGGCTGCACCATTTTACATTCCCACCAACAGTAAAGGAGTGATACTGTTTCTCCACATCCTTTCAGCACATGTAGTTGTGGTTTGTTTATTTTTTAATGGCCATTCTATAAGGTGTGAAGTGTTATTTGACTGTAGTTTTGATCTGCATTTCCCTAACAGCTAGTGATGTTGAACAGTTTTTCATATGCCTTTTGGCCATTTGTATTTCCTCTTTGGAGAAATCTCTATTCAAGTCTTTGGCCCATTTTTTAATTGGGTTGCTTGTCTTTTTATCATTGAGTTGTATGATCTCTTTATATAATATGGATATAAAACCCTTTTCAAATATGTGGTTTTCAAATATTTTCTGCCATTGAGTATATGCTATCTTTTACTTTCTTGACAAAGTTTTTTGAAGAAAAAAGTGTTTCATTTTGGAGAGGTCCCATTTATCTCTTTTTTCTTGCACTACTCATGTAAGTTTTAAGAAACTATTACCTACCATGAGATCTTGACAATATTTTCCTACATTTTCTTCTAGGAGTTTTATGATTGTAGCTTTTATATTTAGGCCCTTGATCCATTTTGATTTAATCTTTATACGAGGTGTGAAATAGGGGTTCACTTTCTTTCTTTTGGATGGGATATCCAGTTCTCTCAGCACCATTTATTGAATAGACTGTTCTGGCCCAGCTGGGAGAGCTTGACAGCCTTGCCAAAAATCATTTGACCAGAGAAATGAGGGTCTATTTCTGTGTTCTCTATTTGGTTCTATTGGTCAATCTGTCTATCTTTATGCCAGTATCATGCAGTTTTTACCATTGTAGCAAAGTAATATGCTTTAAAATCAGGAAATGACAATTCTCCAACATCATTCTTCTTTTTAAAGATATTTTGGTTATTTGGGGTCCCTTACACTTCCAAATAAATTTGATAATTGGTTTTTCCATTTCTTCAAAAAAGGCTGTTGGAATTTTATAGGGATTCTGTTGAATCTGTAAATCAGTTTGGGTAGAAGTGACATCTTAACAATATTTATTCTTCCATTCCTTGAACACAGAATGCCTTTCCATTTATAAGTCTTCTTTGGTTTCTTTTAGCAATGTTTTATAATTTTCTGAGTACAGGTCCTTTATGTCCTTGGTCAGGTTTCTTCCTAAATATATGATTCTTTTAGTCATTAATATAAATTGAATTTTTTTTCTGATTTCCTCCTCAGATTGCTCATCAGTAGTATAGAGATTTGGTACTGATTTTTGCATGTTAGTTTTCTATCCTGCCACTTTGCTGATATCATCTATTAGTTCTAGTAGCTTTGCTGTGGATTTTTAAGGATTTTCTAGATATGTTATCATATCATCAGCAAACAATGAAAGTTTTACAACTTCCATTCTATTGGGGTAAATTTTATTTCTTTTTCTTGCCTAATTGCTCTAGCTAGAATATCTAGTACAATATTGAATAATAGCGGTTACAGTGGGCATACTTTTCTTCCTGATCTCAGCAAGAAAGCTTTCAGTCTTTCACCATCGAGTCCAATGCTAGCTGTGAGTTTTTCAAATATGCACTAAACCATGTTAAGAAAGCGTCCTGCTATTCCTAAATTAATGAGAGTTTTTATCAAGAAAGAATGCACTATTTTGTAAAATGTCTTTTCTGCATCAATTGAGAAGATCATGTGATTTTTCTTCTTCAATTTGTTAATGTGGTTTATTACAATAATTGATTTTTTGTGTTGAAAAAACCCTTGCATACCTAGGACCTAGGATAAAACCCCCTTAATTGTGATTTATAATTCTTTTAATGTGCTTTTGGATATAGTTTGCAAGTATTTTGTTGAGGATTTTTGCATCTATATACATTAGTGGTATTGGTCTGTAATTTTCTTTTTTTCATAGTATCTTTATCTGGTTTTGGTATTAGGGTGATGTTGGCTTCATAGAATTAGTTTGAAAATTACTGTTCAGTTTTTGGAAAGAGCTTGAGCAAGATTGGTGTTATATTACCTTTGAATGATTGGTAGAATTCAACTGTGAAGCCATCTGTTCCTGGGCTTTTCATCTTTGGGAGGTATTTGATGACTTTTTCAATCTCTTTACTTGTGGTTGGTTTCTTAAGGTCTTCTATTTCTTCTAGAGTCAGTGTAGGTTGTATGTGTGTTTCCAGAAATTTGTCCATGCCATCTAGTTTTTGGCATACAGTTGTTCATAGTATCTTCTTATGATCTCTTCTTTCTGTGAGGTCAGTGGTAATATCCACCTCTCATTTCTGATTTTATATATTCACATTTTCTTTCTTTTGTCAGTCTAGCTAATGTTTGTCGATTTTGTTGAACTTCTCAAAGAACCAACTCTTGGTGTCGATGATTTTCTCCGTTTTGTTTATGTTCTCAATTTCATTTATTTCCTCTCTGATCTTTATTATTTCTTTTCTTCAGCTTGGTTTTGGATTAGTTTGATGTTCTTTTTCTAGTTCCTTCAGGTGTGCAGTTAGGTCTTCAATTTTGCCTCTTTCTTCTTTTTTTAATGTAAGCATGAGGGCTAAAAATTTCCCTCTCAGCACTGCCTTCACTGAATCTTATAGGTTTTAATATGTTGTATTCTCATATTCATTCATCTCAAGATATTTAGTGAAATCTCTTGTAATTTCTTCTTTGACCCACTGATTATTTAACAGTGTGTAGCTTAATCTCCACATATTTTTTAATTTTCCCATTTTACATCCATTATTGAATTCCAGCTTCATTCCATTACATTCAGAGATAGTGTTTGGTATAATTTTAACTTTTAAAATTGAGACCTGTTTTGTGACCCAACATATGGTCTCTCCTGGAGAAGGATCCATGGTCTCTTGAAAAGAATGTATATCCTGCTGTTTTAGGGCACAAGCTCTATAAATGTCAGTTAGGTCTGGTTCATTTATCATATTATTCAAACTCTCTGTTTCCTTATTTATCCTCTGTCCAGATGTCCTTTCCAATACTGAGACTGGTGTATTAAAGTCTCCAACTATTATTGTAGAGACGTGTATTTCTCCACAGTGTGTGTCTCATGTATCCTGGGGCACCCAGATTAAGTGCATAAATATTTATTATAGTTATTTCTCATTATTGAACTGCACCTTTTATTATATATAGGATGACTTTCTTCATCCCATATAACAGTTTTGCATTGGAAATATATTTTGTCCGATATTAATATTGTTACTCCAGCTCTTTTTTGGTTAGTATTTGTATGGAATACCTTTTTTCAGCCTTTTATTTTCAATCTGGTTATGTCCTTATGTCTGAGGTAAGTCTCTTGTAGATAGCATATAGATGGCTCATATTTTTTTATCCATTTTATCAGTCTATGTCTTTTGATTGGGGAGTTCAAGTCATTAACATTCAATGTTATTACTGTAAAGGCATTACTTACTTCATTCATTTTGTCCTTTGGCTTTCTGCTGTCATATCTTACTATTGACTATCTTTTTACCCTTTAATTACCCTTCTGAATAATCTTCATTTCTACACTCTTCTCCAAGTCTCTCACCCATGTTTATTTCCTTTCAGGGTCTAGCATTCCCATTAGTACCTCTTGTGATTCTGGTCTTTTGGTAGCATATTCTCTGTTTTTGTTTGTGTATGAAGACTTTAAACTTACCCTCATTTTTGAAGGACAGTTTTGCTGGATACAGAATTCTTGGCTGGTAGTTTTTCTCTTTTCATTACCTTAAAAACATCATACTGTTTTCTTCTCTCCTTCATGGTTTCTGATGAGAGGTCAGCTCTTAATCTTATCAAAGTTCCTTGTATGTGATACTTTGCTTTTGTCTTGCTACTTTCAGAATCCTCTCTTTATCTCTGATATTTGTCATTCTGAATAGTAGGTGTGTCAGCATGAGTCGTTTCAGATTTATCCTATTTGGGGTGTGTTGTCCTTCTTAGATATTGATATTTATGTCTTTCATCAGGGTTGTGAAGTTTTTGGTCATTATTTCCTCAAATATTCTTTCTGTTCCTTTTCTATTCTCTTCTTCTTCTGGGACACCAATAACATGTATGATTGTGCATTTCACATTGTCATTCAGTTCCCTGGGATCCTATTACATTTTTTCCATTCTTTTCTCCTTCTCTTCTCCTGTTTTTTCAAGTTCACGTGTTCTGCCTTTGAAATCATTATTTCTGTCTTCCATCAACTCAACTATGCTGTTATAAACCTCTAATTTATTTTTAATTTCATCCATTTTGTCTTTCTTTCCTATAAATTCTGTTAATTTCCTTTGGAGGTTTTCAAATTTTTCTTCATGCTCACCCAGTGTCTTCTTAATATCCTGTATCTCTTTAGTAATATTTTCCTTCAACTCTTTGATTTGAGTCAGGAGATTTGTGTGATTATCACTGATTAGCTGTCTTAAATTCTGTATCTCCTCAGGATATTTGATTTGTTCTTTGTCTGGTACACCTCTTCCTGTTTCTTAGGATGACTTATAACTTTTTGTTTATACTTATGCATCAGGATTTTTTTGTTTTGTTTTGGTTTGGTTTGGTTTGTTTTTTTTACTGCTCTCCTCAGATATTTGATTCAAGTTATTCTGAGTCTTTAAAATTGCCAAGCTTAAGTTGTCAGACTTGGACCAGGGGCACAGATATTCCCCCAGGGTTTTGGGACAAAAGACACTTAAAAGTGGCTTTTCTCTTTGCATTTTCTTAGTTTGCTAGCAGATGGCACTCATTGGCAAAACTTTCCACAGAAGTGTCTCAGCCTCCTCTTGCCCATGATTCTGGTCTGGCCAGAGCTGAGATTCAATGTGGGCTCTGATGGCCAAATTCACTGAAGAAGAATCACGCTCTGCTCTCTACTGCACCCTCTCTCTTCCCAGAAAGGAAGATATCTGCTCCACTCTCAATCAGCTGCAGTGAGCTACAGGTGGTTATCCAGGCTGTGTACCTTGAGTGTGAGGTAGAATACCATTCACAGCCTCCACCAGTGTTAGTAACTCAAGGTTGTTGTTTTGGGTTCTTCATCTCTCTGTCCTTCACCCCCAGGGGGTAGTACAGCACTGTCCTGGTCTACTGACCCCCAAAGTAAGTCCCTCAGACAGCTTTTTGCCCTTTCTGCATTATTTTTGTGGGTGAGTTGAGCCTTGCCTACTTGCTCTTATGCCATCTTCCAAGAAGTTCTTCCCAATATGCTTTTACCATAGGTAATCAATAAATGACATTCAAATGATTAACTGAAAGCCTCAATGAATAAATGAAGAAACTTTGTTTCCCAAAATTTTTCAGGTATCTTTGTCTATGCCTCCTTGGACTCAGCTTACCTACCATGCAACAATACAACACACAGATACTATATAATGTTGTTCAATGTCAGGTTGAGTTAGTGTGTGGACAGTCAAATAAGGGGCCATCTGTGATGTCATAGAAAATTTTTCCTACTGACTCAATGGAATTAATAGGATCTGAAGAAAGAAAGGTTTGCTGGGGGCAAATTATAAGCTAATATGAATTAGCTATGGTCTATATTATCAAAGAAAATTTATTTCAATACCACTTAGAGTCCTTCAATATTTTAAAACTGAGAAATTTAAAAATGTAATTGGGAATGCAATCTATCAAATTTCAGGCAATAATAAAAAGAAAGCACATTTCAATACTAGGTTAATGGTAAAACCTGGGCTTTTTTCTTCAGACATTTTGTTTTGTTTTGTTTTATGTGCATGATCACTAGTCATAATAGCTACAGTTGTTGTAGGTTGAATTATTAGAATGTCATTTTGTAATATACTTCATTTTATACTATCAATAATCATGGAAGTTCAGTTTTACTGTCTCCATTTTACAGATGATGAAATCAGAGTCAAGCCCACCTGGTAGTATGCAGCTACATTGGATGTCAAACCAGATTTGGGCTGCAATTGAAATCCAAGCAGTATTATACTGTGACACATTGAGTAATGATTTATGGAATGTGCTTTAGCTTATAAGCATGATTTAAGTCAAGAAAATTTAGAGAACATATTGTCTATGGTATTTAATTTATCTGAAGTAAGCATTTTATAGCAGCAATTCAAATAATAGTGAAATATGGAAGTAGCAAGAGTTGGCCCTCTGAGTGTAGAAAATATCACCTAAAAGGATTTTTTCTTAGAATAAGGGTTTGGGATTTGAAACCTCATAAATTCTACTACAAACTCTTTTATTGCTCAGATGTGTTAAAGGTTATTCTGTTTTGAGACCCTCTTAATAGTTTTACCTATTCTTAGCAAGTAATAATGATTACTGTTTAAGTATGCATTAACTACATGTCCTGAATAATTATTGTGACACAAAGGGAGCCTCTACAACTAACATTTAAAACATTGGCATAGTTTATTCTAGCATATACTTTCACACTGTATTTAAACAATTTATAAACTGAGAAAGAGGGAGAGGAAGGATGGCAGAGATGGTTAGCAGGGAGAAGGGGCAATGAGAAAAATAAATGGGTAGGACAGGGCAAAAACAGATGAAAAAGAAAGAAAACTATTGTTTACTTAGTCCCTACTGTGTGTCCTGCACATTGAATCTTCACAACATCCCACTTTCTAAACTATTATTGAACTTGTGAGGCATGGTCTATGAGGTAGACTTTATTATCCCCATGCTATAACTAAAAAAAAAGGTGAGGGTTCTAAATACAAAAGGAATCTTCCCATGGCCACATGGGTTGAAAGAGAGAAGTTGCATCTAGCACCCAAAGCTTATACTCCAAAAGTTGCCCCTGAGCCTTAGCTCCTCAAAGCATGGTCTGCAGATCAACAGCATCTAAGTCATCTGGGAGTTTGTCAGAAATTCATAATCTCAGCCTACCCAAGAGCTGCTGAATCAGAAACTGCATTTTACAGGTTCCTCCTATGCACTTTAAAGTTGGAGAAGTACTGCCCTAAGTAATCACTTCCCTCCTGACCTCTATCTCCTTTTCACTTCTTTGTGGTTCGGCTGCAGAGTTATGCATTTCAAATTCTGTGCTGAGCTGCCTACAGTGATCTAAGGTGTAGAATCAGTTTTCTCATCCTGATTCCATTAGTTCAAAATTGTTTTGGCATTGAAAAAAGGAATGAAGTTACATGCTACAACATGGATGAACCTTGAAAACATCATTTCAAATGAGATAAGGCAGACACAAAAGTACAAATGTTATGTGATTTTACTTATATGAAATACCTAGAATACACAAATTCATAAAGAAAAGAGAGGATATTACAGGTTACCAGGGGAGGGCGAGGAAGGATGAGGTACAGGATGGGGCATTATTGCTTAATGGGAATGCCATTTTTGTTTGGAGTGATGACAAAATTTTGGAAATGGGTGGTGGTGACAGTAGCACATCTTTGTTAATGTAATTAATATCACTGGCATTTGCATATGAAAGTCATTAAAATAGGAAACTTTATGTTGTATATATGTAGCACAATAAAAAACATTAAAAAAGGAAAGGGAACCATTAAGACAGAGAGGGATAAGGTTCTATAACTCCTAATACGTTACAGGGAGCAAAACCTTTAGGAGCATATTTTAAAGAAGTTTAGGGTCATATAAGCACTCTTATCCATGGAAATACTTAAAGCAGAAGCTCTAAATTTGCTTGTCAGGAATGTTGTGATATCAATCAAGAGATGTTCTGTAAGAACTGTGGCCTAGGCAGATGTTTACTCAGCATATCTTCATTAGTGAGATTGGGAAGAACAGAGACTCTTTTAAGGTTTCCTAGGTGATTGGGATATACTGTATGGGAGCATAAGGAAGGAAGGAAAGTGTATTAGTAGTTGGAAAATGCAGCTTCTCAGAGAAAAGGAACACATTCTGACATAAAAGTAGTGGAATCATATATAGCAGTCAGGAATTCTTCAGTCCTTTTTCTGCCTCCTGCAATCTCTGCTTCTTCAAATTTGATTTTTCTTTCCTTCTTTGCTCCCATCATGGATTTCACACAGCTTTGTCTGCTTCCACTTGCTGCCTTCTTTGTGGCACCTCTCTCCTCTTGCCTTTGCACTGCTTTAGTCTTTGTGTCTTTCCCTATTTATCTAATACTCACATATTCCACGGCAAATCCCAAGGTGCAGATCAACCCTATAAAGTAGGTTTACCCTTCCAGGATATAAAGCTCAAGGGTTACCACTAAAGTGATAATTGTATCATCTCCTGATGACTGAAAATATGCTTCAAGATCTTGAAGGACTCAAGGGGCATCTTAGAATGTATTAATTATCTTTTCTATTATTTGTAATTTCTTTCTTTCTCATAAATGTCAAGTAGGAAAATAAATTAATGATTTGAGCTTTCCAGTAACTCAGATGCCAGTTAAATGAAAATATATTATGACTGGGTGCATTGTAATTGAAGAAAGTACCATTCCTCATCTATAAATGACCTCTATCTTCCTCTGTAATTCCAAAAGTTCTATAATCCACACAAATACAGTTCAGTATTTCTCACCACTTTATGATGTTTGTTTTCTGTAGTCACATGTAAAACTTGGATTCCTCTCCTACATTAAGAATCTCAGATAATCAGGAACTTGAAAGTTAATTCCAAGACTTTTTATTTATATGGAAGTAAGCCTGAAGGATTGTCTTTAATGTCTGATGAATTCTGGATGATTCTAGGCTCCCAAGGAGAATATGTTACTTTTTATTTCCTTCCCTAGCCAAGTTCCCAAGAGAATTTCAAAATATTATATGTGTTGTTTTTCTGCCCAGATTTTACACATTCTAAGAGTGATATAACGCTGTTAACTTTTAATATCAAATAGACTTTTAGAGGAAATAGACAACCAACCTTTTCAGCAAGTGTCAGAACTAGTTTATTTTCATGATTTTTTCACTTAGTGTTTTTTGGGGGGTGGCGGGGGGTCATCTAAGATGTATCAGGTGCTGTTTTAGTCCTTCAAGATACAGTAGTAACAAACCATTCAAAACTTCTGGTGTCAAAGAAGCTTATATTTTGTTTACCTTCATGACATTCTAGAGCAGTTCTTAACAAGAGGTCTGCGAGCTTGAATTGAAATTCAAAAAAAACATTATTCTTGTGGGGAATTATTGGTGAGGGTACGATATATTTATTAAATAATACACTATATCATGTGGACTTCGTAAGGGGTCTGTGGTTTTTACCTGACTGGCAAAGGGATCTGTGGAACAAAAAAGGTTAAGAACCCCTGTTCTAGAGAATCTCCCAAATAAGTGAATACGGCATTTTGAGTCATTATTTTTCAGTGGTTCTTTTACGATTTCTTTTTCACATTTTAAGCTAAATATTATCAAAGTTATGTGGATTGTTTACTGGAAATAGAATTGGAATATTTTATCTACTTCATGAAAAACACTGAAACTTGGGCCCTTTAAACCTGTCAGCAAACCCAAGACTGAGCAAACTATCAATATATAGAATTTTATACTATTTTAAAATTTAATATTTACTGAAAGGTTGGAGGGTGTAAAGTAGACACAGCTCTTCATTAGCAGTTTTAAGATTAGCTGAAAGATTGCAAAATGGCTGATCTACATTGAAACAAGAAAAAATAAAACCTTTTCGCTTTTCTCTGAGAAAAAAGGTGTGTATATAGCAAGCATTTCTAGCTATGCTATAATAAATTTCACTTGAAAACAAAGACTTTTATAACTCACTTGTGGCTCTGGTTTTGACTGAATTATAAGGTTTTCCCATTGCTTATGTACAGCACCCGATACTCTACCAATGACTGGTCATTCTAAAGTGTGCATATTCACTGCTGACCCTGCTGTGGATAAACTACATTTATCCTGGCCACACAATAAATGTTGAAGAACTGTGCCTTTGCCTGAAAGAACTCTTGAACTAAAAATCATTATTAGATTTTTCCAAAGCATACCTTTTCTCAAGTGTCAGTACAAATAATAAACTATGCATAAACTCTACTCTCAATAGTAAAAGTTGCTATTTAATTTGGGTCAGTCCAAGACAAAAGCTGCACTACAGGTTTAATGTTAAACAATAGGCTTTTCCATTAATAACAAAAGGAAATATTTTCCTCTTCCAAAGACAAAGTTAAGAGAATGCTTCTCCTTTCTTTTTTAGACATTATTTTAAAGTAGAGGTAACTCAAGAGGACATAAATATTGTCTTTAAAAGCCTAAAAATTTATTACTGTGGTTATATTAATGGGGTTTTAGGATATTTATTTTTTTTAATATAGGTTTTCTTTCTTCCTCAGAATATCTATTTCCTAGCAAAGTGGATAAAGTGACTACTCAACCAATGCGGTACATCAAGCCTCACTATATCCATTGTGGTTTGGGAGAATATATACAATTAGGATTTTTATGTCATTATAAAAAGGTCATGTTTTTACATGAACTAAGATTCAGACAGACTAATAAATAAGATTAATCAGGATGAGGATAATGGCTACACTCAATCAATCTTTTGTTTCTAGTTCCTTCTCAAACCCATATCATTTCACCAATATGAATGGATGCTTACAATTCTTGTTAAAAATTTAGATGAATTAAAAGTTTTATTTTAAATAATGACAAATGAAAATAGAAACTATTAGCAAAAGTTCCAAATCATTGATTAGACAAAGGCCAAGATAGCTTGGTCTAGTTAACTGAAATTTCTTCCTGTCCCACCAGCTAATTAATAGGCAACCACTTGATTGACAGAGTAGCCCTGAACTAAGTAATGTTTTTTTTATGATATTTGGATTTGGATTTTCTTGAATCTCAAATGAGAAGATCTCGATAATTTTAAAGAGAAATGAACCCTGGACTGTAATTCAAAGATATAATTGTTTTTATTGAGAATTTATTTTCCAAACATAAAATGTTAAGCTTGGAACTTGAGTCTTTGGATGTAATATTTTTATATGCATTCTCTTGTAGTGGCTTTACTGAAAAGGAAAGCTTAAGTATTCAATAAACATGCTGCTACCACTTCCATAACTGACCTGGCCACTGACAATTAATGAATAAGTTAAATAAAGGATGACAACTGCTTTGAATATGTTACCATGAGGTGGCATGAGATAGCTGTGTAATAAATATATAAGTGGAGATGTCTAGTAGATGAATGAATGGTGGGAAACCCGCAATAATATCTGCTTTGGAATTTTTCCTTTTGAGGATAACAGACATAGGACATATGTTCATATGATAATTGAAGTCATTGGAATGGATAAAACATTGGGGATTGTAGTAAGGACAAAGTTTAGTTTAAGGTCCATGGATTTATGTTGTACAAGTCTGTTTTTTTTTGAGGTACTCAGTAGTCTTCAGCCAATGAATATTACAATTGGATTAATCCAAAGTGAGACTTTTCTCAGATGATTCCTGTGGAATCTAAGCAGAGAATCAATGATGAGAGAGGAGTAATCGAGGTAATGAACTTTTTAGAGCAGGAGGGGAAGACTGGTAGTGTCAATGGTTTCATAGACCAGGTGCTTTCAAAGTAACTGGGTAAGAAAATGAAAATTATTTGAGGTTATGGAAATGTTGATGATAAGGAACAGGCTGCATTAATTTCTCCTACCTCTAGTAATGTCATAGTAGCTTATAATTAATTCTACTATGGCACTTGTTACATTGCTTAGTAGGTGGTTTTATGTGCCTGTCTTATTGCCCCAATGGATACAGAATTTAACACTGAGTATGTGGATACAGAATTTAACATGTGTGAGTTAACATATGCTAATGAACACAGCTAAAATTTATTTTCTATAAAGGTGGACCAGTATATTTACTCTTTGGAATAGTAACCATATGCTTTCTTAGAGCTAAATGAAAGGCATATTAAACTATTGGGCTTTCACTGGAAATTTCTGATTGCCTTACATGTATTAACTACTGTATTAGTCAGCCAAAGAGGTGCTGATGCAAAATACCAGAAATCTGTTGGTTTTCATAAAGGGTATTTCTTTGTGATAGAAGCTTACAGTTACCAGGTCACAAAGCATAAGTTACTTCCCTCACCAAAGTCTGTTGCCATGTGTTGGAGCAAGATGGCTGTTAACGTCTGCCAAGAGTTCAGGCTTCCTGGGTTCCTTCCTTCCTGGGGCTCATTTCTATCTGGGCTCAGATGCTGTGCTCTCTCTACAAAGGCAGCTGTAGCCTATCATGCAAATGGCTCATCGCTTTGCTGTGTCTAATGGAACATTCTCACTTTCCTCACATATCTGCTTCTCCTGCATGTTTACTTCCCGGGCTTCAGGATCAAAACTCCAACCTCCCTTCTCTGTGGTGCACTTTTTCTTTGAGTCCCTGCCCACCAAGAGGCAGGTACTTAACCTGCTACTGATGTGGCCCAATCAAACCCTTAATCATTATTTAATCAAGTAAACCTCTGAATCCAATATAATCTAATATGCCCAGAGGAAAAGACCAGTTCGCAAACATAATCCAATATCTATTTTTGGAATTCATAAATAATGCCAAACTGCTACACTCTACCTCTGAATTCCAAAAAGACATTACAATATTCAAAACACCTTAGTTCAGTAACAATACTAAGTACAAAATCATATCATAATCAGTTTAAAGAAATACAATTTTTCTTGGGGCAAAGTCCCATCTTCTGTAGACCTGTGAAACTTACAAAACCATTTATCTGCTTCCAATACAGAGAGTCATTCTTAAGACAATAATTTCTTCTCCCTGGCACGTCCTGGGGATCCACCCTTTCCACAGGCTTGCCCAACAGCCATTTTCTCGGTTCCACCCTCATCGAGCATCTGGGTGTCAATCAAGCTCCAGACCTCACCCTCCAAGAGCATTGGGGTGATTGCCACACTTTACCCATTCTTTGGGTTAGAGTCTTAGACCCCTGGTACAGTCATCACAACATCCTCCCTAACCTTTGGCATATGGGCTCAACCCTCTCAGAGCAACAAGATGACCCCTGGCCTTCTGTCTCAGACCTATGGGGTGGTGACCTTAACCACCCTAATCCTTGAAGAATGCTCCACCCTATTTGTACCCTTGTGTGGCAAAACTCTCACCAAACATCAGATGGGAACATCCACCCTCTTCAACTGCTAGAACAAATTCATCTTCTCTGTACACCTGGGTGGGGTTCCTTTCTTGCCTCAAAGTGATGTCTTAATTCCAGATCTCAGCTTCCATGGTTTTCCTCTTAAAGCTGTTTCTCCTTCAGTCTCTCCTTTCCATGTCCCTTTTAGTCCAAGCTGACAGTGGTTTTGTTCGTACAGCTCTCTCAAAAAGCTTGTTGGTTTAGCATGCAAGAAGCAGGGGTCCAAGCCATCAGACGGTATGAATTTCCACAAATCTTTCCTAGATAACTGCATCTTCAATCCTGATTTACAAGTTCCAAGTTTAGTTAAGTCCTCAAATGGGGTATTATCATCTGGGAGCTTGATTCCCAGAGGCTTGGAATTTCCAGAATAAATTTCTGGTTTCTTTGTGCCCAACAGGTCAATCCTCAGCTTATCTATCTCATCTAGCATTTTGCTATAAACTGCAAGGAGAAGCCAAGCCACATTCTCTGAGCTTACTTTGGAAAGTTCTTCAGCTAAATGTACAGGCTCACCATTTTCAAATTCTGCCTTCCATATAACATCAGGAGTCAATCTTGATAAGTTCTCTGTGACTTTAAAACATGGATTGCCTTTCCTCCAGTTTCCAATAATAGATTCATCATTTACTTTTAAGGCCTCATAAGAAGTCTCCTTAGAGTCCATATTACTACCAACAGTCTATTCTAAGTGCTGTGGGCCTTTTCCACCCAGCATCTCACAATTCCTCCAAAATATACCCTTACCCTTTACAAAACAACTCCAGCATTTTAGTAATTGAAAAAGAACTACCCTACCCCTGGTACCAAATTCTGTATTAGCCAAAGGGGTGCTGATGCAAAATACCAGAAATCTGTTGACTTTTATAAAGAGTATTTATTTGGGGTAGAAGCTTACAGTTACCAGGCCTTATGGTATAAGTTACTTTCCTCACCAAAGTCTTTTGCCACGTGTTGGAACAAGATGGCTGTTAACGTCTGTCAAGAGTTCAAGCTTCCTGGGTTCCTCCCTTCCTGGGGATCATTTCTCTCAGGCTCAGCTGCTGTGCTCTCTCTACAAGGACAGCTATAGCCTATAAGGCAAACAGCTCATCTCTCTGCCATATTTAACATAACGTTCTCTCTTTCCTCACATATCTGCTGCTTCTGCATGTTTACTTCCCAGGCTCCACAATCAAAACTCCAGCCTCCCTTCTCTGTCATGAGGTTTTTCTGTGAGTCCCCACCCACCAAGAGGATGGGGACTTAACATGCTACTGATGTGGCCCAATAAAAGCCTTAATCATTATTTAATCAAGTAAGCCTCTGAATCCAATATAATCCAAACTGCTACAACTACATAAACTTGGATAATCACTGTTTTAACACTTTACTTCTTTTATTATTCTCTTATATTTTATGGGTGGGCAATTTTTTTCTAACTGGAAATTTCATCATTTCATCCACTGAGCCCTTTATCTATCCTTGAGAAAAGGAAAGACTCCTTAGCACTTATGCATTCATTGAGACAAAGTTGTCACATCCTTTGATTTTTAACACATTTAATTACTAACAGTACTGTTAAAATATTTACAGAATGATCTTATTATTTATTATAATGTAAGAACATTCACAAGAACAATTGTGAATGTGACAAGATATGACAAATTTTATTTTAAATGTATAAACTAGTCCATTACACCTATGATAAATAATCTATGGGAGTGTAATAGAAGGGAAATATAGGATAAAATTTAAATTCTCCTCATTTCAGCCTTTAACAACCTCTTTTATTTCCAAAATACAAAAAGCTGAAAAATATTTGAGAATTTCATTCTGCTATTTTCAGAAGTTATATTTCACTAAGCACTAAAACTTGGTCAATATTTGTATAGCTATCATCTTCAGAAATAAATTAATTTTTTAATATAATGAATCACAAATCAACTGTCAAAAATTCTTCTTGTGTACTATGCTGCATAAGCAGAAAAGTAATTTCAGATTTCCATTGTATTTGCAGGACACCAAACATCTGATTAAATGTGAAGAATTCAACCAAGTGTCTGGTTCTCCCAGAGACTACTCATGAAGTGAATACATGATTTTATGGTTTAGAGCAATGAGTTTGCTATTATACAGCCAGTGTCTTGGGTCTTAGAGTTAAATGATGATTGTCTTATTTACATGGCTTTAAAGGACAATCTGTGAGGATAACCATATTTGTATCACCCTATGCTAAAAGGAGGTTCCTAAAATTGTGGATTTCAAGGTATTTGTTTTCTGATGTTGAGTGAGAGTTGCAATTAACTCTGAATAGCTAGATTTTATTTATGATATTTGCAGTGGAAATTTTTCATCATTCAACAAATGTATTTACTGACTGTAAAGAATATATAGTAACACATATTTTGAATCTTAAATAGACTATTTTTCACATTAAATGCTGATTGAAAACCTGAAGTCATCAGAGTAAGACTAACAGAAAAATAACAAGCAGTATTGGGTAGAGCATGTAAAAGAGAATACTGAGTATGTTTATGTGTGTTGGGGCTATTTTGTGGTTTACAGGAGTAATCATATTGATGTTTCCTCCAAAAGCCATAGAAGAAATACAGTGTAAATTATCATAATCCATTGAAGAATACAAAGTGAATAACTTGAAACTAGAACTGCAATGTTGCGTTGGTTTTCCATAATATGTACACACATGGCAATGGGTTATAACAGTTTAATTTCAGCATTGCCTGAAACTTAAATCTAGAACAATTTTGTTTCTATCTCTTTATTTTAAGTAGCAAACTTCTGTTTGTGCTGTCTCCCAAATATCAACGCGGTCTTTTGGAAAGTAAAAATTTTGGTTAATCCAATAGCTATGCTAAGCTACTACTGAAGTAAGCACCTCTTCTTCCTTCTTATAGAATCCATCCTCTTTCCCATCAACCACCACACACACAAACATACAGTCTTTCAATCATTGCCTCCAATCCCCTTTATGCTCATACATGCATGCATATTTACCAATATCCATTGATCCCTCTGTGATTTAGAGGATGAAAACTGATGGCACCATGTACAAGACAAAATTGAGACAAGACTTTCAACACAAGCAGAACTGCCCCAGAAGTTCAGAGGATAATATGTAATATATGTCACTCTCCCCAGTTCTCCTGACACATATCTACCTCTCTGACTACCCATCCACTCTGATTCCACAGGAAATATTTGCATGTGTCCAGAGATTGAGCACTTGTCAAAGGCATTGGCTTTTCCTGGATTGTCAGTATCAACATTGACGTTTCTTCAAGTATTATTATGGAGAATGGACTTTGACAGTGGGCACCCTAAATGGGAAGAAAGAATGGGATGACACTGCAATGGGCTGATTTGTGATTACTTATAAATGCACCTCTTTCAAATCTCAGAAATAATTGAAAGGTAATTTGAAAAGAGGAAGCAGATGCTACAGTGCAAGATGACTATTTGGTGACACTTCCATTGTATCAAAGAATAGTTTCTAGAATGCAAGACATTCTCGGTGTACCTAGTATTATTACTTTTATTTTCATCAGTTTATAATTCCATGCTAGATAAATCCAGGCCAAGGCATTGGCCATTTTCTCTTTGTCCAAACCTCCCATTCTCATTCATCCAATTAACATCATTTTTCCCTCATAAATTGCCACTGTTTTTTCTCAAAAAAAATACCATACACTTTTTTAAACTTTATTTTGTACAATTAATAATTGAAGATATAAACAATAATTGAAAAATAAAAAGAAAACAGTTGAATAAAAACATACATTTCTCTATTACATGCACTAGATACGTTTAATTTTTTTTGAATCATATAATATGTTACACAATATATTTGATTCATAGTAACGCAATCATACAGTATTTATCCTTTTGTGTCTGACTTGCTTCGCTCAACATAATGTCCTCCAGATTCATCCATGTTGTCATATGCTTTACAACTTCATTTCTTCTTACAGCTCCATAATATTCCATTGTGTGAATACACCACGGTTTGTTTATCCATTCATCAGTTGATGGACACCTGGGTTGTTTCCAACTTTTGGCAATCATGAATAATGCTATTGTGAACATTGATGATGGTTAAGCTAACGTGTCAACTCAGCCAGGTTAATGGTGCCCAGTTGTTTGGTAAATTAAGCATTGGGTTACTTGTACTACAAGGGCATTTCATGGACTTTAATCATTAATGATTTGATTGTACAGATGGCTGATTACATCTCCAATCAACTAAGGAAATTGCCATCAGCAATGAGTGATGGATCATCCAATCAGTTGAAGGCTTATAAAGGGAAGTGATTTCAGCATTCAAAGAGAGAATTCCCATCTCTACATCAGACAGCCAGCATCTCCTGGAAACTTATCAAAGCCTTTATTGGAGCCCCTGGTTTGAAGACTGCCCTATGGAATTTGGAATTCACAGTCTTGTGAAATAATTTTATAAAATCTCATACTGTTTACAGATATCTCCTGTGAGTTCTGTTTCCCTAGAGAACCCTGAATAATACAGCTTGGTACCAGGAGTGGGATTGCAGGGGATGTGGCACCCGTGCCTAGCCCCATGTTGCTCTCATCCAAGGGATCCCATGCCACCATGTGTTCCTCCTGGAAAGGAGTGACATTGGGTATGTCCATGCGTCCATCTGTGTGCCACTCTTGTCCCCTGGCAGGTCACCTGGCTCAGCAGCTGCACTTGGTAGACACATGGTACTGGTTACTCTGCCCAGGCCTCTGGGTCCTGCAACCTGGGTTGGGGGTACCAGGACAGTGGTGAGCTCCCTGTCTGCTCTCAGCCCTGGAGGACACTTGCAGAAAAGTTTGAGAAGGAAAAGTCCAATAGTCTTTCAGCTTCCTCCCTCCTTTCTGACACTCTGGCCACCAGGAAGGAACAGGAATTTTCCAAATCTCTAAGGGACCACGGCCAGCCATGGAAACCCTGGCCACATCAATCCTCTCTGAGGTTGTGCTGACTCTCCTCAGTCCACACGAACTTTCCTGTTTGCACTCATCCTCCTGAATCCACACTGTCTGCTGCTGTTTAGACCTGGCCCCAGTTGGGTGCCAGTGATTGGCTCTGACTGACCCTGGCTATGCACTGAGGCCTGTCTCCCTTGCTGCTAAGCTAGTTATGGTCTGACTTTCCTAGCAAAGTAAAATAAAACACTCCCAAATGCTTTCATTTTCAATATAAGATTGCTCCAACACTTAATTTCCTTCCTTGTTTGACTATTTTAAAAAGTCAAATAACCCAGAAAATAGTAAATACTCATTAAATTTTGAGATCTCAGAATATCATAATGATGTCTTAGATTCCAGATTGCTATGACAAATATCACAAACTGATTGACTTAACCATAGGAAATTATTGGTTCACAATTTTGGAAGCTAGAAGTTAAAATCAAGGTGTCAACAAGGCCATAGTATATAACATTCTAATGATGGTAGTCCTCCATATTGTTGCAGTCTTTCTTTCTGGCATCTCCTACATCTGTCTTCTACTTCCATGTCCAATTTCCTTTGCTTGTAAGGACTTCAATCATATAGTATTCAGTTCCACCCTAATTCAATTTTGCCTCATCTAAATAGGATCCTTGATTCACACATGAATTCTCACCTTAACTAACAATAACATTTTCAAAGGTTCTATTTTAAAAAAGGATACCTACCAAATTGGGAGGACTTGAGAATGTCTTTATGGATTCACAATTCAATCCTCAACAGGCTATCCTCTGGATGCCAAAATGACATGTTCTTCCCACATGAAAACTATATCCACTACACCAGAGCACTCCAGAAGTCTTAAGCCATTTCAGTAACAACTAAGTACAAAGTCTCATCAAAATTAGTTATGAGTGTAGTCCATCCTGGGCAAAATTTTGCTCTATCTGGGAACCTGTGGAACCTAGAAAACAATGTTTCTGCTTCCAAAATACAAATGGTTAGACAGGCATAAGATAGACATTCCCATTCCAGAAGAGAGAAATTGGGAAAAAAATAAGAGGGGTTACATGTCCCAAGAAAGCCCAAAATCCAGGAGGGCAAACTACAATATACTAGGGTCTTGGAATCACCTATGGAGTGATGCTTTGCCCTCACAGCCTGCTTGAGTGGCATTTCCACACTTTCAAGCATGGGGAAGCCAATATGTGCTCTCCAAACACCAGAATATAACCCCCACCCTCCCTAATCATGGAGTGGTGGGCATGCCCTCCCTGATTGCTGGGATATAGGCCCACTCTCTCCTAGCACTGGGGTGTCAGCCACACTCTTCCCAATTGCAGAGGAGGAAGGCCTACCCCTCCAAATGTTGGGCAAAGGATATTGCACCCAGAAATAAAAGTCAGAATTAGAAGAAGTCAGAAAGAGGGAGAGTCATCGTGTGATGATGATGCCTCACCAGAACTCTACAGACAATGCAGAAAGCATTGCCATATAAACAACTTGATTTCCAAAACTGTGAATCAGCAAGTTCCTGTTTTTAAGCCAATTATTGTACGATATCTGTCATTGCAACTCTGGCAAACTAAAACATTTTTTGATACCAGGAGTGAGGAACTAATATTTCAAATACCCAAAAAGATGGAAGGGACTTTAGAATTATGTAATGAAGAGAGACTTGAAAGAATTTTGACATGTTTGATATGACAAGCCTAGATTGCTATGAAGAGAGCTATAGAGAAATCTTCTATCATCTTAAAGAATAAATATATCACCATGAGCAGAATGTTGGTAGGAATATAGACTTTTGGTGCTTGGTTTAGCCCTTAGGAGGAGATGATGAATGTGTTGTTGAAAACTGGAGGAAAGGTGAACCTTGTCATGAAGTAGCAGACAACTTTGAAAATTTGTATTCTTATGTTTGATCAAAGGCAGAACTAGTAGGCAGTGAACTTGAATATTTAGTTGAGGAGACTTTCAAACAATGTTTGGAAGGTATAGCCTGATTTCTCCTTGCTGCTTACATTAAACTGTAAAAAGAAATTGATAAATTGAGGACATGGCTGTTAAAACCAAGGAATCAACAATTGATTATCTGGGCAATTCTCAGCCTATCCAGATAGCATGCTTTGAGATTAGGGCCCTATTGGAGCTCTACCTGAGCTCTTGGGAGGTGAGTTCCCAGGGAACTAGGCTCTGTGTGAGGGTGACTGAACAACACTTTGTTAAAGTGGGTGTGACTGACCAATGGTTTACTAAAGAGGGAGTGGTTGAACAACCCTGTGCTAAGGAGTTTAGACATATTTCTCATGGATCCAGTCACCTATATCAGTGGGAGTCAGAATTAGAAAGGCAGTTATCTAAGAAGGCTTTGTGGAAGATCCTTTTGTCTGATGGCTTGAATGCACGGGAATTGTAGAGAAAGTCAACAAGGCTTTTGAGAACTTCATATACCATTCTGGAAAGAAGAGATTGGAACAGGATGAAATGAAGAAAAAATGACTACAAGAGTAGAACCCTGGGAGCAGAGGTCTGAGCTGAAGTGATTTCTTTGGGCCAAGGAAGAAGGGGTGGGCCTTCTGCCTGGCATTCAGGGAGAGCGAGGCTGCCACGCAGATGTTCAGAGAAGGTGAGGCCTATGTCCCAGTGTTCAGGGAGAATATGGCCAGTGCCCCAGTGATCAGAGTGCAGGGGGCCTACTCCCTGGTGTTCTAAGAGAGCACGGTCACTTCCCCCGTGATCAGAAAGAGTGGAGCTGACACTCCAGGAGACCCAGAGGAAAAAGCTTCAATCCAGCTTGACACTTAGACCTTGAAATCTAAAGGAGAGGGCAATATATTTGGTTGTCTTCTCTAGAAGAAAGTAATTTTATTTGAATACTTATGCCTTGACCATGTTGAATCATTTTAAGCAAATATAAGAAGAAGCTTCTATGAAGGTTTAGATTATGTATCTATGAAAGGACAATAATCTAAATAAACCACTTTGTCTGGCAGAGAAAGGCAATGGAGAACCCAAGTTGTTTTAAAGAAACTCTGCTAGTTCATATTAATTCCACTTAAATTTTCATATGAAAATAACATAATTACTGTAATGGTATCAAAAAATGCTATTACTAGTGACTCTGAATTGAGTTCTTCTGAAAGAAAGGAAGGCATTCGTATATTGTACCCATATTTCAATAACAATATCTATGTGGATCCTTACAGATTTTCTTTTGCTTTTAAAGTATGATGTACAAAATTTGACTTAGTATTAATAGAGAATTTTTGCATATTACTATATTTTATGAAAAACAATCAGTACTAGATCATTAGTTTTAAATCTGTCAACAAAATAAATATTCTTCTAAATATGACACATAATAGACTTCATTCAGCAAAGATTACCACACAGCTAGATCATTATTTCTGACATTCAGCAGTCAACATCCAACTTCATTGCCGAAGATGCTTTTCACAGTAGCTAAACACTTGAAAATAACAATTGTGGCATCAGAGCATTCATGAATAACACATGAAGCTGGAATTTACATTTTTCATTAGTAAAACTGCCTGTTTTCTTCTAAAGAGTATTGTTTGTTTGGGTAAATAATACAACAGCAGGCTTTTATTTGATTCCTGTACAATTGGAAAGTTTCCGTAATTAACTCCTTAGCCAGTGAGTCTGGAAATTTAAAGCTCTAGATTACTGCCTGACAGCATCCTTCTTCCTCCAAAAATAATTTTGAAAAATGAAAAGAAAAAGAGGTATGTTCATACAAGTAAAAATTTTATAGAGATATACTTGTTAGAATGGGCTTCACAAATAGGAATGCATACTCTCTCAAGTCTCACACGTCTCAACTTAGTCAATATCCAACAAATACACAGTATTTTTATGGCACCTGCTATCTCTGTGTGTAATTAGAGAAGTCATGAATATTTATAAATACAAATGAGTAACAAAAAATGCCACAGTACTTCAACATTAATCTCAAATTTCACAACCCTTTTATTGTAGATCGAATCATGTCCCTCTCAAAAGGCATGTTCAGGTCCAAACCCTTGGTCTCGTAGATGTGAACGCATTTGCAGATGGGACCTTTAAAGATATTATTAATTATGAATAATAATTATTACCCACCTGAATGAGGGTGGGCCTTAATGGAATATGGCTGGAATCCTTTATAAGCAAAGGGAAAGTTTAGTGGAAAGAGAAGCCACAGTGAGCAGCCAGAAACTGTAAATCAATGGACCTGGAAGAGAACGGAAGAGATGCCACTATGTGCATTGCCATGTGACAGAAAAGCCAAGAACCAAGAATCGCTAGCAGCTAGCCTGAGATTACCAGATTTTTCTAGAAGAAAGCATTATCTTGCTTACTGTTTTAGACTTCTAATCTCAAAACCATGAGCCAACATCATTCAGGACAATTCCAAAGTCCCAAAAATGCCCCCACTTTACACCTCTTTTTTCCTACAGATACAGGCTATTATATATCTTGTCATAACCTAGAAAATTGTATGGGAGAGAGTGTAAACTACATTGTAAACTATAATCCACGCTTAGTGGCAATGTTCCAATATGTGTTCATCAAATGTAACAAATGTACCACACTAATGAAGGATGTTGTTAATGTGGGAAAATGTGGGAGGGGGAGGGAGTGGAGCATATGGGAATCCCTTGTATTTTTTATGTAACATTTATGTAATCTAAGTATCTTTTTTAAAAAATTTAAAAAGTATATTAAAAAAAAAGGTGAGACAATAAATTTCTGTTGTTTAGCCAACCCATAGGAAACTAGGGAGCTAAAACAGTTTTCTAGGGCATTTGTTTGTCTGTGTATATTAGCTCCATCAGAAGGATTCACAAGTAGCTCTGCTTAGTCTGCCAAAATCAAATGCTATTCTGAAGCTATTTGCTGTTTTGTTTTATTCTGATATTATTCTGAAGCTATTTATTGTTTTTGTCTTTTTTTGATATTTGCTAAGAAAAATTGATTTTCTACGCCACCCTAATCAAATAAAAATAATTAAACAATATTCAGATAAGGTAATTGGGATTCTATTATGCATTTAGAATACCGAAGAAGCCCATCTTCCCAATGCATGGCCACCCTTATGTAATACTCATTGGTGCTTATCACTCTTTTGCAATTAATGATGCCCCTCTCCTACAAGACAGAATTCTCTCTCCTTATTCTGTCATATAAGGCTTTTCTCCAATTGTCCCCAGAGTATGTCTCAGTCTTGTTTCTTGATACTCCTTTATATAATAATAATAAAAATAGTGGCTAACACTTATGAGAACTAAACTCTGTGCTAATAATTTGCATGTGTTAGTTCAATTGTGCTTACAGTAAATTAATCAGGGTTTCTCATTGCACTATTGACACTTTGGACCAAACAATTCTTTATTGTGGGAGGTTGTCCTTGCATTGTAAGATGTTTAGTAATACCTATCTCTGGATGCTAGTAGCCTCTTCCCCTCAGTTCTAACAACTAAAAATGTCTCCAGACATTGTCAAATGTCTCCTAGAGAGCAAAATATCCCCCAGTTGAGAACCAGTGGGCTAAAGTGATAGATATTATCACTATTCCCACTTTACAGGTGAGTAAACAAAGGGACAGAGATGTTGATGATTAACTTATTAATAGTCTTCTGGCAAGCAGTCAAAATTCAAACCAAGCTGTCTGTCTTCAGAGTCTACTCTCGTAACCATTACTACATTTGACACTTCCAAATGTTTGCCTGCAAGGGTTGTTATGATGTTGTAGACCCATAGTTTTGGGCTTCTTGAACAAGTTTACTGGTAGTTACTTAAACAGTTCATCTGATTGGTTCTGAGAAGAAGTTTAATATATAATTTCCTTGATTTGCCAATGAGAGCTCAGATCTCATCAGCCTACATTGGTAGAAAAATCAATAAAAGAAAATATATATAAATATTAAAATAAAAGAAAAATGTACATTTATATTTTAATTCTAAATTAAGTAAAGTTTCATCACTTGATTGTACTGAGTGCTTAGCAAATATCATTTCCTCTGAATGCATTATTATCACTTACTTCCCTTGTAAAGCTTATCTTCTATTATTTTCTACTCACATATTTGTTCAAAAATTCTCCCAAATTCATCCCCTAACTTGATTGACAATATCAGTGATGAAGCAGCCTACCCTGGGAGTTAAGATACAAACTCTGGAGCCAGAATGCTGGTATTCAAATACTAATTCCTCCACTTATTAGCTGTACGACCTTGGTCAAATTGCTGCTTCCTCTACTGTAAAATGAAACTGAAAATCTTACCTAGATCATGGGACTTTTATGGGGAATAAATGATTTGATATGCTACATAGTAAATCCCATAAAGGGTTTGTTATATTTAATATATATTTTAGTTACATATTTGTGCTATCTTATTTTTTAAGAATACCAAGGACTAGTATTTGCTTTCATTATGAATTAGATATAAGCAAGCATAAGTATATATATTTATATATTTATATATACATATGTATGCATTTCATCAAAGCAGTTGCATTAGTTTATCATTTAGGAATATCATTGCCTAAAATTTTTGCATGTCTTTATGTTGATTTTTTTCTTAGGTAACCCAACGTTGTTGAATTTCCTAAAGGTCTGAGACTTTCTCACTCCCTACCATCCCAGAAGTCATTCCCTTCTAAAGCCTGATTTTGTTTCTCTCTCTTAATTGTAAATTATTTAAGGGCAGGACCAGTTGTCATTTATCTTGATGCACCTTTTGTCCAGAAGAACAAGTACAGAACTTTAAAAATGTTTATCAAATGTTTCTCGGGTCACTGAGTTTTTAGTACTTAAAAAGCACTTGCAAAGTTCCCATTGCCAAAGTACACATGACATGTAGAAAAGCAAACTTTCCTCAGGTAAATACATTATACATAAATTATTTTTCTGAGAAGTAGTATAAAAGGGCACTGATATGGTACAAAACACTAGGGATCTTTGACTGAAAATGTTTCTGAATCACTGACATAGGACCTGTTTTTAAAACTGAGTAAAATATTTTGTAGTGGGATCTGTTCTTAGCCCATGACATCTCTGAAGTTAACAACATTATCTCTAAGAGTAAAGGAGAATTGAATGCATCACTAGGTAAATAACTGAATGTGCTGTTAAGTAAATTTTCAGGTATTTACTTCACAGAAGTCATGCTTAGGAAAGAAATGAGAGGCCTGAGAGTTTCTTACATAACAAGTTTTTCCTATGCAGGGTTAAACAGACCAAAAACACCAGAGATGATTGGCACTTTTCTGAATTCAACATTGTAACATTTTGAGAATATAAAAATGTTAGTGAGAAATCAGAAAATATCAAGCTCTTTTAATTCTAGAAGATTAATTTATTCACAATTACCTTGTGTATATAGAAATTATGTAGATATAGATCAGTTTTAACATCTTTTGCTCACTCCATCATAAACTTCAATGGGTGGCAAATTAAATTCCAAAGAACTCTTCTGGAACTTCCATAATAAAATATCAAATAAATTCTCAGTTTACCTTTTTGATCATCAGAAATATTTTTTCAGTTTTCACAAAGATAAACTACTTAGTAAGTGGGTGGCCAATTTAAATTAAAAGAAAATGTCATTTAGAATTGTCCTTCATATTTTATGAAAACTCATTATGCAATTTCATAGTCTTAAAATGTAAGTGACTTAGGTATTGATCATCAAGGATATGAAAAACCCTTACAAATTTTATTTGTCACTACCACCAATTAAGTTTTCTAATTAATTGTCAACCTTTGATCATTTTAAATCCCTATTTCTTAAACTCAAAAATTTAGAAATTATTGGCAATAAATTCAATATCCCATGTAGTCATTTTTAATATTAATTATTGTCATATTTTTATACAAGTCAAATAAACTTATGTTAAAGATATATTCACTTTTCTTTTTGTCTCTGTTTAATTAAACATTCTCAACTCAAAACATAGAGGAAAGAAAGACCCGATAAAATAATTAACTTTTTTTCTTTTGGAGATCCCTGTGCATTTTAATTTAAATGTTGATTATGTAGCCAGGAGAAGTCGCTCGTGTTAATTTTGATTAAGCAAGAGAGAAACTGCCTTAAAATGAACAGATAACTGAAACTGGAGAAAGTATTTCATCTAATTGTGCTAATGAACTATCCTGACGACATTTGTTTAATACAAAAGGCCCCCTGGCCTTTTGATTGACTGTAAAATAGTATAGTTTAATATCCACAGACTTTTACTCTCATTTTTTGAATTTTTTAAAGCAACCACTTAAAGGACTTAAGGACTTTAGAAAATAATGGAATGAGTAAAATGTCTAGGCATTCATCAGCTCAGAAGAGAGCAGCTAGTGCTCCTCGTTTATTGCAAAACTTTCCGTCTGAAGCGTTTTTTAATGACTTCCTATGTGTCCAGGACTAAGAGAAGTATTGTGAGGATCTATGAGAAGTGTAAGTTATGTAACTCAGAATGTCATTTATGACAGTTGTGACTTAAGCATCAGAAGCAGAAAAGAATATTTGATGATAAATTTTGAGAGTATAACCTAATATGAGTGAAATTTATAAGTGCCACAATGTTCAGAAAGGATGGTTTGGTGAAAGTATATGCTACTCTCAAGTGAGAATTGTATTGCTTCTCAATGCAGTGTTTAGCCTTCCTGTGCCAACACCACATTTTAATGCAATTAGTTGATAACTAACTAAATTAACTAATTTAGGCTAAAGTCATTGTGGAAGTTTATATGGCTAGGTGATATTTCAAATATTTTCTTGAATGATATATATGTAAAGAAAAGAGAGACTTTCAATTGGGAAGAAAAAAATGCATTGCAATATTTTGGCAACAACTTGAGCCATGTTATTCCAATTACATTGGAAGGAGTTGTCCTGCCATATATACGTTACGGTATACGTAAGAGAAAGTTATATACAATTTTAAGTAAAAAAAAAAAAAAATCATAGACACCAGCATAGTGACTTCTGTAGAATGAATTATAAAATAATTATTGGTGCAAAGCTTAAATTCACAACAGAGTAACGGCTAAATAGTCTTAGCTAAACTATAAATTAGCATGAAATTGCCAGTAAAATACAGACCATCAGAAAATGAGAAAAATATTTTGAAGTAATATTAGGTGAAAAAATAATATAAACAGTGCAATTGCAAGTTTGTAAAGCCATAATATATTTATATTTTTAATATTAGAAAACACCCCCCCACAGTTTAGCTATCATAACCATTGACTAATGGGATTACAAGGGTTTGTTTATTTTTTCTGTATATTTTTTTTGTATTTTCTGAAATATCTATTTTATTACATTTATTTAAATATATATTTAAAATTAATACCTCTCCTTGGTAAAACAATCATCAAATATAGAATGAATTTCTAAAAAATCGTATCTAGTCTTTGATATTTATGTTGTTTTTCTGTAAGTTACTTTTATAAATTTTAATAATTGTCTCTTTGGTTTCTTATGTTCATGAATAGTGAGCAGTAATCAGTAAGAATTTGTAAACTAAATATTGTAATGCCTTATTATTTCCCATTGTTCCTTACACTTTCCCCTTTCCAATTCTAATCACCTGTCATACATGAATATATTATATATATATCTGTGTGTGCGTATATATATAGGAGGAACATCATTTGAGTCTTTTCCTAAAATGTATATTTTCAGTATAGATCATGTTTGCATTCTCTTCAGTAACTAAATTTATCTTCCATGGTGTGTGTCATTTTAAAAACTGATTACATTGAAGACTATATTTTTGACTATGTAAATATTGTTACTACAGAGTATAGATATATTATTATTCAGTTTTGCAATTAGAATGATAAAATACTTTCCCTAAGGTCAAAAAGCAAGTAACCATTAAAGTCAAGATTTGAATCAAGGGCTGTCTTACTTCAATGTCCACTTAACTTTCAAGTATTTTGTAAGCCCCCATTAAGCTAAGGAATATCCTAAAGATAACTTTTTTCCAATAGGCTGAAGTAGGCATATAACTTCCGCTGCATTATTTCTTAAATGTTTACAATTAACAACTAGCCCCGATATTTAAGAGCCATCTGTTATTCACTATTTTAATAAATCGGGCTTTTCCATGTCTAGTTGTCTTTAATTTGTAAGAAAACTGTATTCCTCAGTGATTCATTCCTAGCCAGCAATAGATACCACTTAAAAAATAATCTTTTCTATGCCATCCCTTGGGTGTGCCCTGTGCCTTTATCTATCCAGTTGCCCAGAATCAATCATCACTAGTCATTATTATAAATATCTTGTCCCTTAAATGTTAACAGAAATAACAATATCCATGAAATATAAAGGAATAATATTTTATGTAACATTCTGAATATCATATAAATTCATGAAATCTCAGCACCATTCAACATCAGGGACAGGCATTGTACTTCAGATAGCAAACAAAGGAAAGGAAAGGATAAAAGAATAAAAAAAAAAAAAGCCTCAATGATAACTAAAAGGAAATTTATTTGCTTTTAAGGGAAAAGAAAATCACTGTGAGTCAAAAAAAAGCCCACATATTACACAAAGGATATTTTACTTGAGTAATATATGTGCTAAGCTGTTTACAAAGATAACGTTAATGAGATATTTGGGAACTGTGGGCTCCATTTTGTGCCAGGTATGCTAGTGTCTACCCCATAGACTTGTTGTAAAATTAAATGAGAGCACATAGAAAACACTTATCACACTGCAACTGCCCGGCTCACATTAAATAATCAATAAATGTTAGTTCTTATATTTTTTTTTATTGTGGTCATAATTCTAGAAGCCCAGGATGGACAATTTGGAGGTATATGCATTAATGAATTAATGAACAAATACAGAAATGTTTATATCCTCAATTTTTTATTGAATCTGCATGGTAATTATCTAGACAATTCAGTTCAGAATGTTCACTGGGGACTGGGATTATTTGGTTTGGCTGTCATACACTGAGATAATTAGTTGGATGATTGACAAATTTCCCTTTCCTTTCATGCCAGCCAGAAGCCTAGGATAGATTTGTAATAGCAGCATCAGTGGACTTCCTTTCTTGATATTGCTAAATGAAAAAAAAAAAAAAAAGAAAGAAATTTTTCCATAAAAAATTGAAGGCTGCATAATATCTTTTATTACCTAGAATGGAAATATGAGTATGTTTACATAGAAGGCAAATCTGAGGGTGTATTATAATTGTTAGTTCTAAATAATAAATAGCTCAGAATATTAAGAGTATATAGAATTTTGTCAGCGAATGAAGGTCACAAGCCTCAAATTGTGGATATCCTGAAAATTTGAGAACATGCTAGAAAAGTAGTCACTTTTGGGGATGATTTTTAAATGTGTTGCTGATGAGAACAGCATGGCGGCATGGTCAATTGGATCACATAGCAGTTACTTTTCTCAGTTAAAATTATACAATTGCCATTAAGGCCTATAAATTAGTCTCTTATGAAGCTAATTTGGTTATATCAGTTCCCCAGACTTAGCTATTCCTATTTGAATTGGCACATTTTGTTCTCCTGTTGCTGGGAAGCTGAGACAGATTCAGAGACAACTGCCTAGTTATGTCCTCCAACTCCCTCATTACTGTTTATGTAAGGTTCACTTTATGAATGCTATAAGCCTGTCAACCACGATAGAACTAGAAGTGAGTGGGAGCATCCCAGGTCAACAGCAGGTTTGGAATGTTTTCTTTTTTGCAGTAATTATGGCGAGACAAGTTGGGCAGCTGACCAGCTCCCTGCAGAAAAGGCAGCTCTCGCCCTATGGAGAAAACGAGAAAGGCGGAAGGGCCTGAGGCCAGGTAAATTGCCTGCAAAGTGGCTCTAGCCATTTGAGGCTCAAGTGTAAACCTCCTGGGGGATAGAACAGAGACTTTTGGCTTGGCAAGCTACTTAAATGTTAGAGGAGCAGAAACCTGTTCTTTATAAGCCTGCATGGTTTTTAATGCTTCTTGTACATTATTCATTCCTCTTTGTTCCTACTATATTTTAGTAAAATTTTTCTTGAAAAGGTAAGCTTACATTCTGACATGCTAGGGATAAAAAAAGAAAGATAACATTCCCTACAAATGAACTGATATTCTGATATTTTTAATGGAAATTAGTATAGCCCAGGCACCAAGAGAGGGTGACAAAAATATTCCATGAATAAACCTAAAGAAAGATGTCACTTAAGAGGAAAATGATAGGAAATGAGGATTGTCAGTTCAGTTAACCCTCCCCGTGAATGAATATTTTAAAGGAATTGATTTTGTTCTCATCAAGGGAGACTTGTACAATGACTAGCTAGTCTGCCTTTGTACCACAGTTTCACAACAGTGTGTGTGTAGAATGCATGTGTCTATGTGTGCAATGTGTATACAACATACATGTCTGTGTGTCAGTGTTTATAGCAATAGTTTTCAGAAATAGTATTCTTTAATATATATCAGTTTGGGAACCAAAGTTCTGAGTTCAAATTCCAGTTCTACTCTGTGGACTATAGTTCTTCCATCTGTATAAAGGAAATAACAAAGTAGATAATGTGTTAGACAACAGGTAGGAATATTAAAGAATGTATTTCTTGTAAAGTATTTTTAACATTGCTTCGCACAAGTAAATGCACAAGAAATGTTAGTTATTACTATTACTAGTGAAATCATCCAGGATATTTACTTAATTGTTAGGTTTAAGCAAATTTATTCATTAATATAAATACTAAAACACCAAAGTGTTATATAAATCCACATAATATATACGTATATATCACTCAAATGTAGGATTATTTTCTAGTGCATAAGAAAAATTTACAGAAATTAACAAAATCCTGGATCAAAAACATAATCTTCTACACATTTCAAAATAATTGAAATAATTCAAATTGTCTTCTCAGACAAAAGGGCACTTAAACAAGAAATTAAAAAATCAAATATATATGTATAAAATCCTCAAATTTAGAAATTAGTAAATGTACTTTAAATAATATATGGATTACCAAAAATATCACAAAGGCAATATTTTGTAAAAATTGATAGCAAAAGCACTTTCAATTTTATGGGATGTATGTTAACATATACTTGGAGGAAAGTATATAGTCTTAAATTCATATTTTAAAAGGCTACATGTTAAAATTTCAAAAATTTAAAATGACTTCTCAGGAAGTGAAGAAAAAAGTCAGTAACTTAAAATGAAACAAGCAATAAAATTATAAAGATAAAGGCAAAAACTGATGAAACAAAACAATATCATATCATAGAAAAGATTAGCTTATGAGAAGCGGGTGTGGCTCGATGGATAGAGCTCCCGTTTACCATATGGGAGGCCCCGGGTTCGCTTCCCGGGGCCTCCTTGTGAGGGCAGGCCGGCCGGCCCACACGGGGCGGTAGGCTGATGCAGCAAGACCTCACAAAAGGAAGCGGGTGTGGCTCAATCGATGGAGCCCCCGTTTACCATGCAGGAGGCCCCGGGTTCGCTTCCCGGGGCCTCCTTGTGAGAGCAGGCCAGCCCCGCGTGGCGCGGTTGGCTGATGCAGCAGGACCTCACAGCAGGGGGGAGATAGGCAGACACAGAGGAGACACACAGCGAATGGACACGGTAAAGCGCAGGCAGCAGGGGGGCGATAAATAAATAAATAAATAAATCTTTAAAAAATAAAAAGAATAGATTAGCTTAAAACAAAATTGGTTCTTTGTAAAGTGTCATGTAAATAATAACGTAAATCCTGTGATACTTACTGCAAATAAAGAAGAAAAGACAAATAACCAATAGCAGAAATGAAAAGGGGGATATATCTACAGGTCAGTCACAATTTAAAAAATAAAATGAAATTATATCATGGTGAACTTTATGCCAATAAATTTTTAACATTGAGATGAAATGATGAAATTACTTAAAAAAGAAACTGTTTTAAAAAACTGACCCGGTAAGAAATAAAAAATGCAAATACCCATATAATTATTACAGTACTTAAATCCATATTAAAAAACATAGACTTCCTTCACTAGGCACTGCCTATGTACTTGGGGTTGTCTTGCCATTCTATTAGATAAAGTAACAGAATTCTTCAAGATGGGAATTCAGTATTCTTCCAGTTAATGTACGGGTCTCCACCCACCAGACAATGCCCCATGAACACTTGAACATATTCATAAGCCTTAGAGGAATGCCCCAGGTACACCCTTCCTCACATATCCCGCCATCACCAACACCCCACACCAGTGATCCTTCCCTGCCATACTTGTGACCCTTCTGTAATACAAAACCTCTCCAAAAATAAAGCCAAAAAAATAGCCAAATAAAATTAATAAGAAAATAAAAGAATAATTTTTAAAATAACAAAATTTAAAAAAATAAAATAAAAAATTGAAATAAAATAGAAATTTTTATGCATTGTATCTTTCATCACTGTAAGATCTGTTATCTTGTATGTTCAGTGACAATTTCTTCCATATGTTTCCCCTAGTGTCTTATTTTTTTTCATTTTATCTTCAAAGAAGCTTTAAGTTACAGAAAAGTCACATAGAAAATATAGGGGATTCCCATATACCCAAAAACCTCCCCCTTTTCTACTTCCCCTATTAATACATTTTACATGGGGATGGTACCTTTGTTACAATTGATATACAAATACTGAAGCATAGTTATTAACATGGTCAATGGTTTACATTACAGTTTACATTTTGCACTGTGCTCTTTTGTAGGTTTTGATGAAATTTAAAATGGTCTCTATCCATTATTACAAGATCATGCAGAACAATTCTAATGCCCTAAAAATGCCCTCTGTTTCATCATTATGCCAGACCCTTGATAATGATGATTGTACTTATGAACCTTTTCTTGCCTAAGAGTTACCTCCTGAAAGCCTCCTTGTTGCTCAAATGTTGCCTCTCTCTGAGCCAAGCTCAGCATATAAACACACTCCCTCACAGCCCTCTGCACTGAGTGGGACATGACTCCTGGGAATGAGCCTCCCTGGCACTGAGGGTTTATTACCGAGTGACAACTAGCAATGTATCTGGAAAAAGACCTTGGCCAAAAGGAGAAAATATTAAAACAAATGAGATTTTTATGGCTAAGAGATTTCAACGTGAGTCCAGAGGTCATTCCAGAGATTATGCTTATGCACGTCTCAGCAGGATCTCACTGACTGCCACAGTATACATTGCCTCAAACAGCAGGGCTCCTGAGGGCTCAAGAGACATCCACTGTTATCAGGGCAGACAAATTCAGGAATTGAACACTCGGTCAGTGGGCCTTACTTTAGAATTTATGCTCTCCAGTGTAACAGAGTTAGATTCATTTATAGTTTCCCTATACATGGGTCTTCTACCCTTTACTTAAACCTATAATTAGCACTATATTTGTTAAAAATATGTCCCAGAGACTTTTCGTCCGTTCATGTGCCGGTTGAGCCCAGAATCTCAGGAGAGTTGCAACACCTGCTCTCCAGTTCATGGGTCTCACCTAGGACAACTGACAAGGAGATGATGATGGACAATGATTATCTCAAGGAACGGAGAGTGTCTGCAACTGCAAGCAAGATGGTTCCATCCATCTGCCCCATGGGATCTAAGCCCCCTCTCTATTAGAATCAGAGTGGGCACCACCATCCCCAAATCCTCAAGATTGGGGAATGAACAATGAACTAAAGTAGACATTATTGTTATATTAGACTTACAATAATTCTAGCAATGGAAGAACTTTTATCATTGATATAAAAACAGTGATCACTAGAGATTCTGATGGGTGGGAGAGGGAAGAATCAGTGTAACATAGGGGCATTTTTGGAACATTAGAATTGTCCTACATGACATTGCAATGATAAGTACAGGCCATTATACATTTTGTCATAAACTATAAAATTGTATGAGGCAGACGATAAACTATAATGTAAACTATAGTCCATGGTTAGTAGCAATGCTTCAGTATGTGTTCATCAATGGTAACAGATGTACCACATTAGTGAAAGATATTGTTAATGTGGGCAAGTGTGGGAGAGGGAGGGGAGTGGAATATGGAAATCCCCTATATTTATTATGTAACATTTATGTAATCTAAAGCTTCTTTAAAAATAATAATAATAATAATAAACTTAGGCAAGGCAGTAGAAAACTCCAAATATAGATAAGGTTCCTAGTGATGTCTACAAAAAAAATTCAAGAAGAAATAAAAAAAGATTTTACAAAACTGATGAAAATTATATAAAGAAGAAAACCTCTCCAAATTTTTGTTTTGCTTTGTTTTAGGTTGCTACAATCTTGATTAAAAAAAAACAGACAAAAATTAGAAAGGAAAATTAGAAAGGAAGGAGTTGTTTTATGATAAAGCCTTTCAAATAGACATATTAACACTTGAGACTGTCAAAATCAAAGCTCTTCAAAGCATCATGGCATTTTGTTCAAAATTTAATAATAGAGGAATGAATAAGTGAATGAATGGATGAAATTTAGATTGTATACTATCTTCATTTTTAAAACTTTTTTAAATATTAAAAATAAATTGGTAAATGACAGATAGTTAGAAAGAAAGTCTGTGAGCCCCAGCAGGAGTTCTTCCAACAGAACCCAACTGAAATGTAGCAAAATAGAAGTGATTTTCTTCAATCAAGTCCAATTTAATTCAATTAAACAGAGTTATTCAATTGAATAACTATACATAAAGCAAGGTGATATTTTTCCTTAATGGAGAGTTACAACAATTTTATTTTAGATTCTTTGCCCAATATTTCTTCAAGCCAGATTTCCATTTTTTTCATAATAAATAGGCAAATTCATGTTTTCATGGCTGCATCAAGTAAAGAACAACTTGACAAGGGACAAAACAATCAGAAAAATTGCAGGGACTGTGTTTGGCAATAGTAAAAATGCCCATGTGATATTACATCTCTTTATAGGTTTCAAGCCAGGCATTTCTACTTTCTATTCTTTTTGCATGTAGATATACATTAAATTTAAGCAAACATCAACTGAGAAAATTCTTCTTTTATTTACCCCATTTATTTGTTTATTCATCTCCTATATTTCCTAGATATTTGCTGTATATTTTTTCTTTTCATTTGTTCTATTTTTATTTTGGTTTTATATTTGCTAAAATTATTACATCAAAAATAGAGATTACTTTTCAAATCTTTAAAGAAAAGTTTGCTAGATATATATCATCAACCACTATCCATAATGATAAAAACATAAACAATATAGGCTATGAATATACTTTTTGACACATTTAAAAATAGCAATTGATTACATAAATGTATTTATATAATCAATTTATGCATTATGGAAACAAAATAATCAATTTATGCTTTATTTTTACTTTTCAAGTAAAATTTACAAGCACAAAGTACTTGAATCATTCTCAGAGTTGAAAAATCATTGCTGTTTGCAAAAGAGTGAATAACACTAGTTGGTCATCTGGCCCTTGCTGAACTGTGAAACTTTTAATCCTTCTTTATAAAGTTTTTGTTAAAGGGAAATTGATTTTTTAGTACTGGTATGCCTATTCTTTTCAATAAATAGAGAAGACAGTTTATATTTTTCAGTTGCTTATTGTGGTAGGGAGCAATCCTTTTGCAGCCTGCCACATTTTCCTGGGACCCACAAATACATCCTATGCTCAAGACCAAGGATGTCAGCTGGACAAAATAAAACAGCCACCTAGTAGATACAGGGACTGAGGCACATTCCTTCCCCCTATTGTCTGAGCATATGTAAATATTAACTGGGGACAGCCTGATGCTTGTGAACCTGTTTTATGACATCCAGCTCACACCTAGATGGTATATCTGTCCTTGGGGGAGAGGGAGATGGATTCCACCACTATAGCACACAAATATTGTAGAACATTTCCTGCCTCAGCCACTGATGGAGACCCACTGAGCTTGGGGAACTCATGCACACTAGTATACTACCTTTGCTCTGTCTCTTCTCTATGTGAATAAGATCTCTTTCCATCAGAATCTGTGAGTCGAGCTTTTGCTGGAGGCCCCATGCCTGTATTGGAGTGGGTTGACTCTCCTTCTCACCAACACTCATTCAAAATCCAATCTATATACAAGTTAGTCATTTAACAATACAGAAGGTTTGCATAAAGTCCATATAGTAAAGGTGTTGAATATGATCACCACTGGAATCCCTTAATATTTTATCTTTTCAGGTAGGAGTAGTCTCCTGTGACTTCTGTGACCACTGTCCATGATTCAAATGTAACTCTGCTATGAATAAGCCTCCATGTACTTTGAGATAGAGTTCTGAATTGGACTTCGGTGCCTAAGATAAATTCAAATCATCTTTCTTTCTCATTCCTCTTGTACGTTTTTTCTTCCACTGAACATTTAAGTCACTTGATCCTCATTTATGCTCTTTATAACCTTATCGCTTATTATTATTTAAATTTCAGTTTTCCTCCTCTCATTCAATCCAAACATTAGCACCATTGTCAATGAATGCAATTTTGTTGTTAGTGTACATGTATAGTGGTGTGGATGGACCATGGCTACATTGTACAAAAATTTCAAAACCACAGCCAATCATAGAATATTAGGCACATTCCATCTATGGGCAAAATAGTGTGTTGTGTAAGGATATATTTCCCCCATCCATAATAGTTGTTAGTGATAGTGAAGGTAAACATGACCTTAATTTTATATGTAAAAGATTCTTAGCTAAATGAAAGAATCATTTCTTTTTATGTATCTTGGATTCTGGCATAATAATAAACAATAAATAATAAAATTAAGCCTCAGAAATTATGTATGTATTATAATTGTGTATGCATATGCATATGAACACATATATACACATATGTATGCATGTATAAACAAATGTACATATATCAGACAGATACATAAATGATAGAAAATTGCTTACAACATTAAAATAATTGGGCAAGTTTGCTCAGTAATAAATAACAATATTTGTTTTAAGATAAAAGCCTATACAATGTGAAACAAATGTCGTGTAAAACTGGGCTGTCTGAATTATTCACTTCTCAGTCAGTTGAGTTGGAATCATATAGGCAACCATCACAGGTTCTTGATATTCATTGGTTCTGAAGGGACCAGGGGTGCTTCTACTGGAGTGTCATGTATACTCTGTGGAAGCATACTGTGATTCTCAGTGCACATTAACTGTGACATCTGACTTCAGGTGCAAGATTTAGATATAGATTCCTATTCATAAAACCCTGAAAATACATGAAGTTCCTCTGACTGTAAGATCCAGAGACTTTTTTTTGAGTGACAGGATTTTTGCATACATATTTTTGCCACAATAACCAAAAAAAGAGTTTGTTTTGTTTTCTAAGAAAAAAATCATTACAACCACTCCCTGTCAGAGTCAAATAGAATGCAGTCCCAAAATATTAATTATAATGGAATATTTAGCTGGAATCTGCTGGCACTGGTCTGACTCATCTCTCCGCCATCTATTTCATGCTGCTGGATGAATGTCATCCTATCAATTGGCTAAATTTTGCATTTCCCAAGAAGGCTTACAGGGGCACTTTCAGTTCATGTGAGAACACACTGATGAATTTTGTAAGATAATGTAACTGATAAAATAGCCTCTTGCTGGTGTTGAGCACCTTGGAAGCCTGTTTTGCATAACAAAAGTGGAGCCTTGCTCTGTTCAGTCCATCATAGTGTGAACTGTGCAGTCCACATTGCTTCAGGGAATGCTTTGCTAAGGATGCTCTTAACTCCATTGGATGATCCAATTACACATCTTGACTTTTTACTCCCTAGTAGATATCATTTTGGGTTTCGAAACTACTGCTTACTTGGAGAATGTTTCAGGAACTTTGTTTGCTTTTTTCTCTGAAAAAGAAGTTTCAAAAACTCCTTAACATGCATACAAATCGATGTTCTAAGCACTCTGTGCCCTAAGTTCTCCAACAATAGTGTTTAACTGTTTAAATTTTATCAATCATGTGGAGTGGTTTTGTTTTGCTTTGTTTTTGGTTTCATATATTATGATTGATCTAGTTGTATTTGTAAAATTCATCAGGGTACATTTTCTATTGATACAGTTCTTGGAATCCTTAATAATGAGCCTGAATTTACTGTGCTTCAATTTATATCTGGTCCCCTTTGTTATCTGCATAGTGGAAACAAGAAAACACAATTTAGCACTCTCAAAACAAATACTGCTTCACAGAGTTGAATATCGTTACTACATTATTCCCTAAAAATCAATATTTCTAGGCTAGAAGTTTTTTAGCTTCGTCTTACAAGGCTAGTTTGCTTAAACTTTTGGTTTTGGTTTCCAAAATATTTTCAATGTACCCAAAGCGTTCAAATATGACTATCTGCACTGCTTCAACCAACACATTAAACTTTTGCACAAATGTATATATTTATATATATATGGTACATATATGTGTTCTATATATAGTATGCATATATGTATATATAGTGTGTACGTATGTATATATATATAGTTATACCATAAGAATCCATTTAAACAAAGAATCTATAGGGAAATAAAAGAAATGAAGAAAAGATTTGCTCAACAAATTCTCTCCATTTCTATACAACTTATACATTCTTTCATCCACTCATTCACTTATTACTTTCTCATACTTAGCCATAGGCTAAAATTTTTCTTTTCTATTTCTTAATCTCGTCTCTTTTTTAATCTCTCTCTATTCTAATTTTGGATTAACTCATCCACTTCTATGGCTTCATTCACTGTTGATATATTCTCTTGATATCTCTCCTCTCCAGACATGTAAGCATCTGTATAGAAGATAATTTACAGATGCCCCTAAAGCATCCATGTATAAAAGTGTACTCATCACCATTTCCATTTCCTTCCCAACCCCAAAGTCTCACTCCTTTTCCTATGTCCCTTATTTTTATAACAGGTCACTTTTCAAATCAACATTTCAGATAACTTTTTTATTCCTCCTGTCCTTTACTTTCAGATCCATAATTGATCACTAGTTCCTGTCATTTCTATACATTAATTTCTCTTAAACACACTTACTCCTCTCTATTCTGACTACCCTAATTCAAGCTATCATCAGCTCACACCTGGATTATTGGAACAGCCTCATGGCATGTTTCTATGCATTTGAGCCCTTCTCCATTCCAGTCTTTTCTTTCCTGAGCATGAGTCGGCTTTGTAAAACAAAGCTCTAATCAAGAAATCCCCTTGATTAAGAAATTTCATTGAACTGACCCATTTTCTTTAACATAGTTAAATACAATTCGTGCCCCTTAACATAATAAATAGTACCATTGTTGATATAACCTTTCTTTTCTTCTATGGCTTTATGTTTCACCATTTACACTCCATCTGAATTTTACTTCTGAGTTCATTTATGTGTTTTTTTGCTTGAAAAAAAATTTTTATATCAGTGTTACAAGTTACTCAGTTAACACAAGATAATAACTACAATAGTAATAAGTCTGCTTTAGTCAGTGATTACACTCCCCCACTTATGTATTATATATTGAGCACATTCTCCAGGCTTAGAAGTGTGCTCACAATCAGTCTTGATCTTTTAATGGCTTATAATCTGTTTCTGAATTGTTGCGTATGCATATAAATTAATTCAGGTTGCTTTTTTTAAATTTTAGGAATATTTTAATGGGAAATCATCTCTTCAAAATCATACATATTTACTCAGTTTAATAACATTTTACATAGGAAGATTTCAGGGGAAAAAAATGTAAAATAATTGTTTGGAAAACAACAAATCCTGTCACCTCAATCTTCAAAATATGCCCAGATTTGAACTACTTTTTACATTCTCTATCACGACTTCCTGGACAAACATCATCATCTCTTACCTTGGCTACTACAAAAACGAGTTAAATGGTTGCTCAGCTTCTATATTTGACCTTTACATTCTATACTTAACACAACATCCAGTGATTTATTTAAAACATAAATTAGATATTGGAACTCCTCTGCTTGAAGCACTCCAATAAATACTCATCCTACACATATTAAAAACCAAAGTTCTTTGAAGTACAAAAGTGTTTGAGTTTAAGGAACTCAAAGAAATTTTTTCTTTCATTGCTTGTGCTTTGGGTGTAAGGTTTAAGAAACTACTGCCTATCAGAAGATCTTGAAGATGTTTCCCTACATTTTCTTCTAGAAGTTTTATGGCTGCTTTAAAGTCAGGAAGTGAGAGTTCTCCAACTTCCTTCTTCTTTTAAGATATTTGACTATTTGGGACCTATTTCCTTTCTAAATAAATTTGATAATTGGTCTTTCTACTTCTGTAAAAAATGTGAGTAGAAGTTTCCTTGAGATTGTGTTGAATCTGTAGATAAATTTGGTTAGAATTCACATCTTAATGATATTTAATCATCCAATCCATGAACATGGAATGTCCTTCCATTTATTTAGGTCTTCTTTGGTTCCTTTTAGAAATGCTTTGTAGTTTTCCAAATACAAGTCCTTTACATCCTTGGTTAAGTTTATTACTAAATATTTGACTCTTTTAGTCTCTATTTTAAATGGGCTTTTTTTCCTGACTTCTTCTTCAGATTGCTCATCAGTTGTATATAAAATCACTACTGATTTTTGCATATTAATCTTGTATCCTGCCACTTTACTGAACTTGTCTATTAGTTTAGTAGCATTGTTGTAGATATTTTGGGTTTTTCTAGATATAGGATGATGTCATCAGTAAATAGTGAAAGTTTTACTTCTTCCTTTCCTATTTGGGTGCCTTTTATTTCTCTTTCTTGCCTAATTGCTCTAGCGAGAACTTCTAGCACAATATTGAATAACAGCAGTGATAGTGGGCATCATCTTGTTTCTGATCTCAGCCAGAAAGATTTCAGTCTTTCTCCATTGAGCACAATGGGGGTTTTTCATATATGCACTTTATCATGTTGAGCAAGTTTCCTTCTATTTATTTCTCTTTCAGAGAGTTTTCATGAAGGATGTTGGGTTTGTCAAGTGCCTTTTCAATATCAGTAGAGATGATGATGTGATTTTTCTTCCTCAATTTAGCAATGTGATATATTACATTGATTTTCTTGCATTGATCCACCCTTGCATAACTGGTATTAAAGCCAATTGATTATGGTGTATAATTCCTTCAAATGTGCTTTGGATTCAGTTTCAAATATTTTGTTAAGGATTTCTGCATCTATATTCATTAGAGATATTGGTCTGTAATTTTCTTTTTTCATATTATCTTCATCTGGTTTTCATATTAGGGTGAGGTTGTTTTCATAGAATTAGTTTGGTACCGTTCCTTACTGTTACATTTTGTGGAAGAGTTTGAAAAAGATTGATATTAATTTTTCTTTGAATGATTGGTAGAATTCACCCGTGAAGCCATCTGTTCCTGGGCTTTTCCTCTCTGGGAGGTTTTTGATAACTATTTCAATCTCCTTACTTGTGATTGATTTGTTGAGGTCTTCTATTTCTTCTAGGATCAGTGTAGTTTTTTCAAGTATTTCTAGGAATTTGTCCATTTCATCTACATTATCTAGTATGTGGGCATACAGTTGTTCATGGTATTCTCTTATGGTCTTTTATATTTCTGTGGGTTCAGGAGTAATGTCCCCCTCACATTTCTGATTTTATTTGTATCTTCTCTCTTTTTGTCTTTGTCAGTCTAGCTAAGGGTTTGTCAATTTTGTTGATCTTTTCAAAGAACCAAATTTGGTTTTGTTGGTTCTATTTTTTTCTTGTTGTTCTCAATTCCATTTATTTCTGCTCTAATCTTTGTTATTTCTTTCCTTATTATTACTTTGGGATTAGTTTGCTGTTCTTTTTCTAGTTCCTGCAGGTGTTAAGTTAGGTCTTTGATTTTAGCTCTTTCTTCTTTTTTAATCTAAGTGTTGAGGTGTATAAGTTTCCCTCTCAACACTGCCTTCAATTCATCCCATAGGTTCTGATATGCTGTGTTCTCATTTTCATTCATTTCAAAATATATACTGATTTCTCTTGTGATTTCTTCTTTGACCCGCTGATAGTTTAAGAGTGTACTGTTTAAATGCCCTATATTTGTGAGTTTTCCCTTTCTCCAACTGTTTTCATTCCATTATGATAAGAGATAGTGTTTTGTATAATTTCAGTCTCTTTAAATTTATTGAAACTTGTTTTGTGACACAACATATGGTCTATCCAGGAGAAAGATTCATAAGCACATGAAAATCTCCTGTTTGGGGTATAGTGCTCTACTATTAAACTGAGATATCATTTAATACCTTGTAGAATGGTCATTATTACAAAAACAGAAAACTATAACTGTTATAGAGGATGTGGAGAAACAATAACACTCCTCTGTTGTTGGGAATGTAGAATGATGTAGCGTTTGTCCAAGACGTTTGACTATTCCTCACAAAACCAAATATAAAACTGCCATATGACCCAGCAATCCTATTACTAGGAATATGTTCAGAACTGAAAGCAAAGATGTCAACTTGTAGACATTTGCACAACAATGTTCATAACAGCATTATTCAAAATTGCTAAAATATGGAAACAGTCCAAGTGTCCATCAACCAATGAGGGGATAAACAAAATGTGGTATATACATACAATGGAATAATATTCATCCATAAGAAGAAATGAAATCAGGATGCACATGAAAACCTGGATGAATATTGAGGACATTATGTTGAGTGAAATAAGTCAGACATACAAAAGGACAAATATTGTATGGTCTCACTAAATCTGACTAAAATTATGAGCAAACTCATGGAGGTAAACTTTAGAGTATAGGTTACTAGGAAATTGAATGTGTGTTGAGAATGGTAACTTATGCTTAATGTATGTAGAATTTTTAATAAGGTTTATTGTAAATGTGTGGAAATAAATAGAGCTGATAGTAATACATCATAGTAAGTATAACCAACACTGCTGATTTATACATGTGATTGTAGCTGAAAAGGGTAGTCTGTGGATGTAACATTTCAGTTGAAAAGAAGCTAAAGAATAATGTGGGACTGTATAACATAGTGATTTTGGTGGTGGATGAAGATTGTGGTTAATAGTATAAGTATGTTTTTCCTTTACAAAGTGTTAAGTATATGGCAAAACATGGGAAAATTACAACTAATGTAACTTACAGATGATAGCAGTAATAATGTAATATTTTTGCAGCAATGGCAAAGAAGATATTATATTAATTCTAAGTGACAACAGTAGGAGGGTATAACGGGATATGGGATTTTTCCCTTTGGAGTAATGAAAACATTCTAAAATTGACTGAGGTGATGAAAGCACAACTCTGTGATGAAAATGAGAGCCTCTGAGGGTCTACACTTTGTATGGCTTGTACAAAGCATGGAACTATAACACAATGAATCTTGTGGTAGAAGATGGACTGTGATTACAGAACATTCTTTCATGAACTAGAATAAGTATATAATATTAATACAGGGTATCATAACCAGGTGGGTTGGGGGGAAAATACCCCAAATGTAAAGATGTGGGCTATAGTTAGTAGTAATGTTTTGACGTTGCTTTTTCATAGTTTGTAACAATTGTTTCATGACAATTGTCATGGGGTAATGAATGAGAGCCCTATATGATGATATGCATGTTTGTTTTCTATTTCACATCTTATACTATATACTTGTTGTTATGGATGTTCATGTATCCATATATATCATATGGATGTTCAATTAAAAAAAGTTAGAAAAAAAAAACCATCGCCTTTGCAATAGTGAATCAGACCCATGGCATCTGACTTTCATTATCTCGCTGACTTCATTCTATATTAGACTTCAATTTGCTAACTCAGATCCAGGATGTGAATGCAATGTCCTTTACTTTTCCTCAGAAATATCAAGAAATCCTTAAGCAACAGTGCTTTTGCACTTGCTGTTTTTCTTACCTGTAAAAATTATTATATATATCTGTAGGACTGCAAGAAAAATAGATCAGGGGTTAAGAAAATATATGAGGAATTCTGTTTTGAACAAGAGACATTTAAAATGCCTAATTACCTTCTCAGTGGTAAAGTTATATAGGCAATGAGTCTAGAATTCAGAGGATATCCTAGGTTAGAAATACTCAAGTGAGAGGGAATATAGTATATAGTATTGTTAAAGCCATTAAATAAGATGAATCACTATGGAATGAGTAAATATATAGAGAGAACTAAGGTTCTGACTGAAACTTAGTCGACTTCAAAGCTTAAAAGCCTAGTAATTGAGGATGAGAAGGGTTAGTAAAAGAAGATGAGAAGGAACAGCCCAAGTGGTAAGAGGAAAACTAAGAGAGGATGGTATAATATGAGGCAAGTGAAGAAAGAATATTAAGTATGAGGAAATAATGAATTATTCCTTGTTATATGAAGGTCTTTCATATAATTATTCCAGGAGCAATTTGGAGGTCACTGGCAAAATGCATGAAAAAAAAAAGAAACTAAATTAGCATAGAATCTAAGCTCAGGTGGATAAGGGCAAGAACAAAGGGATCAATAAATTTTATGTCCTATTTTTATCAAAGAATCATCAGAATTCAGAATCAAAGTGTGTAAGCTAAATTTCAAATTTAGATTATAGAGAGTTTTCAGTTATTCAAAATGACAATGCCCAAATATGACATGGGATTGAGTGTTTGAGAAACCATGGATAAGATCTTTGAAAGAGAGGAGGTCAAACAATTAAGAACCTAGAGATATGAAGGGATTCTCTATGTAGTTATTCTGCCCTTTAAGCTTATGGCCGGGGCAATTGTATAAAGAATTACATTACACAAGACCTATATTCTTCAAGGAATGGGGTAGTGTAGCATGGGAATGTATAGATTAATTCAGCAAGGAGTACTAGTAGATAAAATAGGCAGAGGTCATGTGATTCAAAACTGGTAAAGCATAGGATCCAAGAGGAGACATGAGTCTGGAATCAGCAATGAGATAAAAAGAAAGTCAATGTTAGGCTGTGGAAGGGAAAACAGTTCTTTCTCCGGACCCAGTCCTGAGATATGAGCATGTACTTGAGATGACTGCAGGGGAACCATAGTATTCTCAATGGAGTGCTTAGTTAAGATGAGAGAAATTAATAAAAGAAATGTCCAGAGAAGAGTTTGAAGCTGTAGGAGATTTTGCAGATAACAGACACATTGGGAAATTTTGTGAATCAGGGAGGATTGTGAGATAGAGTCATATTAAGATAAGCATGTGTTCAGATCATGAGTCTTGGGATTCTAGAGGTCACTTAATAAACAGGGTTATAAATGGTATGGTTGGATTATTTCAGATAGATTCCAAGGTAGAGTACAGTGAGAGGCTGTGAATCTTGGAAAGAAAGGATTTTATATCTTGGCAAAAAGATGAAGAGTCTCTGAGCTCTAGTTTCCCTCCTGTCAATGAAGCTTATTATACACAGCTCACAGATCTCCTCCCATTCCCCGACTTCTGCTTAGGAGATGTGGTGGATTGAAAAATGTCTTCCATAAAGAAATGTTCAAGTTCTAAATACTGTCCTGTGTGTGTGTGACCTTAAAGATCCTGCCTGGATGAAGGCAAATTGAATCAGGGTGGCCTTTAATTCAATAAATCTGAAGTCCTTAATGCAGAAGAAATTCTGACACAGTCAGTTAGGAGAAGCCAGAGAAAGAGAGAGGGATCATCATGTGAAGGAGGTGGAAATGCATCTACAAACCAAGAAATACCAAAGATTGCTGACAAACCAGCATGAGAATGCTACAGACTCTAGGAGAATACATGGCATGAGAATACATTCCTTGATTTGTACTTATAGTTTCCTAAGCTGTGAATAATTTACTGTTAAGAACACACAACCAGAGTTTGACATTTGTCATATCAGCCCTGGCAAACTAAGACAGGAGGTTTGGAATATAGTGGAAGATTGGTCTTATAAAGAATGCTAGGGCCTCTGAGATACCCTCCTGACCTTTAGAGAGCATTATGGAATTTTGAAGTTACCACCTGCCTTCTGGAGCCATCATCTTCTCTGTTAAGGAATCTCTGAAGTAAGAGGAGACTTGGTCTGTGACTCTGTGACTACACACACACCTGAATGCACTTCTACTAATTATATTATTCAGACCGTCATTATCCTTATTTATTTCTTCTCTTCTTAATTTCTGAAAGTGAAGCATTGGTATCTTCTCTTTAAAAAAGTCTCCCTTTAAATCTAATATGTCCCATTTTTACATGCATCATATAAATGTTTATGGTTAATATCTTCATTTGAAATAAATGTATACACACACATACTCAAATATAAAAATAAAATGACCCTCTTTTGTCCTGCTTCATTATATCATTTTAATGCTATCTTAAGTTTTATATTATAACTTCTGCAAAAATTAATTATTTTGTTTTGGGACTCCTTTAATATATTTTAAATTTTCTGTCAAAATTTTTATATACTAGCAAATTTGTAAATGTTAATAATACTGTGCTGTATAGATCACTAAAATGAATGCTAAGCAAAAGGAGAAGGAAATTTTCTAATAATATGAAACTAATTTTAAAAAACCAGGAAGAAAATTTTGGAATAATATTTAAAATTTTAATAGTACTACACATGGGATAAATTATCAATTATTACAGCTATTGCACTTTGAATTTATATTATTACTGGACACCAAAACTAGATTATGTTCTATACAAACCATGCTTAGACATGATATAGATGTAGATGCTTACAGTCCCAGTCACCCCGACATTTGAGAATGTAAACTGACTTTAGTTGGGCCAGTATGTGAATAGTTGCCTATGAAAGTATGCAATCAATTCATCCACGAGTATATTATCCCAGGTTATGTCCTTTCTGCAGCTCAGTTACATTCATGTAATGGAAAATATATTGCACACAGAGTTTCTGATGAATATATGGTTGGGTCAGATAAGAGATTCAGTATGTGAGTCATTGTGTATGTCATCTTTGATTACATTTCCAAATTCCTCCAATATCTGAAACCAGATAAATGAAAGTTAACTGCACAAGATCCAAAAAGGAGATTATCAGAAGAAAGTAGCTTAAATTGTTTCATGATTTGTCACAAGAATAGAAGATGGGAGCATAAATGTTTATCTAAAGCTTGGCATATTCATCAAAAACATGTATAAATGATTTCACCTAAACATGAGACAATCTAAACCCACCATGTGCCATCTTATGAACAGCTCCCTGTTTCAGCAGTGGGTTCTAAAATGGGCATGGAACCATATTTCTGAGAAACTCTAAAAGTCATCTCGTTCAACTCACTAATTTCATCGATAAGAGGACTGAAAACCCACACAATTGAATAATTAACAAAGCATTCAACAAAAACTAGAATCTAGATCTTCTACATATAGAACTAGATCCCCCCCATATTTATACTAATTCAGTCTTAGATAATAAATCAACAGTTATCTGAATGACTAAAAATTTTTATGTTATACCCTTTTTACAGGCAGTCCTTGAATTCCAAATACCTAGCTTACAATCATAGAGATGGCAACATGTAGCTCAAGATTTGAAGTTAACTTTTTGTTTTTTTTAAGATTCGATTTGGTGGTGTTCTTTGATGCATCATGACGGTATAACTTTCTGGGTCAGTACGTCTTCCCTACAAGCTTCTTCTTTATTCTCCCTTACCAGAGAGTGCTGCTCCAGTGTTACCTCTCCATATCCGTTTCCACTCTTGGCTCATACAGTCCATTTCTTTGATTATTCACTCTAGCACACCAGCTCTACTGCTCTCTTGCCTTGATACTATGCTTTGTCTTAGAGCACCCTTTTTTCTCTCTCTAATCAAGTGGAGACTCCCTCAGCATTATCTGTAACTTGAATGATGATATACTTTTGAAACTTTTTACTTCCATATTCTCTCCACTACTACTGCCATAGTTTAGGCTCTCATAAAACTTCTGGAGCTTCCTAATAGAGTCCTAATTTGTCTTCCCTACCTTCTGTCTTCTTACATGAGACACTCTCCATATAGATATCTTTTTAAAACCCAAGTCTAACTGATTTAGTTCTCGTGACAACCTTTAGTGGCTCCCATTTTCTATAGCATATTTTTTCAAATTTTATCACAGCACATCTTGCCCTCTACCAACAGTCTTATCTGTACCTCTCTGGCCTTATCCCCAACCAGGTTCTTCTGGGTGATTTGTTATGGATTATACAGACCTTGTGTTACGAGTTCAGTCAAAAACAATCACTCTTAGGATTGTCCTTTTGCAAAAATAGGTCAAGTGTTCTGAAAATGTGATTTACAAGTCACTTTAATTAAATTTTATTTCTAAGATTATTTTTCCACATTTAGAGCATTTTTCTCTTATGTACCTTGCTTGTGGCATGTTTTTTAATTCTAAGATTTTTTTTTAGCCTCTACATATGTAATCAAAATTATATTCTGATGATAAATCATGTGTTAAAAATGAACTAATCTGTATCATTATCTTAAGAATTATGATAATTAAAATTGCATGGTGTACTTGTATAACATTTTAAAGTAAGAAAAAGAACATCCACAACACTCTTTAACAACTTGAACAAGTTATAAGAGACAAAATAGTTTCCGGATTTTTGAACACTGAATGAGCAAAAGGAAATAATCATCGTATGTTTATTAACATAAAGACTGAAACTTGAGATGAAAATAAAAAATAAATTTTACTACACAAAACAAATTCTTCCTGAAAGGCAAGTCAATATTTAAGGTTTTTAATACCACTTTCCTTTGTACTGTTAGTGCTAAAATAGCATTGAAACCTGCTTCAGAATTTAGCTTCCTCATTTGTAAATGGAATACCATAAATTTGCTACGCAGAATAAGAACTGGGAAAAAGTGCTTAAGTCAAAAAATAGTCTACATTGATAGAATATATGAAGCCAAATACGAAGTGATATAAACATTCTTTTGCAAATAAAATGTTGGCAGAAAATCTACAATTTTATGAGAAACATTCAAACCATATTCAAAATATGATAAACCGTGGCTTAAGCCAAAAGGATAAAGAAAAGTCTTCCAAATTCCTGTATGTGAGACAACAGCTTGGACTGCCTGCTTTTTTTGTTACAGATCCACCCAGATCTCATGAAATAAATCTCTTTTAATAGCACAGTTTGATAATAGTTCTGACAAAGAAAATTGCCATCAGCAACTACTGGCTGCCAAGGAATACTAAATTATTGTGAGGTTTTGGCCAGATATATGGATACATAAAAAAGCAATTAATTGGACTCATATGTCTATTTCTATTTTAATGCTAGAATTAACCATTTAATTAAAGTTATTCTATTAAAATAGAACATTCATATAATAGCTTCAGCTTATGCTTCGGGGCTTTCTTGAATGTGTGTTGGCTTTCTTTACATTAAATAGGCCCAAGATGATCCCATTATATCTGAATTCATTCAAGCTTCAGCCAACCCAGATCTCTCTATGAACTGCAAACTCAAGTACTCATTTATTCAGCAAATATCCACTGACAGCTGCTATAAGCCGAGCATTATGCGAGGCATTGGAAACACCATAATTCATTCAGCTTCTCAAATGTTTCCCAGTAACATTCATTCCGTAATATATCCCATATAATGTTTCAATGGTCAATTTATTTTGAGAAGTGTTGTATGTTCTATTCATAGTCTAATATTTACTTTTGAAAGGATTAAGAAATCTTATAATTAAAAATAAAAAGCCTTAATCTCATTGGATTATGGAAATTTAATGTGAAGAAATTACTTTATCTTCACGGAACTAATTACTTAAGCAAAAACATTTGGGAAAAATTAGTCCATATGATAAAAAAATGGATCAACAATTTAGTAAAATAATTCAAACACTCAGTCATTTCAATTTACAAAACAACACCCACAAAAACCAAAATATATTCTAAGAGATTATTTTGGTAATCTGATTAAATAATGTAAACAATTTCATTTTATATTCTCAGTGGATACATCATTAATTACCTTCTGACTCATATTTTAAGCAAGAACTCAATTTAACAAACAACCTTTTTGTGTAGAGTCAAGATTTGCACAGAGGTGCTGTTTTTCATCAATTCACACATTTAACAATATACTGTTAAGTACCTAATCTACATTGGAAAATTTTTTCTGTAAAGGGCCAAAGAGTAAATATTCCATACTTTGCAGGCCATGTATTCTGTATCACGGTGTCTCAACTCTGCCCCTCTAGCACAAAAAACAGCCATAGTCAGTATATAGACGAATGGGTGTAGCTATGATCCAATAAAGCTCTCTTTACAAAAACAGACAGCATGCTGAATTTGGCCGACTCCTGGTCTAGACATTAAGGATGAAATTTTAAAGTTCCTGCCTTTAGGAGTCTTACAGTCTAGTGAAGGAAAAAAACGTTTAAATTTCATTGTTTTAACTGCTGTTTTATGGAATTGTGATGGAGGAATTATTGAACAAAGAAAGTAAATGCAGAAAAAAGACATATTTCGCTGGCTGCCTGGGTGACAAGTGTCTTCTCACAGTCCAAGTTGCTATTTTCTTAAAAAGTTAGATGCACAAAATAAGATCTGTCCTCTTTGCACATTATTCTTGAAGTTATGGGCTACAGATGATATTAAGAACTCACCCACTCACCTCCTACTTTCTTTTAACAACTTATGGTGGAGATATATCAGAAGACATGAGGAAAGCATATGTGGGAAAGACACTAATTATTATAGTCAGACAAGAACACCCACCAGAGAAAGGCAAAACCCACTATTGAAAAGTGGTAAAGCTACAGAACACAACAGGCAACAATGAGACCAAGTGGCTGAAAACTGGTAAGAGAGAAGAATACCGGATACACTTCTTCCCCAAGGGAAAGACAACATCTTATCACATGTGCCCCAAGAGTCTGAGTGGGGAATATAATGCTATCTTATTTGCATGATTTGGCTTTGATAATATTCTTAGAGGCACTTGCCTGGAACTTTCAATAGGAGTAAGAGTTTCAGGACTTTTAACAAGCATTTATGGAGCACTGGCTATGTTTATCTATCAGTAAGGGTTTCTGTGGGGATACAAAGGAGAATAAAATATCCAGTCTCTGAAATCTTTAAGTTGAGTACGTAAGCTATACACAAATGAAGCAATTAAATAGCATACCCCACAAAGCCCCATCTTTTAGAAAATGTATTTCAAGTATAATGATACAATTATACAAATGAAAAAGAAAATAACAATTGAATAGCAGCTTAGTATGTTTTTTTGTTTTTGTTTTTGTTTTTTTCAGTATATGTTTTTAAAAGCTCAAATGGCAATTAAATTTGCAAAGTGGGAATATTTATAAAATGTACAGTTCACGTTACAACTAAGGATCTAAAATGAGAATGAGAAAATATCTCATCATATTGAGTTCAGGAAGTTCCTGATTTTCTTTTTTCACATTTTACTACTATATTTATTACGCTATGTCCAATATAAAACCCTAAACTTCACTTCTTTGTACTCATTTTATGGTTTCCTACCCTAAAGCACATTGAATGCCTTACTAGTTTTACCACCATCTAGTGGTAAGACAAGGTGACTGCAGGGAAACACAACAGATCATAAGTGGCAAAAGGGACACATATCTTATTGCCTTTATGACAGTATATCTGGTGCTACTCTTTTCAAAAACTGACAATATTGTAAAGTCAGGCATAGTGACCAATCTTATGAAGGAGAGGTTTTAAATAAAGATTTTAGGAACAATTTTTTAAAATACTGACCTTATATATCCTCAAACACCATTTGAAATAAAAATACTTGTAAAATTGTTTGATGTTGGGAAGCGGATGTGGCTCAATTGATAGGGCTCCCATTTACCATATGGGAGGCCCTGAGTTCAATTCCCGGGGCCTCCTGGTGAAGGCAAGCCAGCCCGCGCGGCGCGGTGAGCTGACGCAGCAAGACCTTACAACAAAGGGAGACAAGCAGACACAGAAAAACGCACAGCAAATGGACACAGCGAACACAAGCAGCAAGGGGGGGATAAATAAATAAATAAATAAAATCTTTAAAAAAAAATTGTTTGAGGTTTGCTTGTTTGTTTATTGAAGAAGACGAAGAGAGTATTCTCCCTTTACCTGGGGCTAAATTGTGAGGGGCCCAAACATAGACTGGTGCTAAATAAGCATAACAAACCAAAAGCAAAGCTAGAGTTCAGAACTCTGCTGCAAGAATTAACCAGAATTGATGCTTTTTGCTAATAGAAACTGAGACAACATTTTTATGTGGTTTTCAAGAGGAAGTTTTGGCCAACCTAATCAAGTAGGATTTCCTAGGATGCTCCATAATTTATAGAGTTATGGATAATATTCTTTTTAGGAGAAAAATTTTATTAAATTTAATATTAAGACTGGATAAAGTCATGTGAGAGGAATAGAACAGATATTTTCTTGAGACAAAAAGCTTTAACATTCACTTGAAATAGGTATAGATGATAAAGTACTATAGGAACAAGATTGCCTTATGTTAGTATCACCCTTCTCACAAAACAGAAAGTCAATGTCACAGGTACGGGGAGATTTTTCTGCACATTAATCCCAAGTATACAAGTTCATTGTTTAGAAATATGTTGCCAACAAGAAAGTACTGATTAAGATTATGATTAAGATATTATGAATGAATGAATTATTATTCAAGTGAAACATATAAACCTAAAATGGAAGCTCTAGAACACAATTCAGAAATCATTTAACTTATCCCTCTCATTTCTCCAACTAGAAAAATGAGCGAGCTAAATTCTACTCCAGTTTTAAAACCGAGATCAAAAGTGTGAGCTTTGCTGATCTAATAAGAGAAAATTATTATTTTATGTTCTATTCAGCTTTCCAAGGCCCTATATGGTCCTTATGTTTTATTATATTTAGCTTTGGACATAATCCACATGTCAGTGTTTTTCACATCCTTACACTCCTTGGTCCATTCCATCTGCCTTTTTGCCTACTTCCATCCAGATTAAGAGTTCACCCATGTTTTGATTTCTCTCAGGAGAATTTACTCATGCACTCAAAAATATTAGTGATCAATGTTCACTACTTCCACCCAGTTAACAAATATTTATATTACATTCGCCAAGTGCCAAACCCTGTGTTAGGTGCTGGGAATAAGTAATGAACAAAAACAGTGGGGGAGAAAGTCTAATGTGATAATCAAGTAGACAGTCATATAAATAAAGCATTCTTTCAATGAAAAGTTATGCAAATTTTAATGAGGGTAATTAACATGGTCATGGAAAGCTAAAAATGCTTCCTTAAGAAATGGCAAAAATGTACACACACAGATTTTCATGGTTGTAGTTGCCGTGGGTGGAGGGAATCTAATGAACAGTGAGATGGAGAAAGAGCACATAGATAGTTGTAAACTGTGTTAGTGTTTTAGTTCTTGGCTTGATCAGAAAGTCTATTATATTAAATGTTTACAGTACAAAAACAGAGGGCCATCCATGGATGAATAATGATGATAATTATAAACCACAGGTCATGATTAATTAATTGTGTGCATTTGAGTTCTAACATACAACAAAGAGAAAGAAAGAGAAGAAGGGAGGCAGGGAGGTAGGAGTGAAAGGTGGAAGGAAGGAAGGAAGGGAAGAAGGGAGGGAGGGAGGGAGGGAGGAAGAAAGGGGAATATGGAGCAGTGATATGGTGCTGGGTATGGTATGAGATGGGTCAGGTAAGTAATATTAAGGATTTTAATATGTATTAAAAAATGAAGGGAAGCTTTATTGGAGGTATGTGAGGGGTGGGAGTGGAGCAGCTGTGGCATAACCAAGTTTGATTTTTGGTAAAATCACTCAGACTGAGGTATGGAAAATTAATTGGAAGGAGACAAGAGAGGATGTGGACTCACCATTTAGCTCTGTAGAGTAGTCCCCAGTAGAGTTGATAGTAGCTGAGTTAGTATAATAGTAGTGGAAATAAAGAGATTAGACTGGTTCTTAAAATGTGTGAAAGGTAATGGGTAAAATTTAGAGATGAATTCAGTACGGTTGCTGCAGTCCTAAAGATTTCAAGGAGAACCATTAAATTTACGGCACTTACAAAATTGGATTCTTGGTAATGCCATTCTCTGGGGCAGAAAATAGTGTAAGAGAGCCAGGTATAGAGAGTAGATTATTTGCTCATCAATTTATTCAACATTTCCCAAATATTGGTTTGTGAGGTACTGTTATTCTAGGCACTAAGATACTAATGTGAACTGCATTTGCAAGTTTCTTGTTCTCATAGAGCCAAAACTTTAAAGAAAGGAGACAGACTGTAGATAAGTATGCAAACAAATAAATGAGGTAATTCAAATGGTAAGTTTTATAGAGGAAATAAAACAGCATGATGAAATAGAGAATGAAGGGTACTCAAGGAAGTTACTTTAAACAGGGCATTCACAGAAGATCTTTATGAGAATGACATTTCAGCAGAGACCAGATTTGTAAGGTCATGAATTTGGTTTTGTTTTCTGCTTGAAGCATCTTTGAGATATACAAGTAGAGATAAGAATACACCTGTGAGACAGAAAAGAAACAGCTGAATAAGAAATTGAAGCCTCTGCAGGGGAAGTGAGGGAAGGATTAACATTTCACACCCCAAAATATATTTTTTAATTTATATACATGCTCTTTTCTGACTGTCCATCCAAGGTAGGGATGCCAGATTTAGCAAATAAAAACAAAGGATGTTAAATTTCATTTTCAGCGAAACTTTTTTTTAGAGTACATATGTCCCATGCACTGTTTGGGACATACTTTTACAAAAAATACTCGTTAATGCTCATTCTTTTCTGAAACTCAAGTTTAACTCTTAGTCCTGTATTTGGTCTAGCAACTGTAGCCCAAGAAGCACTCAGCTGTACTAACTCTCTGTTCTTCCCTCCTTCCTCTATCATTCCTGCCTTCATTTATCCCTTCCTTTCTCTTTTCCTCCCACCCTTCTTCATAGATTTTCCATGGGGAATTTCAAATGCTCATTCCTTTATTGTATGGAGCAGTCTTGGTCTGCTTCTCCTTCTTTTTACTGATATATACACATCCCAACTTATCATAGTATTCATTATTTCATATGCCAGCTGTATTAGTCAGCAAAAATGGTGCCGATGCAAAATACCAGAAATCTGTTGGCCTTTATAAAGAGTATTTATTTGGGTAGAAGCTTACAGTCACAAGGCCCTAAAGAGTACAACTCAAGTTATTTCCTCACCCAAGGTCCGTTGCCAAATATTGAAGCAAGATTGTGGGCAATGTCTCCAAGAGTTCAGCCTTCCTCTTTCCTCTTATGGCTCCATGGTCCCAGCTTCTTCCAATCTCAGCTGTAGGCTGGTGTAAGGTTCATCTCTCTCCCTGTTGCTCATTTCTTGGAAAGAACTGCTCAGCTGCTCAAAACTGCTGCTCAGAACTGCCCAGCTGCTCAGTTCTCTTCACAAGATCAGCTGTAGACTATCAGGCTCATTTTTCTTCCCAGCGCCTTTGCCATGTCTAATCAGTTGTCTCTCTTCCTCTGTGTTCTTCTTCTCTGTGTGTTTACTTCCATGTGAGCATCTGTTTTATTCCTAAGGGGCCTGGGACTTGGTGCTGAGTTACACTCTAATGACATGGTTGGATCAGACCCCTAATCTTAACATAATTTAATCAGACATCTCAGCTGAATCTAATACAATCAAAGGTTTATCACGCCAGAGGAACCGACCAGTTTACAAACAAAATCTATATTTCTTTTTGGAATTCATAAATAATATCAAACTGCTACATTCCACCATCTGAATTCCAAAAAGACATTACAATATTAAAAAAAAAAAAAAACCTTAAATAAGTAATAATGCTAAGTACAAAATCATATCACAATAAGTTTAAAGAAATACAGTCTGTCTTGGGGCAAAGTCCGATCTGGCTGTAGACCTCTGAAAATTATAAAACAATTTATCTGCCTCCAATAATCAAAGGGACAGACAAAGGATAAACATTTGCATTACCACAAAGATAAATAGGGAGGGAAACATGAGTTATGGGTCCAGGATAGTTCCATAATCCTGCAGGGCTTACTTCATTAGATGTCAACATCTGAGAGTCATTCTTAAGATGATGGTTTCTTCTCCCTGGGACCTCATGATGACCCACCCTTTCCACAGGCTTGCACAACAGCCATTTTCTTGGTTCCACCCTCATCAAGCATCTGGGTGTCGACCGAGCTCCAGACTTCACCCTTCAAGTACCTTGGGGTGATGGCCACAACTTCCCTGACCTCTGGAGTAAAGTCTTAATGCCCCTAGTATAGCGAAGTGAAGACAACATCCTCCCTAACCTTTGGCATACAGGCCCAACCCTTCCAGAACAATGAGTTGGTGATCTGGCCTGCTCTAATCCATTGGGGGCAGGCCCAGCCCTCTCAGACCTACGAGAAGTCGAGCTTACCCTCTCTAATCTTTGGGGAATGTGCTCCAACCTCTCTGTACCCTGGTGTGGCAAAACTCTCCCTGAAGAGTGGGCTGGAACATCTACCCTCTTCAACTGCAGAGGCACATTCACTCTCTCTGTACACAAGGATGAGGTTCCTCTCTTGGCCCAAGGAGATGTCTTAATTCAAGATCTCAGCATCCATGGCTTTCCTCTTAAAGTTGTTTCCTCTTCAATCTTTCCCCTGTATGTCCCTTTTAGTCCAAGCTGTCAGTGGTTTTGTTTATACAGCTCTCTCAAAAAGCTTGTTGGTTTAGCATGCAAGAAGCAGGGATCCAAGCCATCAGACAGTAAGACTTTCCACAAGTCTTTCCTAAATAACTGCATCTTCAGTCCTGATTTACAAGTTCCAAGTTTAGTTAAGTCTTCAAATGGGGCATTATCATCTGAGGGCTTGATTTCCAGAGGCTTGGAATTTCCGGAATCAGTTTCTGTTTTTCTTGTGCCCAACAATTCAGTTCTCAGCTTATCTCTCTCATCTGGCATTTTACTATAAGCTGCAAAAAGTCAAGCCACATTCTCCAAGTTTACTCTGAAAAGTTCTTCAGCTAAATATCCAGGCTCGCCGTATCCAGTTTCTGCCTTCCATCAAACATCAGCAGTTAATCTTGCAAGTTCTCTGCAACTTTAAAACACAGATCACCTTTCTTCCAGTTTCCAATAATAGTTTCATCATTTCTATCTAAGTCCTCATAAAAAGTCTCTTTAGCGATCCATATTCCTACCCTAATTCTCTTCAAAACAATTCACGCCTTTTCCATCAAGCATCTCACAATTCCTCCAAAAATTACCCCTTACCCATTTATAAAAACCGTTCCAACATATTGGTAATTGCAGAAGCATGACCCCATTCTCCGGTACCAAATTCTGTATTAGTCAGCCAAAGGGGTGCCGATGCAAAATACCAGAAATCTGTTGGCATTTATAAAAAGTATTTATTTGGGGTAGAAGCTTACAGTCACAAGGCCCTAAAGAGTACAACTCAAAGTTACTTCCTCATCCAAGGTCTGTTGCCACATGTTGAAGCAAGATAGTGGGCAATGTCTGCAAGAGACATTCTTGTCTTTCCTTTTATGGTTCCGTGGTCTCAGCTTCTTCCAATCTCAGCTGTGGGCTGTTATAAAGCTTATCTCTCTCCCTGGTGCTCATTTCTTTCCAAGCTCAGCTGCTCAGTTCTCTTCACAGGGTCAACTGTAGACTATCACCAGTGAAGGACTGACCAACATTTGAAGGCAAGTTGGTGTATAAAATACATATTTAGGTATATATAGATCCAGTTCCCAACAAATTATTGGTAGATGGAACACAAGAACTACATCTTTCTCATTCATATTCCCTGTATGTGAAAAAAGAAGCACTTGAGCTTATTTTTTTATTGAAAAAAGGCAGGAAATTTGCTGAAGTCACTAACTTATTACCAGAAATACTTCTGCAGAAGTTTCAGTTTTCTCATCTTTAAAATGAGAGGATTAAATAATAATTATATAATAATAAAGGCAATAGTAATGTTAATAAGGACAGTGTATGTTTATTGGGTCACTACTGCTTTCAAGGTAGCACATTAAGCACTTAATATGTATTACCTCAATAGTTCCTTTCAGCTTTAACACTGTATGGTTCATTGGTAGGGTCTCAGACATGACAATGCCTGAGAAGAACTTGGAGATATGTTAAGGTTAACAGATGTCAATAATATGATACAATTAAAAATAATGTCTAAATAAGATCAAAGGGAAAAGTTTTTAAAATATAACTGCCATCATAAAGACAAGAAACATTATTGGAAAAGATATTCATGATTTGCATTATTTTCTCAGATAATTGTCAACTGGCTAAAAACAGCTTCATCGATGTGTCACACCTTGACAATTTGTCTGTATGAGAATCACTCACAGACTGAAAATTTTGTTTGGTGTACTTCCAGGTATGTATGTGGTTGGTTGAATGAAACCAAAAGCTACATGGATGTGAGAAAAATATGAGAATAGAATTTATTAACGGTGTAAGTAAGAAACATTATTTAGAATTTAAAAGCATGGGCAGCTCATTGGGCTTCGCAAATATTTCACTAAGCTGTATTAACCTGCTGTCAGTGGGAGGTGAGTGTGTGGCAAATATTATAATAAACAGCTACTGAGTGGCTATTCAGATAAGAAAAGAACACAGCAATGCAGAGTACATGCAGTTAAATGAGAATGAGGAAATAAATATATCAACTTACTTTTACAGGCTGTGATAAAAGCTATAAAGGCATTAGAGTAACTTGAAACCATATGAAGAAAATCCCTGTTTGGCTGTCTCTTAGGAGAAACAGGTATGTGATGGAAGCACAAGAACCTATGTTCAGAGTGCCACATGTGCCCTCAATGAATCATACATATTGGCTACAGTGTGATCTAAAAAGCTCACCCTACCCATACCTACTTTCCAAGTGTGAAGCACATTAGATAGAGGAACGCCTTGTGCAAGTGACTTTTTTGTGAGTCTGTCAGCTTTTGCTGCATGCAAAATACCACAGATTTAGTAGCTCACAACAATAAACACATATTAGCTCATGGTCTGGAGGTTGGCTGGGTGGTTTTTCTGGAGTGATCCAGGTTTGGATGTTCTCGAGTCATCTGAGCTCAGTCATGCATACCTGCAGGTTGGCTGGGAACTCAGGCCTGTTTCTCTCATCTGCCTCGGGCTTGGCTGTGATGGCTCTACTTCCTGCTATCTCCATTCTCTCCTATGTTAGCTGGGAATCGTTCCCATTGTGGTAATCAAGTTCCCAGCACAGTGTAGCTTTTACCTCATTCCATTGGCCAAGCAGTTCACAAAGGCTGCTCAGATTCAAGATTTGGGAAAATCTTTTGATAGTTTGAGCTGTAATGCTCATGTTGCAAAGGCCTGCATATATGGAAAATAATTAATGGCCATTTTTTTATATCACCCACAGTGATATAGTGGGCATGTGTCATGTTTGTGGCTGCCCAGCTTTTTTAAACAGAAAGCCTATGTTTGAGGAATTTACCACCCTATGAATTCTGCTTTCCCAAAAGATAGCCAGAACTTGCTTTCCAAACTTCCTTTCAACTAAAACATGATCTTGTGACCTGGACTTAATGAATAAGATGCACCCTTGTGAGATTTTGACTTGGAGAAAAGAAGTCATTATGAATAATACATTTTCTGGCTAAAGCAGCAGAGCATGTCAGAGAGACAGATGGAAGTGATCTCATTGGTGGAATCCCAGGTTATCTGTATTCCTTCTGCCTGCGTCACCTAAAATGGAGTCTCCGAAGTGTACTCTGGGGCTGGTACAGCTCAAGGCTGCCTAGCGTCTAAGCCAGATTCCATGGCTTTCCAAGAGAATTGGTGAATTGGTAATAACCTTAAATAGATTCCTTAAATTAATCAGATTGGCTTCTGTGTATTAAAACTAAGAGCCATAATTGATTGATTAGGGACAGTGAGAATATTTTCTCTTCCCTAAAATGGGAATATTAATATCTATAGGAAATTATTTGTGTGTAGAAGGGACTCAATAAAGAACAGCTTAATTATTTTCTGTTCTCTGAGCAGTTCCATGAAAGAAAATGCTGTGTCTTTTCTTAGTTATGTAGCATCAAACAATGCTGGTGAATTTTATTTAATTTTACAATTAAGTGTAAAGTTCACACTTAATTTCTCTTGATAGTACAAATGGTTCAACTTACATTTCCATTGTTTTTGTAGACAGAAAGTCTGTGTGGCATTGTGGAAATCCCTGAAGAGGAGAACAGAGGCTAAGGTGTAGGCTCACACTTACCTTAGATGAGATTTCTACAAGTTCCTTATCTACTTGGAGTCTTCTACTTCATTCATATAACTGGGGACAACAGTTGTCCTGTTTTGAAACGCTGCAAGCAAAACTATAAAATGCTAGCCATTGGTGAGGGATTGATTTTTAAGAAAGAACTTCTCAATATCCCCCTCTATGGAGTAAACAAATAAATATTTTAAATTATTAATATATTTTCAAAATGTATCTCTACTCTGAACCTCGAACTTCTATTTACATATGTTCTCAATCCAGATTTAATTTAGATCAGTCCTTTCATTTTTTGGCTTGAAAACCTTAGTGGTAAAATCCTGCCGAATAAATGCAGTTTCTACAATCAGAGGAGGGCTTTCTTCCAAGCCTGACTTTAGAGGAAATATCACTTTTTTCCACAGTACCTGACACACTGACCTACACAAAGTAGGTCACAAACTAATGTAAGATGATGATGACTATTAACAATAACAAGACTGAAAAATATGGTTAGTTTACTGTGGAATCCCGAGTCACAAAATAATTACTCCAAGGTTCTATCACACCATATGCTCCGTAAGTACATACCAGTGTTTTTCTCTTTAAAATGTTGACCTAAATCTTTCATCTATATACAGTGCAGTCCCTTTGTTCCTTTTTTAGAGGATTTGTGTAGACCACTTTAGACTTTACAGTTTTTATTTTCAACACTTTAACTTTGTTACTTTCTTTTCTATGCTACATGGGAGAAAAATTTGCCTAAGCAATGAACAAAGGCATTAATAATTATACAAAGTTAAAAACAAAAAAGAGCAATGAAATTATGTGGTATAACTAAAAATGAATTTACAAACTAATGACATTAAGGAATACAACCAATTATATAAACCATACAAACATAATACAATGTTTAAAACCACAAAAAGGAAATACAAAAACAATGGTAAGTAATTCATCAAAAATGACACCTCAAATTAAGTAAAGGGCAAGTGAGAATTTAGTTAAACTTCATCTTCTTTCTTTTACTGTATTGAAAGTTTAGTTAAAGTCTCGAAAAACTCTCATAAACTTGTTGCTTCTTTCTTATTTCCATCTTCTGTTAAAGGCTTTATTTTTTCCTATTTTATTTGTCTATGAAATCTACCAAATTCTCATTTACTTTTCACTTTAGAAAGTGTCTTCTCCAAACCTTAAATGGATCTCCAGTCAGGTAACACTAACTTCTAACATTTAAAATCTTTTAGTTGCCTCTCAAATTCTCTAGATATGACTCACTGAAAGCAGGATATTTGTTTTTGTTGTTTTTCCTTTTCTATATCCGCATCACCTCAAATAGTGCTGGTATTTATTGACTAATTAAAGAAATAAATTAGGCAATATGACTGGCTACAATATGAAGAAAATTTAAATGGAAACACACTTAGGACTGATAGAAATATTGAAATATTAAACTATGAAAGGTCATCAGGGTTTCTCTAACCTTTTTTTGTTCCACGGACCCCTTTTTTGTTCCACGGACCCCTTTGCCGTCAGGCGAAAATCACAGACCCCTTACTAAGTCTACACTATATTGTGTATTATTCATTTAACAAATATATCACATCTGCATCAACACGTCCCCACAAGAATAATGTTTTCTTGAATTTTAATTCAAGTTCACAGACCCCTTGTTAAGAACCGCTGCTCTACAGTGACTCCCTGTGGAGACTTTGCCTCGTGCAGTTCTCAACTTTTTGGGCTCAACACCCATTTATACTCCTGAAAATTATCAAAAAATGCAAACAGCTTCAGTTTATGTGGGTTATTACTGTAAATATTTACTGTATTACAATTTGCCCCTGGCAAATGTTAAAAATACTGATTAATTCATCTTATGGGGACAATAATGAATCTATTGCATACAAACATTGACAAATAACATATATTTATAAAAAATACCTATATTTTACAAAAGAAAAATTAGTGAGAAGAATGGCATTGTTTTACATGTGTGCAGATCTCTTTAGTGGCTGGCTTAACAGAAAACAGCTGAAGTTTCATATCCACTACTGCACTTGATCTGTTGCAATATGTTCTTTTGGTTAAAGCATGTGAAGAAAATTTTGCCTCCTACAGATATGCAGTTTGAAAAGAAAGGTGGGCTTTAATTGCCTTTTCAGATAATTGTGGATATTCTTCTTTCATACTACACCAAAACTTCTCAAAAAATATTTTTTTTCCAATTTAGTTGTCATGTAGAATCTGAAACTATATCAATGGACTCTTAATTGTCCATTATATTAATGGTCATTGGACCACCATGCTTGTGACAGTATGTTTTACGTTTGCATGATTTGATAACATCCTACTACTGTTGTCATTTGGAAAATACTGATTCACTAAGTTATTAAAATGATTTTTTCAAACTTTTACACATTTCATTATATAATATCAAAACTATCACTCCCAATCTCATCAGAAATATCCTTAAATATTGGGATGTTATCAAACTCATAGTAGACATGTGCTTTCAGAGTTCTAATTTTGGAAATTGAGTGCTGAAACTTTATTATTGGCAACAAACACTGTCAGTTCTTTTCTATGAAGTAAAGTGGTCAGATAATTAATTTTGAGAAAATGATTGCCAAATATCAAATTCTGAATAAACATGATCTGTCAAACAGTCACTCTTTCAAGTACAAATGGTATTCAGTAATAAAAAGGAACCAGGTCAGCTTGTGAATTTCCTGGAAATAATCATTGTACTTTGGTATATGGTAGAAAATGGTAGATGTACTTTATGCATATTTACCATTTTTCATGCCAAATATTGTACATATAAAAAGTCAAGTAGAAATAATAATTTTCACTGCCTCATAGTGTATCTGAATATATGTAATCTTTTTTTTTTTTTTTGAGGTTCCAGGGATTGAACCCAGGACCTCGTATGTGGGAAGCCGGTGCTCAACCACTGAGCCACATCAGCATCCTGAGTTGGTCTTTTCATCTGTTTTGCTTGTTGTTTGTTTTTCTTTTTTTAGGAGGCACCGGGAACTGAACCTGTGACCTCCCCTGTGGGAAGCAGAGCTCAACAGCTTGAGCCACACCCACTCCCTTTATATGTTTTGTTGTTGCTGCTGCTGTTGTTCTGTGGGTTTGTGGGATTAAATATTGCAAGGGCTCCTAGTACAGTTGGTGACACCTTAATTTGTGCTAAGGTGCCAGCAATTTCACCCATCACTGCTTTTTTTAAAACCATTGTTGAAAATATCAATAGAGGGAAAAGAACAAAGTGCTTTAGTAACCGTATGAACCCACAGACCTCCTGAAGGGGTCTCAAGGATGCCAGGGAGTTATGGACCACATTTGGAAAACCATTATCTTAATTAATTTATGAAGCTGGGTTTCATAGTCTTCTAAGTTTAGAATCTTGATACTTGTTTGCAGTAAAAGCAGAGCCAATTATATAGAGTAGATTTACACAAGGCTGCTGGAGTAGGTTGTACACCTAAATGCTATATTTCAATACAGAAATAAATATAACTGTCATACAGTGTGGTCATCATTTTATTCAACAAATACCTCAGGCTCTCTTCCTTTCCAGAACATATAGGCTTACATTTCTCTGCCCTTATTTTAAGTTGTGTGTGGCAAAGTAACATGCATTGACCAAACTCTGGTAGCAGTACTCCTCTGCCCTTCTGGACAGTTTTAAAGACCTGTATCCCAAGACACACTTGGTACCTGAATGGGGATGGACAAAAAGCTCAGCCCCATCAAATTGGCTTCTGAATGGACTGGGTGATCTTCTTCAGATCCTGACCAGAGATGTAGTGGGGCCTCATGCACCTGATACCAATCATCCCGTAGCTGTACCCAGATCCCCACTGGGTGAGGGCAGCAGCGTTACATGGCCAATACCTGGGCAGGTAAGGAGGGATAGGGTGGGGGGTGGGCATCAGAGTGTATAGTCTTCTGTGGTAGAGAACACCCCTCAGGAGACCATGGAAGGAAGGTATGAATCACACCCCAAAGCCCCAGCGAATGTTCTATTTTCCAATTGGCCTTCATTTACAAAAATACAGAAAATGCAAATTCATACATACATACATGTGCAAATCTCAGACAATATTTAAAGCAGTTTTCAACAAAGCTACTCAAAAATCAGCCAACAAAAGAGTCTGGGCCATGTATGGAAACTTCATTTTATTTCTTGTTCATGTATTAGTATGGGTTCTGAACTATGTATATACTATCATGATTATAGAAAATTTTCTGCATACAAAATTAAAAATTATTCATTTAATTAGAAGAAAATATAGCTAATACATAGATTTTTCCAGTATTTTATCTTAATCTAAAAAACACTTTTTCCAATAATCTTTTTTGTCAGTGACCAGGTCATTAAATTAACCAGCAATTACCTAACAGAGTTTCATATAGCTTTGTGTCTTTTATAAGAATATTTCTTTCACTAAAGAATAAAAACAATTTTATGTTTTTCTTATTATATTAAACTTGCTTCATGTCGAGGGTTTTATCCCTCCCCTCAGTTTTCATAATCAGTCTTAATAGTATCATTCTCTTGTCACCAAAGTATACATAAAGGCCTTTCCTAATGCTATCACTTCATGATTTCCTGCTGGGAGCAATATACCAGAAATGGGTTGGCTTTTACAATGGGAATTTATTAGGTTAAAAGCTTACAGTCCTGAGACCATGAAAATGTCCAAAACATGGCATCAGCAGCTAACAATATTAGCTACTCTGCCTCTTTACTTCCTAATTTAAAGTAAATCTAAAAAGAATTGTAATTCAGTTTTAAATTCGGCAGACTGATTCTCTATCTACATAAACGGAAAAGATTTAATCTAAACAGCAGTTCTTTGACAATAGCAGTCATTCTTAATTTCCCTTATTTCAAAAATCCTTTCTTCCATGCAATGGAATTAGTTTTTTTAACAAACCAATTTTATTGATACGTATTAATAAAGCATAAATCCATCCACAGTGTACAATCAATGGTATTCAGTATAATCACATAGTTGTGCATTTATCATTTAAATCATTTTTAGAGCATTTTCATTATTCCCAGTAATAGTAATAATAAAACTAAAAAACAAAAACCAAACAAACAAAACTCATCACCTCTCAATCTATTTATGCTTCCCTTACTATACATAGCTGCTGTTCTGTTTCCTTCTCTCTAGTTTATTTGTATACATATTTTGTAAAAACAGTCTTATATATGTAATATTACCCATATTCATATTTTACATGTGGTTTCATTATGTTATATTGTCCCATGTTACATTTTTTAGCTTTCCTTCTAGTAATATCCTTGTCCTTAGTCTTTCTCTTTCAACCACTATGTACCCATATAACAGCTCTGCTGGTCACAAACACCATGATATTCCTTCTATTTTCTGGTGACCTATACTCTTAATTATTAATTCCATGAGTTTACATAATATATTTATTTCATAATAGCACAATCATACAGTATTTGTCCTTTTGTGTCTGGTTTGCTTCACTCAACATATTGTCCTCCAGGTTCATCCATATTGTCATATGCTTCACGACTTCATTTCTTCTTATGGCTGCATAATATTCCATCGTGTTTATATGCACAAGTTGTTTTCCCATTAATAAGTTGATGGATATCTGGGTTGTTTTCAACTTTTGGCAATCATAAGCAACGCCCCTATGAACATTGGTGTGCAGGTAGCATACCAATGTGTCACTGATCTCAATTTTTCTGGGTATATACCTAGTAATGGTATTGCCAGGTCATATGGCAAGTCTACATTCAACTTCCTTAGGAACTGCCAAACAGTCCTTCACAGTGACTGTACCATTCCTGTACATCCTCTCCAACATTTACCATTTTCTGGCTTTTTAATAGTGGCCAGTTTAATAGGTGTGAAATGATATTTCATTGCAGTTTTGATTTGCAGTCCCCTAATTGCTAGTGATGTTGAACATTTTTTCACGTGTTTCTTCACCATTTATCAAAAATGAGAGGGGGGACATTACCACTGACCTCGCAGAAATAAGAGATATCTGAAGAGGGTACTATTATCAACTGTATGCCAAAAAAATAGACAATGTAAATGAGATGGACAAATTCCTAAAAAAACATGAACCACCTACACTGACCTAGGAAGAAATAGAAGACCTCAGCAAAACAATCACAAGTGAAGAGATTGAAACAGTCATCAAAAACCTCCCAAAGATAAAAAGCCTAGGACCAAATGGCTTCACAGGTGAATTCTACCAATCACTCAAAGGTGATCTAATACCAATCTTGCTCAAGTTCTTTCAAAACATTAAACAGTAAAGACCACTACCAAGCTCATTTTAAGAAGCCAACATCACCCTAGTAGCAAAACCAGACAAAGATACTATGAAAAAAGAAAATTACAGACCATTATTGCTAATGAATATAGATGCAAAAATCTTCAAGAAAATAATTGCAAACTGAATCCAAAAGTACATTAAAAAATTATACACCATGATCAAGAGGGTTTTATCCCAGGTATGTAAGGGCGGTTCAAAACAAGAAAATCAATTAGTGTAATAAATCACATTGATAAACTAAAGAAGAAAAATCACAGGATCCTCTTCATTGATGCAGAAAAGGTGTCTGACAAAATACAGCACTCTTTCTTGATAAAAAACACTCCAAAAGATAGGACTAGAAGGAAGCTATCTCAATATAAAGCGTATTTATGAAAACCTACAGTTAGCATTGCACTGAACAGTAAAATACTGAAAGCTTTCCCACTGAGATCAGGAACAAGACAAGAATGCCCACTGTCACTACTGTTATTCAATATTATGCTAGAATTTGTAGCTAGAGCAATTAAGCTAGATAAAAAATGAAAGACACTCAAACAGTAAAAGAAGTAAAACTTTCACTGTTCACTGATGACATGCTCCTATTTCTAGAAAATCCTGAAGAATCCACAACAAAGCTACTAGAATTAATAGATGAGTTCAGCAAAGTTGCAGGATATAAGATTACAGCTCAAAAATCAATAGCATATCTATACACTACGTGCAATCTGAGGAAGAAATCAGAAAAAAAATTCCATTTATAATAGCGACTAAAAAAATCAAATATTTAAAAATAAACTTAACCAAGGACATAAAGGACCTGTATTCAAATAACTACAAAACGTTGCTAAAAGAAACCAAAGAAGACTTAAATAAATGGAAGGACATTCTGTATTCATGGATTGGAAGAATAAATATCGATAAGATGTCAATTCTACCAAAACTGATTTACAGATTCAACACAATCCCAAAAAAATTCCCAAAAGCCGTTTTTGCTGAAATGGAAAAGCCAACAATAAAATTTATTTGGAAGGGTAAGAGGGCCTGAATAGTCAAAAATGTCTTTAAAAGGAAGAACAAAGTTGGAGGATTCTCCCTTCCTGACTTTAAAGCATATTACTTAGCTACAGTGGTAAAAACAGCATAGTACTGGCATAAAGACAGACAGATTGACCAATGGAACTAAATCAAGAACTCAGAAATAGACCCTCACATCTACAGTTAAGTGAGTTTAGACATGGCTGTTAGCCCACCCAGCTGGGTCTGAACAGTCTATTCAACAAATGGTGCTGGGAGAACTGGATATCCATAACCAAAAAAAGAAAGAGGACCCTTGTCTCACACCTTATACAAAAATGAGCTCAAAATGCATTGAGGATCTAAATATAAAAGAGACAACCATAAGACCCCTTGAAGAAAGTGTAGGAAAACATCATCAAGATCTTGTGATCAGCAGTAGCTTCTTAAACCTTATACTCAAAACATGAGCACAAAAGAAAAAATAGGTAAGTGGGACGTCCTCAAAATTAAACACTTTTCACCTCAAAGGATTTTGTCAAAAAGGTGAAAAGGCAGCTGACTCAATGGGAGAAAATATTTGGAAATCACATATCTGATAAGGGTTTAATGTGCATGATATATAAAGAGATCATACAACTCAACAATAAAAAAACTACCCAATGAATAAATGGGCAAAAGACTTGAAAAGACAATTGTCCAATGGAATTAGTTTTGATTACTCTCTGAAGGTAGTATGGGATGGCTCAAGATCAGAAATTTTAGTTTATAAAGAAGTCATCACTATAAACATCTTAAAGCAACAAAATTTAGCTTTTAAACTATGTAAATTTCCCATTCATGAAACAATTCCATATACTATACGTACGGTACATGTAAATGTTAGCCTCTTTCTAACTAGCTAGTTAAAATTAATTATGAAATTTAATTTCATGTGTGCTTAACTGTGATAATTTGGCAATAGACCATTTGAGTCTGAAATACAATCTTTTCTTAATTGTACAAATTGTCAATATCATACAGTCAGATCAGTAGACTCAACTTTTTAATGACATAGAATATAGAAATCCAATATCAACAACAAAAACAACAACAAATACTTTTGTTCAACAAACCTGATGCAATGGGTCATCTACTGAAATAAGATTAGTAGGTTGAGTCCTGAGGGAATTTACTACTTTGGTAACTATCAGGAGGATGTGGTGCTTAGTCTTTCAATTTATTAATTATTGAGTTTTGCAGAGAAACTGAAAGTGTAGCCATATTTTCAAAGGTAGATTTGTGTTAATAAAATTTTTAGACTTTTTTACAACACTGGAATATCAATTGATTAATTTTCAATAAAAGTTTAACTGTCCCATAAGCAGAATTACTCATATTTATGTAATAAATAAAACCAGAGACATATTCTTGACCTATTATGAGGCTCACCAAATATTTTCAGTGTCTTTGAAAGCTTTAGGATGTTTCAAAAAAAAAAAAAAGCCTAAACATATGCAAACATAAACATAATATTATTTATACAATTTCCTTTGGGATATATATAGTCAACACATCTGTCTAAATATTTTTACCAAGTGACTCATGCTTTTCAGATAAGAGAAACTTGATTTATAGAGTTTGAACACATATGTTCAAATAAAGGAAAAACTATACCGTAAAAAACCCTATTAAAATACCCTCCTGGGAGCAGATGTAGCTCAGTGGTTGAGTGCCTGCCTCCCACGTACAAGATCCTGGGTTAATACCTGGTACTACCATTAAAAAAAAAAAAAAGGAAAATGCCTTCCTGGTACAGAATACTGTAAGTCTTATATGTATTTATAGGTATTAAGCCATGTGAGACCAAGACAAGTTTATCCCAAGATCTTCATTTTGCCATAATCACTAAAGCTGGCAGATGGGAGAGGATTGCAATTTCTACCTGTCATCAAGGAAAGCAAAGGTTTGAGAGACAAAAATGCACTTAGAAAATCAAGGAGTTCATGGGGAGAGTTATAATATTGGTGTTGCAATGTATTATGCATTAGTGTGCTATAGTAGACCATAGAACTTACTCCTATTTGGTACCCAATACATTTTATAGTATATCATAAAAAATATTAATAACTCGTGATTGATAGAATAATCAATTAAATTGTGCCTCCTCCACAAGTCAGTCTTCATTCTATTAGGGAACAATTTTCTTGTAGAAAATAAGGTAGCTTCTAACACTAAGTGGTGTAGCCAAAGAAGAAAATTAAACAAGGAAATCATTAAGAAGAATACAAGTGTAATAGATCATAGACAACTGATGCCCCAAAATGCCACAGCTTAACTTAATTCACACAACACTATGAGGTAGATGGTTTTATTATCATTGATATTACAGAAATGGGAAATTGTGTCCAAGCTCAAAAAGCCAGTGTCAATGCAGACTAACACCAGAACTATGCTCTTAACCACAAGCTTGACCTTTTCTAGAACAATGGGGCAATTTATTATGTCATAATTCTACCAGGTAAAAAGCTAATAAAAAGTGAAGAATAGCATTTCATGTAATATCAGGTATTGAGAATTTTAAAGGGAAAATTTCTAAGGATAGCAAAAATTATGCACACAAATAAACAAAGGCGCACTATGTAATACTAAAAATCAATGCTACAAATTGCATATCTTTTATTGTAACACGCATCATTTTTTAGAGTAAACTATTCCAAAAGATTCTTTGATTTACTATAATAGAAAGTTTGGGGGGAAAATGTATGAATAATTTGTTATATAAGTGAACCTAGACATTACTTTGGTTTAAAATTTTCTGATTTAATTATCTTAGTGCAAAATATAGTGGATTCTTTAGAAAGGATAAATTACAGGTTTTAAGATTCTTTTATCTTATCATTATAATTAAACTTTTGATTTTCTTTAACACTTCAACTGTACCTGGCAATGATTCAGTGACTAAACTATGTACTTTGTCCCAATAGAATATTTTTACCATACAGATTAAAGGGACTTTAGAAATTATCACTGGTCCACTTTCCAAACTTTGCAGTTAAGGCAACAAAGAAAAAAAATCGTGTATCTTGCCAAAGTTATCACATGAGTGAGTAGAAGTTAAAGCACTTTTACTTTGCTTCTAGCCTGATTCACAACCCTGAAATTAGATCATACATCTTATTTGGATTCAAATGAAAATCCTCTTTAGTTGACAAAATACCTAATTCATGTGATAAAATTAAAGTGGATGAATTATGAGAAATAGATTGTTAGTTGTTTGGTCATACAGTGAGATAAATAAAATATCTACTTCACAAAAGGTCATTTCACTGCATCCACTTATTATAGTGATTAAATTGTATCAGCCAATTGGTAGTCTTGCCAATTGTGTGACTATGAGTGTTCAAATGACCCATTTGACTGATCAAGACCCATCCTCTTACTAAAGATTAAATAAATAAATAAATTTTCCAAGAAATTTATTTGAAGGCTTAAAACATAATGTCTATTTAAGTAGTACCTATATATATGCAGCATGTTAAATATCTGTGCTATCTAACAAATATTAATCAATATGAAATTTTATTTTGATGTTCACATTTGTCAAACATCCATTCAAATAAACCAACTTTTTAATTTTTAGCCATAACAAGATGTTAAACAAACATTAGAGTAATGTAATGATTGTTCTCTTGATAAAACTTTGTTTTTTTTTAAAATTTATATTTATGAAGTTGCATGAAACATGACAGTTTTGTATTTGAAATACAGTAATAAAAGTGAAAATAAAAATCACTAGCTGAAAAAGAAAAGAAAATTGAAAAAAATAAGACCAAATTATGAAACATAACAAATGGATATATAATTAGAATAGATGATAAGAATTGTATCAAAACAAATTTCAACATAAAACATGATTTATTTAGTACAGTACGTGTCCGTGCCTCATAACCTGACATAAATCAAGCCACAACATGGAAAGTTATTGAGATTTTCAATAAACACAAAATTCTTTATAAATATTCAACTAAAACTGAATATGTGTAAAACAGGAGATATGATTAGCTACAACAAAAGAGATTCATTAAACAAAAGGCTTTGTCTTACTACATGAGATGTTCTGATTAATAATTATTAATCAAAATAATTTCTTTCAATCTTTATTTATTTTAATTCAGTATTTTATAATCAGAAGAGCTGGCATGACCTACCATGCAAACCTTTCAACAGACATCTCCATCTCCTTTATTTTATCTGCACAAACAAGACATGACTCACTCTCATAATAAATTCTGATCAAGCAAATCAGCAAAGCAAATCGATACAGCTGGAGAAAAGATATATACTTCATCATGAGGGAGTCATTTAAAATATTTTTTTAACTTTCTCATGGAGTCAATTGATAAACAGCAAAAATTCCAGCACATTTATTGTCTAAGTCCACAGAATCGGGGTAGCAAAAAAGACACCCCTCCACTAGTAGGTGACTAACCATGAGTATTTGGATTTTATTTTCTTTTTAAAGGACATCTAATTTACATAGCATAAAATTCACCCCTTTAAAATGCACAATTGTATTATTAGTATATACACAGGGTTATAGAAACATAACTACCAGCAAATTCCAAAGCATTTGCATCACCCCAAAAAGAAACCTGATGTTATCGTAAGCATGGCTATTTCCAATAGAAGGGCCCACCCTGATCCGGAGGCACAAAGGAGAAACACATCTCTCAGCGAGAAGGTGATTTATTACAAGTGCAAAAGCAAGGAGCTGGGGGAATCTTCCCCAAACCAGTTCAAAGTGAGAATGGGAGACAATGTTTTCATAGGCAAAGAAAAGGAGTAGGGAAGAAGGAAAACAAGTAAAAAAAAAGTGATGACTACAGATCTTCCAGGGATCTCATGAGGAGGGTACGTGCAATTTCTTAGTCCTGTGTTGTCTAAAGAACGTTAAAAATATTCTTGTTGTCCCAGTTGCAGTGACTAATCAGTCACAGTTTAGATTTAGATATTGGTGCTTCTGATGCTATTCTGTGGTTTTTCTTTGAGATGATATTTTATTCCTGTTATTCCTGTAAGCAGAACTGGGAAGGTCTGGTTACTGTCCTCTGGGAACTAAGAACAAATAGTAAACTATTAAGGTTAGATTAATAGAAAACTATCTCACTTATGTCTGGGAAGATCCAGAGCTACTTAGGTGAAGAAATTTTTAATAAGCACACTTACCAGCTATCGCTGATACTCATTAGGAGCAATCCCCATTCTTCCAGCCCCCAATCCCTGGAAACCACAAATGTATGTTCCATCTCTATACAGTTGCCTATTTTTGGCATTTCCTCTAAGTGTAATTTTTAAATGTGGCCTTTTGTGACTGACTTTTCTTTACTTAGCCTGATGTTTTCAATATTTATCAATGTTGTAGCATGTATCAGTCCTTCATTTCTTTCTATGGCTGAATAACTTTCTGTTGTACGGCTATACCACTATTTATTTATTCATTCGTTAGTTGATGACCATTTATATTGTTTCTATTTTGACTGTCATGAATAACACTGCTATAAACATTCATGTACAAGTTAGTTTGTGGATACATATTTACATTTATCTTGGGTATATACTGAGGATTGCAGTTGCTGGGTCATACAATAACTCTATACTTGAAATTTAAGGAACTGTCAAACTGTTTTCCAAAGTGTTTGCACCATTTTACATTCCTTCCAGCAGCAGGTAGGATTCTGACATCTCCATATGCTTGCCAATACTGTTATTACTATTTTTTTGAGGACAGCCATCCTAGTGGGTGTGAAGTGGCATCTCATTGAGATTTTGACTTGAACACCTATGGCCATTCATATATCTTCTTTGGAAAAACGTCTTTTCAAATACTTTGTACAATTTTTATTTTTGAGACGTAAAAATTTCTTATATATTCTGATTACTAGGCCCTTATCAAATATATATTTGAAAATATTTTCCTCCAGTTCTGTAGGTTTTTTTTTTCACTTTCTTGATAATGTTTTTAGAAGCAAAATATTTATTTTTTTTCTTGATGAAATCCAATTTATCTATTATTTTTTCTTGTCTGCATTTCTTTGGATGTCAAATCAAAGACACCAATGCTTAATCCAAGGACACAAATCTTTACACCTAAGTTTTCTTCTAAGTGTTTTATAATTTCAACTTTTACTTTAGGTCTTTGATCAACTTTGAGTTAATTTTATATATGGTGTGAGGTAGGAGTCCAAATCTATTTCTTTGCATGATATTCAACTGCTCCAGCACTGTTTATTGGAAAGTCTATTATTTCTCCCATTGAATTCTTTTGACGCCCTTGTTGAAAATCATTTAACAATAAATGTAAGGGTTTATAAGTGGACTCCCAACTGACCTGCATGCCTATCTTTATACCAATGCAACATTTTCAAGATTTCTGTAGCCTTTTAGAAGGCTTTGAAATTAGAAAGAGTGAGTCTTTCAATTTTTTCTTGATTTTCAAGATTACTTTGGTTAATTTGATTTCCTTACATTTCCAAATGAACTCCAAAATCCTATTCTTGCCCCTCTTCCTAAGGGTTTTTGCTGCTTTGGGTTGTTGTTGTTTTTCTTTTCTTAACTAATTCTGTAAAGTCTGTGTTCTCTGCCTTGTGTGGCAACTGAAGTCTGTACTGTGTTAGCTTAGCAGTAAGCTAATGATTGGACATATATTTCTTTAAATGCCTGGAACCAATAAGTTTTCCAGTCCTTGCAAAAAGGTTCTTTTTGCATGTAGGGTCACACCTTTGACACCCAGTTGGCAGTTCACAATTCTGCCTTAAAGCCTACTTTCTCAGTGTCTCAGGTGAGCAGAGGTGAGAGCTCAGGCCCTCTCAGGTCTTTCTTGAGCATGCTTACACGCAAGCATGTGCATGGCCTTCTAGATTGCCAGGAATATATCAGAATTTTTCAAAGCCTCATGCGGCACCTTTTTCCCAGATTTTTTAGTTAATTGTGTTTTGCCCCAACTGTTATCTATCATCTCAGGCAGCCTCAAAGATAAACTGTCTCTGAATGTTTTCAGCAAACATCCTTGGGGAGGAGACATTTTGTACTGGGTGAGCTCAAAGGCAGGACAAATAAAGACAGCCTTGCATGCGGTGTCTTCTAGGTCAATTAATGACAATTTTCTGAGATGAGGCTTTGAAGGAGCTCCAACCTTGTTCTCTCTCTGGTGGCTGTCAGGATATTGATTTTCACCATGATTGTGGACTATTGGTTTTGTTTTGTTTTGTTTTTAAATATATTTTTCACTTTTTCTAAAAGATATTTAGACTACTTAAAATGTTACATAAAAAATATAAAAATATAAGGGATTCCCATATGCCCCACTCCTCACAGCTCCCACTTTTCCCCACATTAACAAATTTTTTCATTGGTGTGTTACATTCATTGCAACTGATGAACACATTTTGGAGCATTGCCACTTAGGATGGATTATAGTTTACCTTGTAGTTTATACTCTCTCCTACTCAATTCTGTAGGTTATGGCAGGATATATAATGGCCTGTGTCTGTCGTTGCAGTGTCATTCAGGACAATTCCAAGTCCCAAAAGTGCTATTGGTTTTTAAGCATCCTAAAGAGCTGGAGAAAGGAGGATGGGAATAAGGCAAGTTAAAACAGTATAAACCTAGCACTTCTTACCAAAACTCAGCCATTTTTCTTGAATGATCATTCCCTATATTGCTTCAAGTCTTTGATTAATTTCCAGAGGCCTGAAAATGGATTCTGACAGTTTTGCCAACTTTCTCTTTGCCTTTATGGGAGAGAGGTGATTTGAACTTCCTTAATCTGCCATTTTCAATGACAGCACCCAACCTAGCTCTTAGTTTTAAAAATTTTCACTCAGAATCCCAATCAATATTTGTTAGGCCCACAGCTCCCATCTTGCCCCTCCTTCATTCCCTCCTCCTGTCCCCCTCTTCCTGCAGGTGTGCATTCCTAATTGATACGAAACCAGAGTTCCGGCTCAGTTCCCTCCTTAAACATTCCTATGGATAGGGAATATGATGGTTAGGCTAATGTGTTAACTTGGCCAGGTAATTGTGTCCAAGTGTTTGGTCCAGGAAACACTGGGCTAATTGTAATACAAAGACATTTATGGACTTTGGTCACCAGTGAGTTTACTACATGGATGGCTGATTACGTCTGCATCAATCAGCGAGATTGCCGTCAGCTATGGGTGATGCTTTTATCCAATCAGTTGAATACCTTAAAAGGGGAAACGATTTCAACATTCAGGGAGAATTTCCCAGCTCATCTTTGGACAGCCAATTTCTCCCAGAAACTCATCAAGGACCTTCTTTGGACTTTCATCAGAGCCCCTGGTTTGCAACCTGCCTGCGGAACCTGGACTTGTTCACCCCCATGGTCACGTGAAAGACTCTTAAAAAATCTCATATTATTAACAGATATCTCCTGTTGATTCTGTTTCCCTAGAGAACCCTGACTAATACAGGGAAGTAGTAACACTCATCTGAGGGATACGAATGGGACCGTAGAGCCAATACAAGTTATCTCGCCCTGATCTTAAAACTGCAAAGCTAGCATAAACCATCACAAACTAACCCCTTTGCAGTCTAGACCCAGAAAAAGTTATAAAAACTCTCTCCCCCACTCCCTTTGAGGCTGCTGTGTATTTCAGACACAGCCCACCTGCTATAGCTCATTAAAGGCTTTGTATGGACTCTGACTCCTGGCCTGATTTCTAAAGCACCTCCCTTACTCGGCTTCCCTCCAAACCTAACAATTTTCACCAGATTAAACAAATTCTGACCAAAAACAAGTGCCCTGGTATATTACTTCTCAACCTATATGGAAATTTTGCAATCAAGAGCTCTTCTGATCAATGTCCTACTCCAAACATTAAAGACCATCAAAAGAATTAAGTTTTATCACCCAAAGATCATCAAGCAAGTTTCCTCTCCTTTCCCGAAGATTATTTAAATGCCATTATTTCCTGTATTAGTCAGCCAAAGGGGTGCTTATGCAAAATACCAGAAATCGGTTGGTTTTTATAAAGGCTATTTATTTATGGTAGAAGCCCACAGTTACCAGGCCTTAAAGCATAAGTTTCTTCCCTCACCAAAGTCTGTTGCCATGTGTTGGAGCAAGATGGCTGCCGATGTCTGTGAGGGTTCAGGCTTCCTGGGTTCCTCTTTTCCCTGGGCTTGCTTGTCTCTGGGCTCAGCTTCTCTGCTATCTCCACAAGGTCAGCTGTAGACTATCAGGCAAACAGCTTATTTCTCTTCCTGGGCCCTTCTCTCTTTCCTCATGACGAAGCTCCTGTTCACTTCTTGGGGCTCCAGCATTAAAACTCAGCATCAGAATTCCAACTCAAAACTTCAACTAATTACTCTGCTCTGCCATATAGTTTTAGCTCTGATTCCCTGCTCACCAAGGGACGGGGACTCAACGTCATACTAATGTGGCCCAATCAAAGCCCTAATCATAAATTAGTCACGCCCAGAGGAATAGACCAGTTTACAAACATAATCCACATCTATTTTTGGAATTCTTAACTATATCAAACTGCCACATTTCCTTACAGTAATGAGCTATTAGTTTGGAAGCAATAACAGAGTATGAAGCCTGCATTGTTGCTTGGTTGAGTGACTATAGCCAATTTCAAAAGTCTAAGTTTCCTCATATGTGACACAAGGCCATCATGGAATTAAATCATCTCTATAAACTGTATAAAATGTGTATAATCCCAGTACTCATATTGTTTATTATTAATGGATTTCCTGAATTATTTCACGTCTCACAAATCTTGTTAACTCATTTAATCTCTTTTATATCTCAGTTTATTCCTATGGCCAAGAATTTGAAAAAGAAAACAATTTTAAACTCTTAGTTTTCTTAATTAATTTGCTAGTAAACTTGGTTTTCCTTTCATTTAAATGGCACAAAAGAACAGTAAAATTACTCTACAAAGTGTAGCTAAAATGGCAACCTGTTACCTTTGCCGTAAATTTCACCCATGTTTGATGTGGCATGTACAAAGACATAAAGCGAAAAATAAAATGAGTTTTTTCTATCTCATTTTCTCCCTTAGAACCATTAAGGGAAGTAAGGAGTTATATTCTGCATCAGAACACATTGCATTTATATTCTTTCATTTCTAAAATAGGTTTCTCTCTTTGAAATGGAAACAGTTTCCTAACTTAAAGTAGGTAATTACACACTCCATTAAACAAGTAATTAACAGATTACAATTTGAAAAAAGAAAAAAAACCTTGAAAATGAGCAATTCAGATTCTGAATGTGAAGAGTAGTGTTGTAATTAGCATAATACCTTTAGAAATAGATTAACAAGTACACCATAAAAATGAAAAAAAGAAACAATCTGTTTCTTCCATACAGATCATATACAACAAATAGCACTTCATGAGTCAAACATCAGCACCGTTTTAAGAAAGCTTGGCTTTATAATTGCAGTTATATTACTCTAAAAATAAAAAAGATAATACTTTGGTGTATAAAATGTTTGCTATCCTAAGAGACTATGGCTCTTGGAAGTCAATGTTTTAAATTGTTTTACAACAATAATTCCCTGAGGCAAGTGGCCAATGCTAGTGAGCTCAACATGTGTAATTCAAATTGTTAATTTGAAATTGCAGGAAAAATAAAACAGGCTCAATGTTGTGTATGTGTGTGTCATTTTCATTGCAAGGTTAAAAATGTGCATAAAGGGAATTCAAAGGAAACATGCACACTAAGTTTCTATTTTTATGCCTTCCAAGAAAAAGCAAGAAAAAGAATCCATTCTAAACTAGAAGGGGCCACTTTTCTTGTTAAGCTATTGTTTAAATTGAAAAAAAAAAAAAAAGCAAATAAACAAAAGGGCCAAGTAACTGAAGAGACCCAAACCATTCCCAAGGGTAGTAGTAAAATAAAAGTCCAATTAAAAACTAGCCCTGCAATAAGATGTTTGTTTTATTGCTGAAAAATTATTCCAATCACTTGAATGGAAAAAGTGAAGAGTTCTCCAAGTTTGGTCTTCCAATGAAACTATCTACTGAAACTTTCCCACATTATGGAAAATCATAAGAGAGCAGGAAGCATATCATCTAGCCTAACCCTGTGCTCCTACCTGATATCTGAATATGAATTCTATTCTGAAATTTGAGCTAACCCTGTGTGCAAAAGTAATACATTTAAGGCATTATGGTAAAAAAATGTCCATCAACTGTTTTGCTAGAATCCATATGTTGTTTTCATTTCATATTGAAAATAGATGAAACAGAACACTTTTAAAAAGAGGTTTGCTCATGCAACCTTATTAAAAACAGCTATTCAGTGAGTTCAAAACTGCCAGGATGAATATGCAACTAAGAATGGCAAATAGCTTTTGACTTTTGAGTCATCCTTTCTACATGGCAGTGAACAGAAACTGCTGTTGCATGCTGCTACTGCATTTCCCTTACAATGTCAGTTATCTTAGTAAGAAAAGATGCCAATTTGGATTGAGATACCAATTGTTTTTTTAAATAAGAATCCAAATCTGGCTTAGATAACACAGCTAAGAGAGATAAGAGGTTCTACAATTACCTTTTAAACCATATTTTTACAATTTATGTCAATTACTTCTTAAACCTCTTTTTGCAATCTCTTGTTAATCATTAAATCTTGTTTATATCAACATAGAGCAGTATATTGCTGGAGATGTTTGTTTCATGGATGCTTCCATAAAAGTCTATAACTCATGCCTGTGCAGATTTCATCTGTTATAACATATCCACTGTAAATATTGATAATGAGATAATTGGGTGAAACAGGCTTAACTTGAGTGATTAATTTTGAGATGATGTTTGGCTTGTTTTTAAAGTAGATCTGCAGAGAGTGGTCAGTAGTAGGGCACATGTCGACCTGTGGTTTGTGCCCATAAAGAATGATTTTTATAGGAAATCACATTGAAATTCTTAAACACAGATAATGTTACATCATGAATGTCTTCTATGTGTCAAATGCAGCATTGTTCACAAGAAATCACTGCTTAAGAGCTGTGCTTCTGACCTTAATAATTGTGTTTGAAATTGAAAAGAGAATAAGAAATAAACTCGATCTTAGCTCTTGGACAATGGTAACAACTTTTCCAAAGATCAAGAATACTAATGAAACCATCTAAATAACACAGGGCAATCCCAGAGGAAGAATTCTTCAGCGTGATTAGATTTCTCAAAAGGTTTTGGAACTTCCTGCTTTCTCATTCGAACATCAATTTTAGCATTCATTTTTAGAGACCCTAGGAGTTTCCTCTGGAAGGAAAAGTAACTAAGAGCTCACTATCACCCCTCAGAACCCATGAGCAAATGTTCAGGCTTTGAAGATAGTGTTGTTGTCTAAACTTTACCTTCAGCTGCTTGTTGACAGACTATTGGGCAAGATTTTCTAGATTTCTTACAGCTCAATTTGCTGTATTCACTCAGGGTCATCAGTACTAGTGGACTACTAGTGAGCTGGGATTTATGACATCACAAACTATCTTCAACCATCTCCATTCAGACTTAGTGAGAATTCCAAGATACATAGAAAGACATTCTGTAAACTTTGTCTGTACCTGTCCTTCTCATACAAGTGATCATTTTTGCTGGCGTCTATGGAGCTGTTCCAAGGTAGAATTCTGCCTCTACAACTGAAGTCAGAGGCAATTGAAATTCAAGGTCCAGAATATAGATGGGTGCCTGTGGCAAAACTAATATTATCTTTGAAAGAATTCTTCCCAAATGACTGGACCCAGTGCAGTCTGATAAGATTCATCCCAATAGATATTCATTATTAATTATTCACTGGACTATCTTCAGCTCCAGAAGTCAAAGAAAATATTATCTGTGTTTTTAAAAAATGTTGAGTACATCATATATGCTTAATAGTTTGCTCCAATCAGAGAAGATGATCCCAGATCTATGGTGTTCTTAGCCCAGTTCTAGGCAGAGGGAACACCACATGCTAAGACACTTTGAAGAGAATGATAGAATGAGCTTGGCAGTCAAGGAAATAAATGCACCTTGTGAATATACAGTGCATGAGAAGGAATTCTTGAGGGATTTAAGCTGGAGAACAGATCCTGGTTAAAATTTCTGAGCCATATTTTTCTCATAGACAACTTTAATGCTGGAAAAAAACAAGGATGTTTTTATGGAAATCCAAGGAAATTCTTTGCAAAGTGACTTACATATACTATTTACTCCAAACTAGGGTGGCTTTTATTGTTAGCAATGTTGACCTTATAGAGTGTGGTCTAGCAGATATATAATATGTGACACCTCGTGTTCACTCAATGCATGCCCCTCCTACTTTACCTTTGTGTCTCTTCCAACAGCTACTGTTTAAGGTATCACATGTTAAGCACCTATCATTTTGGCTGGCACATAGCAAAAGCCTGAGCACTGATAGTTAACTTCAAACGTGAACACACAAATCTTTATCTTTTCAATGTGCCTCTTTTGCTTGTGGTCAAAGTCCTTGTTGGAATGACGACAGCATAATGGCATTATCCTTAACCAGCTGCATCACAAACTATATGGCCATGTTTCTGATATAAATAAAAAGCAAGGTCAGGTGTATAACAAACCTTTTGGGAGTAGGTGACACTGGTTTGGCAATTGGGAGACTGGGTTTGGTGCCTGCTATAGTACAAATTGTTGTAATATTAGATAAAGAAATTAAATTTTTGAGTTGCAGTTTCACTGTCCTAAAATAAATGAGCTGAATTAAATTATTGATTTTGTCCGTTTTTTCTCTAATATTCTAGGATTGTGTTTATTTACTCTCTGTGAATCATATATTTGCAAATTTCAGCAAATAGAATGATAGCAGACACTGACTAAAGCACGGATATTAAGGCCTGCAGTGCCAAGAAATGGCTATGCTCCTGAGTGTCACTTTTATTGTCACAGCTTGTCCTGACATTAGATGCCAGGTGTGATGTATGTGAGTTGACTAATGAAATCTGTCCTGTAATCGAAAGAAATAACAGTCACTTGTCTTAGTCTCAAATCCTTGGAAAACTTGTTTCCAGGAACTGGATATAATTCTAAATTTCTGAGCAAAATTTGTCAAGTTCTTTAATCAAGTTTTTGCTTTTCTTTCCAGAGACTAGACAGCTATACTCACAAAATGATATGAGGATTATAAACAAAATTTGTTTCAAAACAACTATTGCACATTTCATTATTATCAATAGGAAGAGATTTATAACACTAGCTGAAACGCTGAGGACATTTTTAACTATAACGAAGTTTCTAACTAGCAAGAATCATAGATTCATGGGATTTATAATATTCAAACCAAAACTGATCTTTTTTGCAAGAGATTATGTCGGTCCAATGACAAATAATTATATGAAGCTGTAGCAGTTCAGTTATCCAAATTCTTTATGTTCTTGCTGCACACTATTACCTAGATTTTTCATCATGGATGCCCAGTCATATCTTCAAGTGGACTGAAAGTGAAGAGAGATTTATCCTTCTGCATATCATCAAGATTAAATGTTTATGGTAATAATAGGTTACTGCAACATTTCTCAAATTTAAGTCATTCACTTATCACCCCCATGTTGTTTGACATTTTTGTTTAACAATAGTACAATTAATTGTTATTTTTTGCATAATAAAGGCATTTTAAAGAGTAAGCTTTTTACCACCACTGTAAAATTCATGCAACTATACAAAAGTATAAGTTGCTAAAATTATAATAATGAAAAATAATTAACTATTACTTAATAAACTTTCCAACTATGTGATTATATATTAATTCTTCAAGAAAAGAATGAAGGTGTTTATTATCACCTAGTCATCAAGTTTTGTGTCCTTGAAGCTAAGTTAAATATTAAGATGATGCTTAATTTGATGGGACAATCTCATCACATTTTATATTAAACAATTCTCAGGACATCAGCTCAAGCATGCACATATTGAAAACCAATAAAATTTATTTAGTTACTTTTTCTAATAGCTTCTGATATTGAGAATTAATTGGGAACCAAAATGTGATAAGCAACTTTGAATAAAGAACTTTTTTTCCAAGAGGCTATCTGGCGTGTTTTTCAAATTCTGTTCTTCTTTTGAATATGTCAAGTAATCTTGTAATGTTTACAATGACAGCAGGAAAAGCATTTCTTATTACTATACATGTGGTGTGTAGTCTGAGAAATTACATATGAAGAACTTTTACTTTTATTATTCTTCAACATTTTAAAATGTTCAAAACACTTTTCAACAAGTACTTCAGATGAGTCTATAACTATCTGCCACATAAAATAATCCAACACACCATGATCAAGACTTGCAATCTGAAGCTCCATTTTTGCCATCAACGGATTCGTTCTATTTTGCATGTGGGGTACTGAAATAACTAGACCTTAAAAGGATAATTAAGACTATCCATTATTCCATAGATATATAAAGTATTTTATTATGTAAAAGCAGCCGCTAATGATGCATACAACTTCACATATTAAAAGTTTAGATAAAACACAAAAAAGGAAAGAGTTCTCTTATCTCAAATGGAAAAGGGGGATGGCTTTTAAGCATAAAAGCAAGCAGTTTTCAGTATGAAACAATCTTTATTCATAGTCATTTCCAATTTCTAGACTAATATTAGAAAACATTTTAAGAATTCAGTGGCCTACTTTTATTGTGACTGACATATTTTTGCAGCTTTACCTATGGCTTTTAAGTCTTCCTGAAGACCTGGGGTGATGGGGAGTGGAGGATAGTCGGTGTTAGAGTGTGGGGCATTTCTTCCTGTGATAGAGTTTGACTCTGTGAAACAAGGCCTTGTATCACACAAGCTGTGACTTTAGTGCCCTTTGTGCTTTCCCCAATACATCACTTCCAGGCTATGTCATGAACTTATTAGTAAGTTTTAAAATCTGTACTCCAGTTGTTCTTGTTGGCACAGACTGGCAGAACAAAAGGTCGTCACAGTCTCAGTGTTTAGCTCATATATAAAAAAATACCAAATACTAACTGAGATCACAACATCAGAGAATGAATCCACTTATAGTGAATACGGTAAATTTTATATAGTATTGATGATATTTGCTGCCTTAAGATTTTAATACTATCTATAACTACACAATGAACCATTTTATTTGACAAAAGCATATTACCAGTTCCTGTGCTTAAATTGTTCCTGCGTATTACCTTTCTTCGGCAATAGATTTGAAAAGTTTATTTGTGAATTACTCCTGCAACTCTAAGTTTGCACCTAAATACAATGTTATGAATATTCTGAAGTTTTACCATTTTTATCCAATAACAGTGTTAAAAAGTTTCTAAAATGCTTGTGCATTTTTCCATTTACTTTTATTCTTTGGAAGCTTCAAGTGGTGCTTGAGGTCAGCTAGTGTAATATCAGAACTTGGGAGCATCTACATACCTAAAGGAATCAGTTTGTTCTTGTTTACAGTTCCGTGAAAATTTAAATTTAAAAAATGTGTTCATAATACAGTCAATATCTTTACATTTGCTTTGCAGCTATTACAATTACAACACTAACAGAAAATTAAGGTTATTAATTGTGTCTCTAATGGTAGTAGTAATTACAATTTAATGATGAATACTTTGTTTCTGACACTGTTTTGAATGCTTTAATCGTATTAATATTTTGAATCCTCATATCATATGTAAATGACCTTCACTGTTTACACTAGCATTCTTTTTTAAACACGGATCCAAAATAAGTTCAATAGAGAATAAATTACCACAAAAAACAAAATATGAATAACAAAATCAGCACAGAATTACAACTCATACATACTTTATTTACCATCTTAATATTAACTTCCTAAAATGGAGTCTCAATACATGCATGTCACTTCAGTATATGAAATTCTAAGCCTCCTATTTATATCTTCATACTATCCAGACATACAAACCACTGTGGCAAAACATTCCATTTTGAAGGTTTAACCCTTTCATGAGCTTTCTGAGTTCGACCCCTGTAAATCACAAGGTCATCATAAGAAGGATTACCATGTCACTATTTACTTTAGCCACATCCTAAAACAGCAAAACATCCGTGAAATCATAGGCTTGGTGTGTTGATTATATTGTTTAATGTCCTTTAAAATAAATACATAAATATAAGCATAATGATTGCATATCTCTGAGGCTTAAGATTTCATAAAATGTACAGCTTACAAGTAGAAATCATCTAATGATTTTAGGTGCTGTTCTGAGCTGACAGAATATAATAATTTCGCTTAATTTATACACATCACTTAGTACATCATTAGTGCTTTGGGTGGCTGTTAATGTATGTGTTGTACTCTTAGAGCTTGAAAAGAGGGCACGGTGGGCTGGGAGGAAGAAAAACGACAGAAGATCCCACATTCACATTGCAGAAAAAGTCTTTTTAAAATGTCCGCAAATAAGAATATATGAATGTTGCAGCTGTTAGCCCCCAGACTGATAACTGCACATAAAAGATTGCAGCAAATGAAGATTTTATTGTCCCCTGTCTGACTTTCTAAAATGACACGAAAGCTTGCATGTTCTGGGCATCATTCCCAGAAGTATAGCATCCTCTCCAAAAATTCACAGATGCTCTTCTGGGAATGAGGTGGTGGCACTGGCAAAACACACGATCTGACATTATGCGGCCATTCCTGGAAGCACTGCCTTCTGGAGACTAGACTTTCAAGAAAGAACACCAAGTTTAATTCCGTTCTGTTCTTCAGAAGATCCTATATATTTTTAAAACCCACAGATTAATATTATGTGGGAGTAAAAATCAAGTTTGTGGCTGTTGGAAGAAGTCACTAATTAGCTTATTGAAAATGAAGACATGCTGGTTTCGGTTCCCAGTGATTGATGTTTCTGAGGCACCATACAAGTGAAAATGGGAAACAATTACTTAACAGCCACTGACAGACCAATTCATTATATTTTGCAAAAAAGCACTGCATTAAAAAATACGTACTTATAAAATGAGCCATTTGCTGACAATACAGATGTTCTAGATTATCATAAATAACTTGTATTTTATAGTGGTTTTAACTTAGATTCATAGGCTGATAACTTTAAAAGTGACCTTAGTAGTCATAGACCTACTTCTTCATTTTATAGGTCCTCAGAGATTGAGTGACTTACTCAAGATGAGCCAGCCGTGACACAAATGAAGCTCTTCCCAATTCAAGGACAATATTTTATCCTTTTCAATTTCCAAAGGCTTGAAAATTTATTATCTCATTTGAGAAGTCTAGAACACCTGTGGAGGTAGTGTTATCCTCATTTTCAAATAAGAAAATCAAAGTCCAAAGAATTTAATGAAATTTCTCTACAAACTATAGTTAGCAGGATTACAAAATTAAAACCATAGGCTTGTTCCTTTTAGTTCAACATATCTCTACATATAATAACAATTTACTATTCAAATAACTGATTATACTTCTTAACAGTTTTCTACTTTATATCTTTGTCAAATTACAAAAAGGGAAACTTTATTTTTCTACATATGTAGAAGTTGCTTTTATTTTAAAAACCAAAAAAATACTCAATTGTAACTCTTCTGGAAACAAATCAATTGAACAGCCACTCAGTCAGTTGTCATATGATAGCAAAGAATGAAGCTGTTGGTTTTTTTTTCATTTTTGATAATTTTGTGGATTGAATTGTGTCCCTGACCCCCAAAATATATCTTCAATCCTTAACCTCCAGCATGTGAGAATGAGATCTTATTTGCACTAGGGTCTTAGTAAATACAATCAAGTTAAAATGAGGTCATACTGAGGTTGGGTAGTCCCTATTCAAATGACTGGTGTCATTATAAGAAGGGGGAAATTTAAAGACACAGACACAAAGGGCAGACAGCCATGTGAAGACAGAGGCAGAGTTTGGAGTTATGCTGCCACAAACCAAAGACAGCCAAAGATCGTGGGCCACCACTTGAAACTAGGAAGTAGTAAGGAAGAGATTCTTCCCTAAAATCTTTGGAGGTAGCATGGCCCTGCAGATAACTTGGTTTTAGGCTTCTACTATTCAAAATGGCAAGAACAAAAATTTCTGTTGTTTTAAGTCATCTAGTTTGTGGTAATCTGTTACGGTAAACTTAGGCATCAAATAATACAGATGTAAAAGAAATAAGTGTATTATTTTGCAATAGGAAAAATAAATCAAGTGCCAGCTGATGTTTCATATTATTGTGATCATTCATAACACAAAGGATTATAAATAAATCAACGTTTCATGATTCAGTTGATTCTTGAGGTTTTGGTGTAATTATCAGTTTACATGTCAGTCTCCCTAACATAATACCAAAGAGATCAAACTTAGGGGCCACGTTTTGACTTTTGAATGTGCAGGTGCCAGTTCATTGTCTCACACATACTAAGTTTTCAGTAAATGCTTTATGTGAACTAATGGTTGCATGGATAAAAGAATGATCTTTTCTGAAGGTATGACCATTAAAAAAAAAGTTAATGCTATTCATTTGCTAAATCAAAATCAGAAACAAGAAAGAAAGAAAAATTGATATGAATAGTAATTTCAGACTTGTTCCATATCTTGAATTTCTTTGCCAACTTGGTCATTAGTGCTCCAGTCAAATTGTTGAGCATTGTTATGGGGCAGTTGTCTGTCTTCAACCTCATACATTTTGCACCCATTTCTTCTTTATAAAACATATTCATTGACGATTACACTACAAGACAAGAGATAATATGGCTACCCAATGTAATTTGTTTTTCCCTGTATTTGTCTCAATTGCTCACTAAAGGCTAGAACTTTTGGCAATTTTCTAGGTCTTGTTCATTCTCCATTTCTGAATTCTTTCTGGTTTTATCCAATACTTACAGCATATTTATTAGAAAGATGGAAAATAAACTATGAAGACATTTGTAAAATAATCATTGCATTTTTCCAGATGCAAAATGGTATTGCCAATACCACATATATCCCAATACAATGGCTTTTGAATGTTAGACAATCAAGAAAACAAGTAGACACATAATAGAAATATCCCTACAGCTTCTTTTGCTTTACTTGGGACAGATATGTTTGTGCATTACTTGAACAGTGAATTAAGGTTTGACAGAGCACTTATTCTATCTACTGATCTGTCATGCTACTAAATTTTATCATGGATTAATACCAGCAAAAAAGCTCCTTTGTTCTCATGATTATTTTTGACAGACCTATTGTTCTGTGCATTTTCAGGTGGCAGTCACCCAAACATAATGATCTGAAGAGATTCCAAATACTGATTTCTTGGCAAAGTTTCTCCTACTGCCCCTGAAAACAGAAAAAAAGTATGAAAAAACATTAGACATTATCTATGTTCTTTGTGCTGCTTTTTGTGCTGACCCAGCCTATTAGGCCCACCCTTCCTGTTTTTCCCTGAAACAGTGAAACAAGCCTTCTGGAATAAATTAACAAATCAGAACCAACCTAAATGTTTAGTTAGAAAAAGAAGTTCATGCAATTCAAATAGAAGTACAGGAACACTCAGAATGGGCAGGGGCGGGGAGGACAACAAATTTTGTCATTTTCTAAGATACGAGTAACAACACTGCTTACTCTAGAAAAGTAGGTTTAATAAATCTCCATAAAATAAGCCAGAACAATGCCCATAATGGTTTGTGTTCAAAGGCATGGCAAGGTTGGAAATCACACACTACAAAATTTTTATTCATTAACTATCAATTATCTGTTCAACTAATATGTTGAGTAGCTACTTTTTACCAAGTATTCTTTCAGGCACCAAAATATATAGCAGTAAATATAACAGATAAATTGCCTGCCTGCGTAGAGCTTGCATACTAGTGGACTATTTTGTGTTGAATTGTGTTCCAAAAAGATATGTTCTACCCATCCCTGTCCACCCCCATTTCCCTGTACTCTGGAACGTAACCTTATTTGGAAATAGGGTCTTTGCAGATATAACCAAGTTAGGATGAGGTCATATTAGAAAAGGGTGGGCCTTAAACCCAGTTATTGATATCCATATGAGAAGATGGAGATTTGGATACAGATCCAGGAAAGGAGGCCATGTGACTACAGAAGCAAAGATTGGAGTGATGTGGCCAGAACTAATGATGCTAATGATTGCTGACAACGTCCCGAGGTAAGGAAAGAGGCACAGAACCATTTCTTCCTCAGAGCCTGCAGAAGGAATAAACCCTGCCAACATGTTCATTCTGGACTTCTAGCCACCAGAATTCAGAGAGTATATATTTTTGTTGTTTTAAGACACCTAGTTGGTGGCCTTTTGTTACACAGCCCTAGGAAATTAACACATTGATAAAGAGAGGAATAAAATAAGTAAATATAGTCTTTGTAAGATGATATTGAAGACTACAGAGAAAAATAAAGTAGGATAAATGGAAGAGGGAGTCCCAGGGAATATTCTTGGCAAAATGAACAGTAATTGCAAATGTTCTGAAGTGGAAAAGCTCCTGGTTGTTGGACAAAGAAGATGAAATATAGTGAATGAAGGGTAGAGTTGTTATGGACAAAATAAAAGAGGTAAATATTGTTCAGGGTTTTTTAAAGGCCATTTTAAGGACTTTGGGAAAGCCATTAGAAAGTTTTCATAGTGAAATGACACAATCTGGCCTATATTTTAAAATTATGACTTTTGCTTTTGTGTTAGAAACAAATAAGAAAGATGGAAGGGCAAAACCATAAGATGAATTAAGATCCAGTATGGTGGAGCAATAATGATATCTTGGAAGGCAATAGATGTAGTAGATTTGGTTCTGACATGATGGAAATATTTTAATAGTTGAATAAAAAAGTTTGTTAATAGATATGGGAAAAAAAGATGTGTCAATGATCAAGCTCCAAGGTTTTTGGTCTGTCCAACTAGAAGAATAAAATTACTGTACTTGCATGAAGAAACAGATTGGGGATTGGAGTGAGCATAAGGAATTATCTTCTAGACATGTCAGATTTATGATGTGTGCTAGACATCCATGTGGAGATGTCATGTAAGCATTTGGATCTACAAGTCTGGGATTCAGGAGCAGAGGTATACATTTGGGAGTAATCAGATCGCACATAATAATTAAACAAGGAATTTGGATGAAGTCATCTAGAAGTTAATGTATATTGGGAAGAAAAGATACCAAAATGCTAACCTCTGGGGCACTCCAAAACTTACAGTCAAGGGAGATTGAAATAAATCAGTGAAGGGACTGAAAAACAACTTCCAGTCAGGTGTAAAAAGAATAAAGAGATAGGGATCTCTTTGAGGCAAAATGATTGGGGTAGGAGGGAAGGTGTTATAGAAATGGGAACATGATATAAAATACTGTTTATTATTTAGAGAAGATATGCAAATCAACCAATATATTTAGCACTGTGGGTGACATTGGTGCCTTTAAAGAGCTTTCTGATTTGTTTTGTTTTGTTTTGTTTAGAGAAATGTGGATAAAAAACTAATTGATATGGTTCAAAGGAGTATGAGAGACAAGAAATCAGAAGCAGCAAATACAGATATATGTAGACATTTCTTTTTAAAAGAGTTTTCCCATAATAGGAAAAGAGAAACAGGGTAGGAGCAGGATGTTGTTGTGTGGCCAAGAAAGGGTTATACTTATATCGGTACACTTAAACATGCTTTTTACCTGCTAGAAATATAAAATAAAGGGGGAAATTTGGTAACAAATACTGGAGCACTGTCCTTGAGCAGCAAGAATAGTTGGGATCTAGAGTACAAGTGGAAGGGTGCACCGATAGTAATAGGGTAAAAGAAGTATATGGGTACAGCAGCGGATATGAAGTGGAATGAGATTGCAGAGCATGTGGAAAGTATCTATTGTTTGTTTTTATTTCTCAGTAAACTAGAAAACAGGGTAGCTGTTTGAGCCAGAATTTGGGGTAGGAGTACTTGGAAGCTTGAAGAGATAATAGAGGTGTGAAATGGCCCTGTAAGGCAGTAGATGAGTGCAGAGACCAAGGAAATGTCATAGGATAGAACTTAGAGCTTGTTTCAGTTTCCCAGCTTCTAGAGCAAATATCATGCAATAGGTTGGCTTAAACAATGGGAATTTATTGGTTCACTCTTTTGAGGCTAGAAGAAGTCCAAATCAAGGCATTTTCAAGGCATTGCTTTCTCCCAGAAGACTGTGGTGCTCTGGAGCTGGCTGCCAGTGATATTTGGTCCTTGGCTTTCTACTCTTTGTGTCTGAATTTCATTCTGCTTGTAAAGGACTCCAGTAATAGGGTGAAGACCAATCTTGATTAATTTGAACCACATCTTAACTGATGTGACCTCATTAAAAGTCCTATTTACAATAAGTTCATACCCACAAGAATGAATTAAGTTTAACAATATATTTTTCTGAGATACACAGCTCCAAGCCACCACAGGGCCCATAGAAATTAACAGTGAATACACAAAGTGAGAGAAGTCTACAAGTATGGTGTTTTTGTGGTCATGTTGTATAGCATGGGTGCAAACTTGAAGTAGGTGGAGAGTTAAAATAACTAATTTTGTGAATTCAAAGAGAGCATGATGCACTAAGAGAAAAGCAATGTGATCAATTTAAATGATGCACCATGAAATTTGCATAAGAAAGGAAGTTAGAACATGATTATCTTTGTATTGCATTGCTGCTGTAACAAATTACCCTAAACTTACAGCTTAAAACAATGCAAATTTATTCTTATTTTCTGTGGGATAGAAGTCTGACTCAGACATCACTGGGTTAAAATCAAGGTGTTAGCAGGCCTGTATTCCTTTGTGAAGGTTCTAAGAGGAGAATCCATTTCCTTGCCCTTTTCAGTTTCTAAAGCCTGACTACATTCTTTAGTTCATGACTCCCTTCTTCTATCTTCAAAGCCATCAATGGCAGGTAGAGTTCTTCTCATATCACATTACTTTCACCTCCTCTTCTGTCCCCCTCTCCACTTTTAAGGACCATTGTGATTATATTGGGCCCACTCAGATAATCCATAATCATCTCCCAGTCTCAAGGTCCTTAATTTAATTACATCTATAAAATCCCTTTTGCAATGAAAGATAACATATTCACAGGTTCTAGGAATTAGGACATGGACATTATTCTACCTACCACAATGATTAAGGAAAGATATGTGGAAGGGTAGTAGGAGCACTGGATATTAGGTCCCAATGGTTTTGAAGATTATTAGGGGATGAGCTTTGTAAGGAATCACTGGGTGTGACTAAAGCTCTCTTACTCTCCATTATCTGTTTTCTGTTGCTCTTCCTGAGTATACAGCTAGACACATGTTCGAGCTTCCCTTGTTATTAATTGTAGCTATATGACTGATTTTAGCCAATAAAAAAGAATATAAGTGATGTATATCACTTCCATACCTGGCCCACAAAACATCTTAATGTGGTCCTCCTCTTTTCCTTCTGATGCCTGGAGAAAACAAAAAAAAAACACAACTATTTACTCTGAATTTTATTTAATCAAAATTAAATAAACTTAAAAATTCAGTTCCTCAGCAAGAAACACTAGTCATATATCAAGGGCTTAGTAACCTTATGTGACTATTGGCTAACATATTGGTCAGTGCATACATAGAACAGTTCCATCATTGGCAGAAAGTTCTATTGAGCATCACTGGAGGAGGCCAGAGCCACAAGAAGGAAGGAGCCTGGTTCTTTAGATGACTGCATACAAAAGAACCCCATCTCCAGATTGACACAAGACTATGCCAGGATCAAGAAATAAATTTCTCTTCTGTTAAGCCATTTAGATTTGAGGCAGTTGGTATTCCTTAACTAATAAAGCTAGAAAGAAAAAAAAAAAAAAGGGTATCGTGGGCATTACAGTATGTTACCAAGATCCTTTTTAAGAATAAGGACTGTATTAGGCTAACTATTGGGAGTGTTGGCCAGCATCAAAAGACTTATTAATATGGAGGTATATAGATCTGGGTCTCTTACCCCAACTTAGGATGGCCCTAAAGTGTCATCCAATTTTCAGAACTCCGTGTAGAGTTATTTGAGGCTTCCTTTAAAACTGCACCACAATTTGATTTTTCCTTCTTAATCCAGTTTATATCCCTTCACTTATACAAGTGTTTTGCTTTGGTTTTGCTTGCTTTGCTTATAGAGTTTTGTTTTAGATTCTTTTGCTTTTCTCAAGAGCATTTGCCTATATACCTCTTTCTTGCTAACCACCAACTCAGAGTCTGATTCCTGGGGAACACAACGTGGTGGAATTGGCCCAAGAAAGCAGATGTTTGATAGCATTTAAGAGCTGGATGACCTCCCATCCAGCTGGTAAAAAGGGACCCATCATTTGTGATAGATGGGTCACAGTGGGACCCTGTTAAAAGTTGATGTTTCAGTTGTTAAACCTTTCACCTGTGGTAAACTGACATGATATATTGGTAGTAGGGAATGCATTAGCTGATGTCAGATATCAAGCATTTGAGAAAAAATGAGAGACAGAGTAACTATAAAGACAATAATATTGGGTGGCTATTGCTGAACTTGCTTGATAATATGATGAAAATATAAGGAAAAGCTGATATTACAACTAAAATCTAAGAGTGAAAGTCACAAAGCCTCCTTATACATACAAAGTGTATCATCTCTGTAGGAAGGCAGATAAAGCATAGGATAAAGCCGAGGACTTAAGAATACTATAAGAATATCCAGGTTCCCAAGAAGGTTGAACTGCAGAGCAAGGTAGGTCAGGGACCAGGCTAGGAAAGAATGGAACCCTAATGCAAATGGTGGAAACATCTTGGTAATCTCTCCCACCAAAGAGTGAAACCTCAGATCTCCTAAACTCTCTGAGCCTGTAGCAGTGGCCTACTCTTCCTTATTAAAGACTAGCCTAGCACACCCCTCCTTGAAAACAACATACACTACCTCACTCAAGACAGTAATACCTCTATTTAGGATTTGCAGCAACATTCCCTCCTGGCTATTAGGTAATTAACTACAGTTAAGGCTCAACATAATCTGGCCAAAAGCATGCTGGATATGATAAGAGGAAAGAGACTGTACCTCAAAGTAACTACAGGACCCAGAACACATGGAACTGAAATAGGGTTGAATAAGAGAGATTTTACTGATATGGATGCACTTTCCAGATTATGGGATTTTTCACCCTAGCAAAGACCTCAGGATATAACATGAACACTCTATTGTAACCATGGAAAATGCAACAGCTTACTCTAATTGAGGAAGGACCTGAGGATACTCCATTTACCAACATGATTGGTGGGGCCACTGGGTCTGTAATCCATCTATGCTCTAAAATACATGTATCTTTCCCAGCATGGTCATTTCCCCCATTCTCTTAATGTACAATTGGAATAGACATATTTATAATATTGCCTGAAGAGAACTGGATCTTCTGGACATCCAGCACAAAGTCACTGTTCCATTATAGCAATGGCAGCATGCCTATCAGATTGGATTAGCCAGAAGTGCTCATTCACATGGCTATGAAATTGTAAGGCTTGCCAAGACAAATGCACATTAGAGAACAGAATATAAACCCTATGAAGATTCAAAGGTCTGCTACATCAGACATTTTTATGGGTTCAGTGTTCTGGGTCATGCTGGGGCATCCCTTGCTAAATAAAGGGCAAATTATTTAAACATTACCTCTTCATGCAATGAAGGAAGCATGATAAGGAAGGAAGCACAATGGCTGGTAGACCATTTCAGATTCTGTTGACAAAGCATTCCTTGAAATACTCAGAATACTCACCTTTTATAATGGGTGATAAAAGGGCTGTCATTTTAAGTAGAGCCCAGAGATCTAAGCTATGAGGAAAACATCTCTGCTCCTTAGGACATGCAACCTGGAAGATCTTATATAATAAAGATATTAGCAAGGAAGATGATGCAGTCCATTGTAAGAACGAAGAGGTGTTACTGAGAATGAGTGAAAGAACAATCAGATGCACTAGCAGGAGCCCCAGTGTGGTGGTTTGAAGCTGTTTGTGCTACCAGAAAAAAATCATGTTCTTAAATTTAATCCATTCCTGTGGGTATGAATCCATTGTAAGTAGGACCTTATGATGAGGCTACTTGAATTAAGGTGTGATCCACCTCAATCAGGATGGGTCTCAATCCTATTACTGGAGTTCTTTATAACCAGAATAAAAATCAGATACAGAGAGTGGAAGCCACAGGAAGTAAGAAGCTAAAATGGAAAGTGGAAGAGAATGAAAAGACCAGGAGACACTGCCATGTGCCTTGCCATGTGACTTGACAGAAAAACCAAATATCACTGGAAGCTGGCCCAGAAATCCAGTCTTTGGGGAGAAAACATTGCCTTGATGATACTTTGATTTGGACATTTTCACCACTTCAAATCCATGAGCAAATAAATTCCCATTGTTCAAGCCAGCTCATCGCATGGTATTTGCTTGAGCAGCCTAGAACACTAAAACCCCCAGATTCTCATATCTTTTGCCAATGTTGCCCAAGTGCCTCTTCCTCATCTCATACCTATTTTCATATTGGGGATCCTTAATGATCAGTTGATGAGGAAGATAAAGCTTGAATTCGTTTCACAGGTGCATCAGTTTGTATAGGATGGGAGTTGAAGAGGTACAGGAGCTCCTTTGCAGACCACTCCAGAATGGCCTTGATATGAAAGGGTAAGAGAAAATCCTAATAGTGGTGCAGAGCTTTGGATAGTTCACATGGTCTTATATTTTATGAGAAAAGTCAGTAGACTCAGTTTAGAAAATAATCAGAATCGGGGCAGTGGCAAATGGCTTGGTAAACCATCATGGAAATCCAATGGCAAAGAGTGGAAGGTGGTGGACTAGCAGGTGTAGAGTAAAGTCATGTGCATGGACTTATGAGAGAGGGCATGAAGTATGATGGTCTTTGTATCCCATGTTAATTCTCATAAGAAAGCAACAACCCATTAGATAAAATGACTTTGCTCTTTCCATTAGCTAAAATATGTCATTAAACATGCCAGTACATGCACAACTGGTACACCAGTACCTGTGGTGCCAAGAAAAGAAGGAATGAACTCCCACCAAGACTGTACTGTAACCACAAAATGTACAAATTGCAAGCAATGGGGACTGTTGCAGTTGAGCAGTTTGATGTAATTATGAATTCCAAAAATATAATTGGATCATGCCTGTAAACTGATCTGTTAATCTGGGCATGATTAAGTTATGATTAAGGTGTTGACTGGGCCACTTCACTAGGGCGTTGAGCCCCACTTCTTGGTGGGTGGGGAATAGAATATAAAAGGCAAGGCAAAGAGCAGAGTTAAAGCAGTCTTTTGAGAAGCAGTCTTTTGAGAAGCAGTTTTGATGTTGGAAAGAAGGCCCCAGGAGAAGAGAAACAAGCCGTTCGCCTGATTGTCTACAGCTGACCTTGTGAAGGAAACAGGAGCTAAACCCGGAGAGAAATGCAGCCCTGGGAAGAGAGGAACCACAGAAGCCTGAACCCTGGCAAACGCCGGCAGCTGTCTTGCTCCAACATGTGGCAATGGACTGGGGTGAGAGAAGAAACATAACGCTTTATGGCCTGGTATCTGTGGACTTCTTCCTCAAATAAATACCCTTTGTAAAGACCAAGCCATTTTTGGTATTTCACATTAGCACCCCTTTGGCTGACTAATACAGAATTTGGTACCAGGGGTGGGGTAGTGCTTTTGTAATTACCAAAATGTTGGAACGGTTTTATGAATGGATAAGGGGTATTTTTTGGAGGAATTGTGAAATGTTTGATGGAAAAGGCCTAGATCACTTTGAAGAAACTGTTGATAGTAATATGGACACTAAAGAGACTTTCTATGATGTCTTAGAAGTAAATGATGAAACTGTTATTGGAAACTGGAGGGAAGGCGTTCCATGTTTTAGAGTTGCAGAGAACTTAGCAAGATTAACTCCTGGTGTTATAGGGAAGACAGAGTTTGAAAATGGCAAACTGGAGCATTTAGCTGAAGAACTTTCCAAGGTAAACTCGGAGAATGTGGCTTGGCTTCTCCTTGCAGCTTATAACAAAATACTAGATGAGTGAAATACACTAAGGACTGAATATTTGGGCACAAAGAAAACAGAAACTGATTCCGGAACTTCCAAGTTTCTGGAAACCAAATTCCTGGATGAAAATGCCCCATTTGAAGACTTTACTAAACTTAGAACTTGTAAATCAGAATTGAAGATGCAGTTATCTCGGAAAGACGTGTGGAAAGTCTTACTGTGTGATGGCTTGGACCCCTGTGTCCTGCATGCTAAACCAACAAAGTTTTTGAGAGAGCTGTATGAACAAAACCACTGTCAGCTTGGACAAAAGAGGACATGGAAAGGAGAGATTGAAGGAGAAACAGCTTTAAGAAGAAAACCATGGAAGCAGAGATCTGGAATTAAGACATCTCTTTGGGCCAAGAGAGGAGCCCCACCCATATGTACAGAGAGGGTGAGTTTTCCCCAGCAGTTGAAGAGGGTGGATGTCCCCACCCGATGTTCTGGGAGAGTTGCCATCCTAGGGTGCAGAGAGGGTGAAGCACATTCCTCAAAGATTAGGATGGTTAAGGTCAACACCCCATAGGTGTGAGAGGGGTGTACCTGTACCCCATGGATTACAGAAGGCCAGGTGGTCAACCCATTGCTCTGAGAGGGTTGAACCTGTATGCCAAAGGTTAGAGAAAGCCAGGTGGTCAACCTGTTGCTCTGAGAAGGTTGAACCTGTATGCCAAAGGTTAGGGGGAGTGTTGTCTTCATCTCATTGTACTAGGGGGGCTAAGACTCTAACCCAAAGATTGGGTAAGTTGTGGCAAACACCCCAACACTCTTGGCAGGTGAGGTCTTGAGCTTGGTTGATACCCAGATACTTGATGAAGGTGGAACCAAGAAAATGGCCATTGGGCAAGCCTGTGGAAAGGGTGGGTTCCCACGTGGCCCCAAGGAGAAGAAACCATCTTCTTAAGTATGACTCTCAGACTTTGAAATCGAATGGAGGAGGCCCTGCAGGTTTTACTGAACTGTAAAGGATCCATGACTCATGTTTAATATCCCAATTTCTCCATATGATATTGAAAATGTTAATCCTTTGTCTTTCCATTTGTGTATTGGAAGCAGTTCAATGGTTTTGTAAGTTCCAGAGTTCTATAGCAGGCAGGACTTTGCTATAAAGACAAACTGTGTTTGTTTAAACTGATTATGATATGATTTTGTACTTGAATTGTTACTGATTTAAAGTTTTTGGAATATTGTAATGTATTTTTGGAATTCAGAGGATGGAGTGTTGCAGTTGGGCAGTTTGATGTAATTATGAATTCCAAAAATATAATTGGATCATTCCTGTAAACTGATCTGTTAATCTGGGCATAATTAAGTTATGATTAGGGTGTTGACTGGGCCACATCAGTAGGACATTGAACCCCACCCCTTGGTGGGTGGGAAATAGAATATAAAAGGCAAGGCAAAGAACAGACTTAAAGCAGTCTTTTGAGAAGCAGTTTTGATGTTGGAAAGAAGGCCCCAGGAGAAGAGAAGCAAGCCGTTCACCTGATCATCTACAGCTGACCTTGTGGAGGAAACAGGAGCTAAACCCGGAGAGAAAGGCAGCCCTGGGAAAAGAGGAACGCCAGAAGCCTGAACCCTGGCAAACGCCGGCAGCTGTCTTGCTCTAACACGTGGAAAATGGACTGTGGTGAGAGAAGAAACATAACGCTTTATGGCCTGGTATCTGTGGACTTCTACCCCAAATAAATACCCTTTGTAAAGACCAACCCATTTTTGGTATTTCACATTAGCACCCCTTTGGCTGACTAATACAGGGACCTATGCTGAATCTCCATTATGTCACCATCTTTTAAGGGGAACAACCAGGCATATTGGAAGGTCCAGTAAATTCTTTTGATAGGAATGTACACATATTCTGGATTTCGATTTGCCTTTCTTGGCAGTGGGTTCTGAGCCAGTTCCTCTATAGGATCACTTACAGAGTGCTTGGTCCATCAGCATCATATCCTATATACCATAATGGCAGACCAAGGGACCCACTTTACAGCAAAAGAGGCATGGGGGTGAGCTGATGACATACTGCATCACCCAGATACTGTTGGCCTGATAGAACATTGAGTGGCCTATGGAAAAAACAGCTGAAGCATCAGCCTAGAGGTGATACTTTACAGGAACAGGGTGCCAATCTTCAAGACATTCTATAAAGTTTAAATAAACAAATTTGATATAATGCTTTGTCCCCATAGGTAGAATGCGTAGATAAGGAAACCAAGGAGAGGAAGAAGGAATAGTCCTGATTGCCATCACTCTTAAGTAACCCATTTGGAGACTCTATTCCTCATATCCTTGCAACTCTGGGCTCTGTAGGTTTAGATGTTGGTTGTAGTTCCCAAAAGGAGAAGATTTCTACTAGTGGATAAACAAAGAGTATTTTGAACTATAAACTGCAGCTGCTGCCTAGGCATTTTGTACTCCTTGAGCCAAGGAGAGGAGGGATCATCTTAGAGAGTAAATAACATCGAGCGTCCAGAGGAGGTAGACTGCTGTTATATAATGGAGGTGTCAGGGAGTATGCTTGCCATCCATGTAGTCCATCTGACATTTCTTAATATTCCTTTCCCCAAATTTGATGGAAAAAAGACAATTGCAGCAATACTGCCTGAAAATGTCATGGTTACCAAAGGCTCAGAATCCTCAGACAGGAGGATATAATCAAGTCACAGATAAGCTTCTAGTACTGCCAGGGTTGCTAGTGAGGGTGAAGAAAATCTAGAATGGACGGCAAAGACGGCGAGTATCAGATTTGAGTCTGAGGCCAACAGCAGTGGAGAAAGCTGTAGTTAATCCTATTAATCTTCCTCTCTAAGGTTACTCCCCAAAAGTGAAGCCCATGAAAATCCTGGAGGAGGAACTGCTCCTAGAATTTATACAAACAAGTTGATGCTAGTGATGTAAGTGTGGATTGTTGTGGATGCTGGGATGTACCACCCACATCCCCTTCCATAATAAATGAGTCATTGCCCAACTTCTGAGAGTATGGCTGGCAGACAGCCTTCACAGCTTTCAGTCATTTCAGGAATATCCTCAAATATAAGGAAACACCTTGCCCATAGTTATGCCTCTACCTAGGGAAGTGCACATTCAATGATTCTTCATCAAATTTGGCACAACTCTGAAGGGTCATCCAATCTTCAGAATCAACTACAGAGTCTGGGTCTTCTCATGAGATTGTTTCACAACCCAGCTATTTTCTTTGTAGTCCTGCTTTCTTTACTGTCCTTCTACAGTTATTGAGCTCAACAGCACTCTTTAATAAATTTCCTGCACATGAATACCCATCTCAGAGTTTTTACCTGTGGAATCTAAACTGCAGCCATAGAAATAAAAGAATGGTATGCTTTATGTAATCTAAAGCTTCTTTAAAAATTAAAAAGAAAAAAATTTAAAAAAAGAAAGGTATGCTTGAAATTAAGATTGTGAAAGAAGTTGCTGTTGATGACAGGATTTAGAATATGACCATGGAAGTTGTGCTAAGAAAGCCTTTGGATTACTAAAGTAGAGGAAGTCAAGGAACTGAGAATCCAGTCAGGTGTTCTGTTTCATTTCTGTTGAATTGATAGGGAATGCTAAACTAAATTGCTTGAATTGGTAACTATATAACTTGGCAAGCTGTAGCTATAATTAGAGTCACAGAAAAAGCCAACTTCAAGTAGAATATTATCACTCAAGATAGACCAAACAGAATTTATTATATCATTTATCTTGTAAGAATCTGAACCTTGCAACAGCAAGGTGGAAGATTGGCTTTACTGTCTGTAACTTTAAAAATAATATTCAGTGAAGCTGGAAATTTTATTAAATTTAAGAGTATCTGAAGAAATAAGCACATTTCTGGACCTTTCAGAAATTGTTAACTCTGTTTCCAATTATTACATATTTCTTTATACTATGTAGAAGTCAGACAATATTTTAAACATCCATTATAATTGATGAACAATGACAAATAAGAGTCTACTCTTCTACCATTTGGTTGCGATTTATATCCCCATACTTCCAGCACCATATCTCCAACTTCCTGCTTCTCCTTGCCATACTGCTATAGACCACTCATTCTGAACATGTTCAGACTAAAACTCAACATATTTTACTAGATCTGCTATGTGCTTTCCAAAAGGTGCTTCCTTTTTTTTTCGTGGAAAGCAGCAAGATTGCTTTTCTTAGCATCCTTCATAGTTGTGGCTGACTAAATCCTGCCCAATGTGATGTAAATGAATGGAATATATGCCATTTCCAGATTTGGCACAAAAAAAATTTCTCCTACCCAATCCTCAACATTCTCTGTCTCACTCTGAGAGCTGGATGCAGAAAATTCAGCAGAGAACAGTAAGGCTGTGGGAGATGGAGTAGCCACAAATGGAAGGAATCATAACATGGAGGTCACTTTCAAATTACCAGCATTATTTTATGTGAAAGAAAAATAAACTTCTTTTCCATTAACCAATAAAATCGTTTTACAGTAATTAGCCTTTCCTTACTACACACCCTTATTTTGCCTGATATTCTTATTTCTGTGATGACTACTAAAACATTCCATATACACGGAGTCAGAGAGTGGATACATATGCAGTAAGCATTCCCAATCAGTTCTTCCCTCCTAGCTACTAAATCAAATTAATTGCTAAACTTATGTTGATTCTCCTGCTATAATATTTTCCTTCTTTATCCCCATCTCCCAAGTTCTTTAATTAATAAGGTCCAATTTTTCAAATTATCATTTAAGCAAATCAACATATTTTCCTAAAATTCAGCAAGAAATTACCTTTTTCAGCATTTTGCCTTGCTACAACCCAACCTTCATTTTATTATTGCTTAAACATCCCATCATTTTGTTGACTCTTTGAGATGGTCACACGATTTTCTCCTAGAAAACTCTGCTTTTAAAGGGCTCACATGATTTGTTTTGGCTCATGTTAATCTCTTATGTCATGTAATAAAACCTAATCACAAGAGAATATTCATCATACCCATAGTGGTAGAGAATATGCAAGGCATGTTTATCACAGGTGGGAAATTTGGGAAGACGTATTAGAATTCTGCTTACTACAAGGATCTTACAGTTAAAGAAATAATTCTGCAAGCACTCAGTCATATAATTTTAGCTTCACTAAAGTAGCGTTAAGGTGTAACAAAAATTATCATCATCTCATATGTGAGGAATTCGAGGTTCAAGATATTTAAGCAACTTGGCAATAGTCTCATAGTTACTATGGGGTGGAAACAGGATTCAAATAGAAATATTTTGACTTCAAGTCCAGTATTGTCTTTACTATACTGCATAAACTGCATCTGGTTTTATATGTCTATTATGGTTTCTCTATTCCAAGTTTCTTGGTTATAAGATGCTAATGCTATAATACTACATTAGTAAAGGAATATACAATATATAAATTGCTTTATATAAATTCTTCTCTTTAATGTAATTGTGGAGATAAGAGGCTAGTTTTTGTGTTTTTTATCCCCCACATTACCCCTCTTAGAACATATACACAATAGTGATTAAATAAATATTCTTTGATTTACATTTTGATTCAATTAGCCAATACCTAGTCAAGCCAGACATATGGAGAATCCAGATGAAACAATATAAACTCCAACTCATCCTTCATTTTTTTGATTAATGGAAAAATACATACTGAAAGACTGCTAGTGTTTTTTCAAACTCCTTATAGCTATAGACAAAACTGTAATAAGTAAAAAACAGAATGGTTACTCTTGTTCTGGGTATAAGTATTGAACTGGACATAAGTCTTACATCTTGATGTTACAACATCAATTTTTAAATTGTCTACAACATTGATAAGAAAGAAAAACCATGATCAAGGAAACCATATATATAATTTGTCTGGTCTATACTCAGTAGCATAAAAATAAAAATCCTATGTGCTGAAGTATAGTATTCTTAGACATGACTTATGGAGCTAATGTGTGTCTTGGCATTGGGGGGATGGGAGTATAATTCTCATATATAATCATAATGGCTCAAAAGTCATTACAGAGTCATGGAATTGTTAGTTATAACAAGGGAAACTACACTGTGTACTCTCACCCATGAAGCTGCTAATGTTTCAGTGAACAAAACATACTGATAAGCCCAAACTAGTCCTATAATGACAAAGCCAGAATGGCAGAATTCTAAACTCATCAGTTTATAGAGTTATGGCATTTGTTTTCACTTTGCCAAGTCAAGAAGTCACAGATAAACTAAAATGTTACTTTGTGGAAAGATTGACCATTGTTTTGACCTACTTAGGTAATTCAAATGTTCTTATGCAAATGTTCCTGTGGAACTGTGGAAAATATGTTGAGCACATTGTAAAAATGAGAGAAATACCTCAAGAAAGTTACCATTTTTTTACCTATCAGATACGGTCATTAGCAATATTCAGAAATATTCTGACAGCTTTCACTACAATTTCCTCCTCTTTTGTTTAAAAAATTCCCTCTAAAGAAATGCATTCAGCTAGGTTATAATTAACGTGGCTGTCAAAAGATATTATATATCACTGGCTGCTTACCATCTAAGGTAGACAAAGAGTAGCAGTACTATTGTTCTCTGTCTAATCAGGGCAAAGCAATGGCACCTTTAATTAGAGTTATTGTCAAGACCTTGCTTAAAGTCTATAACAGTAAAGTATGTCATATGTCTGCTCTTGCATATTTTAATTTAACCTTATTGGAGGAGGGGGTCGTTTTTTAATTTACAAATTGGCAAGGCTCTTCTCATAATATGTGCCATAAGAATACCTCTTCTTGTAATTTAGCAGCCAATGACTATTGGCCAACCCATCAGTTCCAATAAGTTGTCAAAAGTCTAATGAGATTTTTTTTAACTATTTCATAATATATAAAAATCATTAAGATCCCAAAGCATGAAAGTTATGAGAATCAGAACTAGATATTTGTGGACAGGATTTTTCCTATATGACACTTATTTTCTTGTGAAACACGGTAATTTAGGGAAGAAATGTGTTTCCTCAAAATGCCAAATAAAAGATTATAAAAATGACTTGGACTTACTACTGGAAACATCAAGCTTGAAAGTACATTTATCATTTAAACTGGCTCTGAACATAAACTCCTTTCTGATTTCTCTATTTTTAAAATAGACTTTCAACAAGGTCTAACTATAGGGGATGTATTTTATTTTCCATAAATTTATTTTAATGGAGAAAATTATAGATAATTCTGAATCATTTTTAGGTAGGTTGATCTCTCAAGTTTTTATATATTCATTGTCCCAGGACAGTTTTTGTTTAGAGAAAAATTTCAGAGTGAAATAAGAAGCTTATCTTAACACAAATAGCTCAATACATGAAAATAAATATAAATTATTTTGTCTTTTTTATCAAATGCATTGCTAAAAAATGAGTAATATTTGTTTTCACTCTGGCTGCTAATTTATTCATTTGACTTGTGGTAATTTTTCAGAAATTATGTTTACCCCTTTAAGGAAACATTTCTTGGCACATGCAGCTTAAGAGAATAAGACCAGCAGTTACTTTTCAATTTTGACACATTAGTCCAAAAATATTGTGTTGCGCTTAATGAAGTAGGCCGCTGCTGCCTTTAGGATATATTCAGGCAGTCCTTTGCTTCGTTGGCTTAACTGTCCATTACACAAAGATAATCAACCAAGAATATCCTGTGGCTTCTGGAAAATACCCTACTCTCTCTCCAATTCCCTTCTTTCCATTATTTCTTCTTACTCTTTCTGCAAGACAGTGCCTGGAGTCGTCTGCCTCCTCCCTTCCAATACCCTCTCTCCTGGAACTTTTAGTCTTGCTTCCCCACAGGACTTATACGAAAAGCTCACGATCTTGGACCTGGCCTGGCTGGTAGTGACAAGAAAGAGTAAGAAAAGGAGATAAACTACATCCCCATTAAATTTCCACTGTTGTCCTTCAACCCTCCCTGAGGCCTCATGCCTCTAAAGAACACCATTCATGCTCTTCAGCACATCCAATTTATTTTGAATTTTTATCTTCATAGCTGCTCACATATCTTTATTAAACCCTCTCTCTTCACTCACCTTATGAAAAAACGTATCTAGGGTATTTTAAAATGTAATGGAAGTTAACTTAAATCTTGGAAGTAGTCTGTGGAAAAGAATGGAGGGAAAAGACAGACAGAGAGAGAGATTACTCCGGTTTATTTCTACTTTGAGGCGCGTCTAGACTGCAGTAGGAGACGCAGTCCTTGGGATCTTAAGTAGGAAGAAATTAACAATAACTATCACTTGACCTGGCAGAATTGGAAGGATTCTTGGAAAGATTGGGATCTAACACCCTAAAGCTCTTAATGTCCTGAAACTTACTCTTCATTGTTCAGTATTACCAATCTAGCCTTTTATTGTCCTAGCTTTGCCCTCTTAGACCCCTTTCCCCATTGTACCAAAACACTGGAACCAAGAATTTTTGTTCTCCTTGCCTGTCTGTGAGTGAGGAAAGGAGAGGTTGGAGAAGTGACAGAGACACCTCTTCTTTGAAAACACATAATTGGTTTTTCTGCTGCTGAAGTTCTATTGTGCTGTGTGAACAGTGCTGCATTTCTGATATTTAGAAGAATAAATAGGTTTCTGTAAGGTAGCCTAAGAACATAATCAAGATAAACTATTCCATTAGGCAAAACGCATTTTGAATTTCAAACATCTAAGCTACCTATAAACTTTGGGAACACGCTATGGTTATATATCAATTTCTGTGTTTGACTCTTTCAGTGGAAAACAGTAACACGTTTACCGGGTTCCTCTGAAAATATTATTTACCTTCGAGAAAGCTTTGCCCAGTAGTGGAGATCTTCAGGAAGAAACAAGAGCAGCATGAACCTTGGTTTAAAATTTGCTTCATTTTGCCCCTTTTCTCAAAATGGAATCCCTCTGCCCTTCATTTGATAGGTATCCTTCCATAACCACATTGCCCAGTCCCACCTTCTTCTTTATCAATAAAACATGGTCTTAAGAAAATTTCTAAAACATATTTACATTTAAGTTGTACATACCTACAAAATATGTTGCAAAATTGTTTCTTAACAATAATTCCTGGTTGTTGGTATATGTATTAGGAGACAAGGGATTTGCTTAAAAAACAAAATAACAGCAACAAAAAATTGTACAAGCAAGCAGGACTTTGGGCATGCTACTCTTCACTCCAGCAAGAGCAGCGAAAAGATTCTGCTGTAAAAGAAATTGAAAAACAGGAGCTTAAACTATTATGTCTCATAATGGAATATATATTTGGACAGAGATCCCAAGGAGCAAAGCCATAAGCCAAAAGAATGAAGATTTGTATCAGGTAGGCAGTTAGGAGGTACTTGAAGGAGACCTACAGAGAACAACTTCTTCTATGGCAGGCTTTGGCGGAAACAAAACTTGATGATTGATGTTGAATGCATTTGCAAAAGTCATCAAAACTCTATGTATGTGAGACTTATTTGCTTATTTTTTTCAACAAATATTTACTGAGCTTCTACTGGGCACTATATCACTACCACACACCATTTGGGTACTGGGATGCAATGATGTAAAATATATATGTCCATACCTGAAAGAACTCAGAGTCAAGGAAGGAAGAAAATAGTATGAGAGGTCTTAGCATAGGGAACAATAAGAGGACAGAAACTCGGTAACTAATTCAGTTGTTGGTGGTTTGGATGGGGTGGAAGAGTGAAGAAATGGGTCCTAGAACTCTTCACAAAGGACATTTCTGAGCTAAAAGGTGTGTCTCTCCCAGTCAACAAACCAGTTACAGCAAACCAGAAAAAGTGATTCATTATACACTGTAATATTACACTTCAAGGCTTAGCTGATAAATATTACTCTTTCTATTTGTAAGTTCAAGACAAATATGTCTCTTTAATAAATACTGGAAAACATGTATTTTCAGCACTAGAAAGTGCAATAACAATGGCACATGTCTAGTTGGAAGGTCTTACTGTCTTGTGTTCCTTTGAGAGAAGTTGGCGACAGCAGTTCTTAGCCTTGGATACATTGAAAAGAAGAGAAAACAGTTTGTTTCTCCAATGAAGCTGCTACAAACAGCGTTTACTCCCCTGGCAAGGCAAGTCAAACCGAGTGGTTTGGTTCTCAGCAGGACAACACACAGCACTCATAAGCTTTCATTGGCACATTTTTATTCAGCAACAAAAGTATCCAGCTGCTCTAAGAAGCTCATCTTCCAGAGTAATTTATGAGATTTTCTCTTTACTTTTTCATCTTTCCCTAGGAAAATTGAATCATTCAAGTTGCTGCCCACAGCTCACCCATCACTCTCTATTTTGGTGTTGAGATGAGGGAAAATAAGACAAGAGGACTATTTTTGACACTTACTCCTTTTCATTAAATAAGCACTAGGGTTCAATTTTTGCATGGCTCGTTTGTTTTAGGAATTAGGCTTCATCACAGTCCTTTCAATGGCTGAACTGTCCTTTTCCTCTTCTAACCTCACCACAATTTGCTTCTTACACAAGGAAGTTCACTCTCTGCTTGGTAATGCCACTCATTTGAAAACTTGAACATATTCCCAATATTTAACCACTCAACAATTATTTATTAAACACTAAAGCTTAGGCATTGTGCTGGGTGCTTGGGATATAGCAACCAACATTAGAGGGTTCCTTCCCTCAAGGGGCTTGCGGTCAAATCTAAAGGTGAGGCATAAAAAAAGATTTGTTGAAAATGGTAGCAGGAGGGAATACCGAGGGTATTATTCAGTATCTCCTGAGGTTTGATCAACCAGAGATGTTTCCTGGAGACAGTGGCAGTGAAAATAAAATTTGGAAAAAAAAATGTGAAACAACATTCTAAGTGGAGTGAGAATGTACAGATAGAAAAGTGCTTTGTTTGTTTCAGGTTGTTTTTTTTGTTTGGTTGGTTTGGGGTTTTTTTGTTTTTGTTTTTGTTTTTTGCTGAGGAACTGAAAAGAAATTCAGTTTGACTTGACTCTTAGGAAATGGAGTGGAGGGAGATGTGAAACTGAAATAAACAAGGGCCACATCATGCGAAGGATTCCTTCTTTTCCCTAGGAATGGGAATCATGGAATATTTTAAACAAAGAGTTTAAAATCCAAATAGCTTTTTTGAAAGATTGCTCTAGTTGTTCTATGGAAGGTGGATGGAGAAATGGAACAAGATTGAAGGGAGTCACAGTTACCTAGATGGAAGATGATGATAATAATGGGAATTTGGGGGAGGGTGTTGAGGAGTGGTTAAGAGAAGTGGGGATATTTGAGTAATAAGTGGGAGTTAAAATTGACTAGCTTTGGGGACAGATTGAATTTTGGGGAGTTGGATGATTCAATAAAGATTCCCAGTAGGAAACTGTAGGAACTTGTGTAAGTAGGGAAAACATTGTGCCAATCATGATAGAAAAGGCAGGAGAAGAAGCAGATTTGGGGTAGAACACAAAAAAATCACATCAGTTTTATAATATCACTATACGTCACTAAGTGTTATGTTTTTGTAAAAGACTTAGCATCTCAGCTCCTCTGTGGCTCACCTGTGACTTTTTCAGCTGACCCTGCAGTGAAAAATCCTTTAGGTTATGGCCAACTTTTTACAGAACAACCTGACAACTTGACTGATGCCTGTGGCATTGCCTCTTAACTCTCACCCCAGGCTTCTCTATTGACACTTCTGTGGGATACTTCTTAGCACCCATATGTGCAGGATAGTTAACATCCTGTGGGCCAAACTTTTAACTCGTGGATAAATGTATCCACTTTCTTCCCATACTACCCCTAATGGGCAATTTTAAGATGTGTGTATGAGACTTTTCAGGAAATTTTCTCAAGGAGAAGAGCAATCTTTCTCACCTAGCAGTCACTGGCTTAAAAATTCATTCTTGTATTTGCTTTCCTTCTTTGTAGACATAACTACACTTCTTCACTTTTGCTCTTTGATATTGTATTCCCTAATAAAGCAATTTTTTATAAGCCCCCTGCCTCTGGATCTACTTTCTAGGAACCGAAGCTCAAAAGCAGGCCCTAAGAATGTGATATTCATGGGTATTAGGGCAATATAAGAGTGGGGAGATGATAATACCTGGAGTGTCTTGATATCACAATCACCAAAACTTTCATCTGTGGTAAAATTGGGATGAAATTCAGATTTTAGAAAAATTGAGGCATTGAGATATGTGACAGCTGTGGCATTTGAAAGATATGGGGGCAGTGATATATAAGGGGTTTGAAGTGGACTGGCTTTTTTTAAACTGCGTTAGTAACCTTATAAGAGTAAAATAAAAGCAAAGTGTCAGGCAAATTATGAAAGAGTCACTTTAAAAGATTTTTTTTTTTTTTTTTTTTTTGAGGTACAGGGCCTGGGGATTGAACCTGGGACCTTGTTTATGGGAAGCTGGTACTCAACCACTGAGCCACATCGGCTCCCCTGAGCTGGTTGTTTGATTTGTTTGCTTATTGTTTTGCTTTTGTTTTTAGGAGGCACTGGGGATCAAACCCATTACCTCCCATGTGGAAAGCAGGAGCTCAATCACTTGAGCCACATCCGCTACCCCCACTTCAACAGATTTTAAGGAGACTGTCATTACCTGCAGCTGCAGGAAAAATTGTAATGAAAATCAAGATGAGAATCTCAATCTAAGTATGTTAGAAAACTTCTTAAGAGTCTGACCTTGGGACACCAAGTGACTATGAGATGGAAAGTGCCTATCATGGTATATGAAACCCACAAAATCATATGGCCATATTTTTCAGAAGCAATCCATATTACAATACAATGATACATTTTGGTTTAGGTTAGAGCAGGTCTAGAAGGCAAAAGAGCATTAAATGACATGGAAGCACAGATACCCATGTTACGCATATCTATTACTTAAACTCTTACCTATGACAAATAGAGGTAAGTAATCCTTTCAGCCAAATAATAGAAGAAAGAACTTGGGCCTGGTTTGCAGTTAGGTTCGTTTAGCTAAAGGTTGGTACTAACCAAAGATAGATTGCTGCTGCATCACAGCCCTGTTGGGGGCGGCGGGGATGCTTAAAGTACAGTGGTGAAGGGAAATGTAGTGGTCAGTGAGTATTGCCAGCTGTGCATATGATCACCTGTTTTATACATGGAAGTGTGACCTGAGGTAGAGTCATTCACTTGCTGGCACAGGCATCCATGGGAAGAGTTTATGCACTGATGTTTATGTGACCAGTGCAACAAGGACTCATTTTCACTCCTGAAAGGTCTACCTTCTGGCAACAGAGACCAACACAGAGCCCTCTAAAGAGGACATTTTCTTGAGAAAAACAGCCAGCCAATTGTTGACAGCTAGATTATATAAGACCCATTCTTCCCTGAAGGAGACAGAGGCTTGTCTTACTGGCATCAGCCATTATACCATCTATGTGTAGGCTTTCCTTACCCACAGTGAACAATATTTGGGGAGTTAAGTGTCCTCGCAGCCATTTAAAAGTATTAAAAGCAACCCTCGAACCAGCAAGATATAGTCCAATAGAACTCAATTATACCACTTATTCAATTATACGTCCTGTATAAACACTGTGTTAATGTTTTAGTAGATTATTTACCTCTGCCAATACCTAATCTTCCCTTGAGCTTATAGCTCTGAATTATACAATCGCTCCATCTAGTTGCAAGCATTTGCAATCTTAATATCCAGTATGATTCCATCTCCTTTACTTATTCTTGGGCTTCCTAAAATGTTTGGCATTCTAATACTACATCATAAAAACTAATCCCTGAGTTCATTTTAACTCTCTGTTCTTTTTTACTACTTATAGTGTTAATAATTATAATTAATACAGTATAAATAATTTTATAAATATATTAAATACACTTTCCATCTTGAAAATAAAACTTAGTCAATTTCCTCTGCTGTGAAATGGAGATTATAATAGTATTTCCTTTATTGCCATAGTTATTAAAGGAGATAATATCTATATTTGTATAGTATGAATATATAAATACTGGCATATAATCAATTAACTTCAACATCTTTTTATCCACTGACATGATGGAAAAACAGTAAACACTAGATGATGATGAAGATAGATAGATAGATAGATAGATAGATAGATAGATAGATAATAGACAGGTGTAGACAGATAATAACTAGATACAGAGATAATATATGCACACTTAGCATACTATCGAACTCTTATGCACTTTACATTCATTTATAACTTCCAAAGTGCTGCGAAAATTTTTCAGACCCAACATGGAAATGTATCATAATTCAACTGAACATTTGGTCAGATGTCAGCCTCCATATGACTTCTAATCAGATGAAATAACTTCTAGATTTCCTGCCAAGAGGAGCCCTTACCTTTTTAAGAACGCCACTTAATCATCTGCGTACAATTTATACATCACTTTTCTTCTATGCAAGTAGTAGACTTCCAAGTGAAAAAGGAACACTATATACATGTTTTATTGTTTAACATTATCATGTACTAAATGACATATTTTTCTCTTAACTCTTTCAAATTGATAGATGCATGCAGGAAGGTATTAAATCTTTTGATATCCTAGAGTATTCTTAAATTATCATGCTTTCAAGCCTTTACATGTATTATTCCTTTTTCCTATAATATTTTAATTATTTTCTTCAAGATTCAGTTCAAATATCACTTCCCCTGTGAACCTAAATCCAAATTAAAAAGGATATATAAAAATCTTTTAAAAGTTCCTGCATAATCTGCCCTCAAGCCCCAAATTCTGACCTTTCTATGTCTCCACACCTTCTACCAGCAGATCTTTATACAAATATTACCTTTCCAGAGAGGCTTTCCCAAGACATCAGTAGTAGTAGTTTCTGTGGCTGCTGTAACACATTACAAGAAACAAGGTGGCTTAAAACAACAGAAATGTGTTCTTTCAAACTGGGCCCAAATTCAAGTTTCAACAGGACCACAATCCCTCTTAAGGTTCCATTCCTTCTGTTGGCTGTTGACATTCCTTGGCTTGCGGACACATCACTCTAGTCTTCCAGGCCAACCATCTTCAAATCTCCCTATCTACTCCATCTTCAAATTGCACCCCTCCCTGTATATGTCATATCTCCTATCTTGCTCTTATAAGGATTTTTTTTTTTTAATTCATTTAAGGCTTACCCAAATAATCCAAAATAACCCCATCTCAAGATCCTTAACTTAATCACATCTGCAAAGTTTTAGCTAGGTAAGGTAACACTTAAAAGTTACAGGGATTAGGACCTGATATTTTGGGGGCCATCATCAGCTTACTATATATATATTTTTTAATTGTGATCTAGATCATCATCTGATTGATGATACTTCATGTATCTCTTCCTTTCTTTATTGTGCTCCAAATAAATTTTAACTAACATATCATATATTTTGCTCACTAATCCTGTTTTATTTTTGTCCCCCATTACAGTGGAAATTCCATGAGATCTGGCATTTTGTCCATTTTTGTAACTGCTAACAAAGAACACCTGTTACATAAAAATTCCTCAAAAATATGTGTTGAAGAATGAAGAAAAGAAAGTTTTGTTATGAAATTTATTTCTTTATTTTGGTTATAGTGCATAAAATTAGGCCTAATAAGTGAATGCTACAGTAGCGAAATTTCTACCACTAGAATTATTCAAAGAGATGCTGTGCAATCTTTTTTTGGAAATATTCTAAGGGACTTATTTGGCCAATAATGATTGGATGAGACCTAAATCTATTCCAAGACTGACTGAGATTATTTGAGTCTACAGTTTTAGAGCATTTAACATTCCTGGGGGCAGTGTAATATATTTATACAATGCTTCTTATTTTTCATCTATTCTCACTCTGACTTGAGAAGTGTGATATTCTATAGTTCCTAGCTCATCAACTCCTTTTATAAAATTTAATTGTCCTTAGGGATTTTAATAATATTCACTGAAAAGACAGACACAAACACACAGATACACATTATACATGCATAAAGAGGTGGAGACACAGCAAAAGAGTTGATATTATAAGGATTAACTATTAATTAGGTAAGTGGTGCCAAGCACATTAGGTATCCACACTGTAACTGTTAGGGAGAGAAGAATCAGGAGGTCCCAGAGCCATGTGGGGTCCAAAGCAGGCTGAGGAATGCAACTATTCAGGAGGGCTACCTACTGAGATGCCAGAGTTGAGCAGCAGAGCACCTGGCACAAAGTGCCAGAGCCTGAGGTGTGTCAGTGGAACTTTCATGTGTAGTGGGTGTGCTATGTAAGAGTGACACCTGAAGTTGGGTAGGAAGGACATCCATAGGGTAATGAAGCTTATCTAGGACTTTAGAGCCCAAGAAAGGTAAAAATAGCCTTCTTGCATTGAGATGGGCTGATGCTGATTGTTAGAACATAGAGTGAAGAGGATGTCAACATGTGGGACCTGGCACAGAATAACAAAGCCTACATTTAAAAAAGGCTTTCAAGTAGCAGAAAGGGCAGCATTTGTGAAGGGAAATTGATTAGAAAAAGTGGATTGATCAAATAAGAAATATAATGAGAATGATGGGAGACTGGTTTCTCATTCTCAGAGAAGGATAAAAACTAGAAAGAATCCTGTGCTGTTAGTTTGAAACTATAGATATTGTTGTAAACTTATAATTCTCTAAATATATACATAGACATAGAATTAAGTATATGTAAGTAGATGTATGTGTGTGTGTATTCCCAGGCTTTGCCCACTAATTGGGCCTGTGACATCACATTAACAATGAGCACTCCAGCATCCATATTTTGGTTTCTAAATACCATTGTCTACTAAAAAGAATTGGGGCTTCTTGCAGAAATGGCTAATTATAGGACTGGGACAAGGAAAATAAAAGATGAGGAAGTGTTTAATGAAGGATAGGAACATATCAAATAGACACAGAAGACAGTTTGAAGGGGTTGTCACTGGCAAAATCAGAGAAAATTTGAGCATCTGATCTTTCAAAAATAAAATGAATTATAAGGCAGTATTATAAACAATTTTATGCCAAGTTAGATAACCTAGATGAACTGGAAAAATTACTAGAAAGGCACAAACTACTGAAACAGGCTTGAGTAAAAAGAGATAATCAGAATAGATGAAATGTAGTAGGGTTACATTTATGTGAAATATCTAGAACAGGCAAATCCAAAGTTCAAGAAAGTCTATCAGGGGTTGCCTGATATTGGTGACAAGTGGAAGGATAAATTACTTTTAATGGGTATGGGGTTTCTTTTGGGGATATTGAAAATATTCTGAAAATAGACTTGGATGATGATTGTACAAACCTGTGCATATACTAAAACTTACATTTCAAATAGGTGAAATTTAGGGTCTGTAAAATACTATCTCAAGAGATATGTACAAAAATTAGAATTAACCAACATGTATTGGCAGTAGCCTGGATTACCTGCTAGACTGGATTTCAAAGTAACTTGATCAGACAAGATGAAACATAATATTGAGTAAAGGTGAGTTTATTTATTTGGCGGTTATCTTAACCATGGAGAAGCTGCACCCCAAATGTGTATAGAGAAATGGAATTACATGGAATTATGTATGGACTATTATAGCCATGGAGGTACATCAATCCAATCTACCTTCAAGAAATGACTTTCTGTTTAACTGCAAGGAGGGCTATAAGCTGACAGACTCTATTTGAAGAGATTTCTGGAGCCTTCTCATCTTTGAAGCCAAGGTAATGACTCTAGTTTTGGTGTAGGTATAGGGTTGCCCAGTTCTTCTGTAATAGACAATCTTTTCCTTGGAGCTCCCCATTGGGTTAGCCAAGACTTTGTCCAATCTCTCCATGGCCTGAAGTTCTCCCTGCTCAATCCTGCTTCCTTCCCTCCTTATACAATTGTCAATTTTGTATCACATCCTGAAGAATTCACCACCCCAATTATCCTCACTCTTTTTCTTTTGCAAGTTTTACTCCCAATGATCTACTTGTACACTGTGGTAGACTGAATAATGTACCCAAAAGACACGTTCTAGTCTTAAATCCTTTTCCTTAAATCCTATTTGTAAATAGGATCTTTGATGATCCTATTAAGTTGAGGTGAAACTGAATCAGGATGGGCCTTAATCAGGTAGGACTGGAGTCCTTATAAGTGAAGGAAATTTGAACATGGAAGTACAAGCTATAGAATTAGACAGAAAGAGGCAGATTACCATAGGCAGAGACTGACTGCCATTCTCACCACCACCAAAATACTACAGATTTAGGAAAAACATGACCTGTTGATATCATGATCTTGGACTTCTAGACTCCAAACTGTGAACCAATAAATTCATGTTTTTTAAGTCAATCAATTTGTGGTATTTTGTTATAACACTCTGGATAACTAAAACACATGTCTAACTGTTTCAGCATCTTCTTTCTAGAGCAACTAACTGAGACCTAATATAAATTATCAAATTTGATTCCAATTATAATTATATACAACATATTTCTTTAAAAGAACCAAATTATAAGGATAATAACTCACCCATAGAAACAAATTATTAAATTCAAAGTCTCCATCATTTAACACTTTCTCTTGTATTGCTTGCACTGGGGAAAGTAGGCTGCCATGTTTTGAACTATCCTATGGAGAGGCCCATGAATGATGATGAAGAAATGAAGCCTCAGGAGATGGCCCATTAGAAACTGAACCCTGCTTAAAACACATGCTTGGGAGCAGGTACTTCAGCCTCAGTCAAGTCCTGTAATGAGATTGCAACACTGACAGACACAATGATAACAACCTCATGAAACTTGAGCCACAGACACCCAGCTCAGTGTCACCAATATTCTTGAACCACAGTTTCTATGAAATAATTAACTGTTCTTGTGATCAGCTGCTACGTTTGGGGTTAATTTGCTACACATCAATATATAAATAATGCAGAGCTACATTATTTAGTTTTTAAACACTTTTTTTCTTTTTGTATAGGAAAAATATAAATTATGATAATTCTGAAGGTAAAAAGAAATGTGTTACAGAAAGGACTAAGCCTCTAAATTTTAAAAATGGTTTAAGTCTCTGATTTTACAACTGCTTCTGACTACTCAGGTTTGATAACAGCAAATTTGGAAAGCATAACCAAGAATGAAAAACATTTAAAATAAGCTGCAAGTGTTTTAAACTTTCTAATACATACCTTGATTCCATTCTCTCAGAGACTGAAAATTAAGTTGTTAGTTTTCTTTGTTGTAGTTATTATTGTTAATGGAATTGTATTATGTTTGAATACATCCTATTATGATATTATTAATGTTTTATTTGGTGGAAGAGCAAAATTACAATACTTGAAAAGGAGGTACACAAATTCCATGAAGAACCTATGAGCACTAAGATATGTGGCACTTGCCCAAACAAAAAAAAAGTTTTGTTCCCATTTTATATTATTTTTTGAGATCCTTGAAAATTTGTGCATTTCATGGGCAACAGATGAAATAATTATTTTATTATTCAATCAAAAGCCTAGAATTTATATATTAATTTTCTGTTGCTTAGCAAATTACTACAAAACTTACTGGCTGAAAACAACACAAATTTATTATCTTATGGTTCTGTAATTAGATATCTAATAAGGGTCTCATGAGTCTAAAATCAAGGTTTCAGCAGGGTGGTATTTATTCCTGAAGGCTATGGGGAGAATACATTTCCTTGCCTTTTCCATCTTCTGAAGTCTGCCCTCTTTCTTTGTCTCTAGGCTCCTTCCTCCACCCATAAAGCTAGCAATGGCAGGTCAAGACTTTCTCATGTTAAATCTCTTTGACTGTTTTTCTGTCATTGCATCTCTTTCTGACTACATTTGCAAAAGTTCTCTGCTATTAATCGCTCATATAACTAGAATGAGCCCACCTACATAGTAGAGGATTATTCCTCCATCTCAGAGTTCATAACCTTAATCACAGCTGCCAAGTCTCTTTTGCCATTGGAAGTAGCATATTCATAGTTTCCAGGGATTAGAGTATGGACGTCTTTGGGAGTCCTTTATTCTGCCAACCATAGCAGCATAATATTTGTTTAATAAATAATATGGAAAAATTTGTAAAAGATAAAGTATAATTTTAAAAAGTTGACATCAAAATATAAACGCAAGAAAGAAAAGAAAAATGTAAAGATTTATACATGCATTCACTTATATTACTTTTCCACTTAGAAAAATAAAGTTTAATATCACAAGAAATAATTTTCATTGTAAATGAAAACTCAATACCTTAGATAGGAGAAAGTGAGTTGTAATAAAATAGATTGAATATCCAGACAATTTTTTAAATTTAAACATAATAAATATTGCTATTACAATGGTTTTGACATAACTGGCAGCTGATTTTCTACTCTTCTGTTCACTGGTAACAATAATATAGTCATAGCGAGAAATTTTCTGCCTGTATTTTTAATAAGAATAACAGATTTTCCATTATGTAAATTTTAAAAGGGAATTAAGAAACATATTAAGTGAACATACCATTAAAAATTACCATAATGTGCAAATAGAAGCAAAAACACTATCAAAATATGACTTTAGCTGAAATTAATAGCCTATTGTCCATTTTACAGGTAATATTATTTGATCATTAATATTTCAGGAATATACATTTTAAGACATCTGCCAAATTCTAAAGTTACCTACTTTGCAATATTCATGATATAAACTTTGGATTATTATAATTCTCATGACAAAAATATAAATTGAACCACAATACAATATTAGTTTCTCTACAGAAAGGGATTGGTATTGAGGATATAACAGAAGACACTTTATTATATTTATTAAGTCAACTTTAGAAAGCACAGTTTTGATTACATTAGGGCTCTACTTACAAGCTGTTACTTTTTCTTTCATGCTCCAAATATGTGTATTTTATGCAGAAATTAGGACATATTTTGAATTGTGCATGAATTCAAACTGGTCCCCCCATCAAGAAATCTTTGTCTGTAATTTTAATCAAAGCAATGTAAATCACAATTCAATCCATATTGTTATGAGGATCACCAGGATAATATTTTAATTTTAGTTTTCATATGTTTATGAAACTGAGTACTATATTTTCTCAATTAATCAACTGATTATTTACAATAACTTTTTTTGGTTTACTGGATCCAGAAGGAAATAAAATAATGCTTAGAGACCATGGTGATGATTTTTAAAATAAATTTAATTATATATAACACATTTTTACAGAGTAATATGAAAGTTTGATCAATAAGAGATCTCTAAACATAAAATTAAGGCTAAATTTCATGGAGAAAAAGTAGTTGAAGGGAAAAAAGGAATTTTTTCCTTTAAATTTTGAGGGAAAACCCTTTTCAAACTTTTAAAAGGATAATGGTAGGAATCAAATCACTATGGCATTTATATTCTATTGACTCGAGTTAAAGAATAATATAGCAGTTTTATTTGAAACTTTCAATGTTTACAATATTTCAGCAAATGCATCATTTGAAACTATTTAAACAAATGATGAAAAATAAGATGCTAATTCCAAAATGCTCAAAGATGTTATGTGGCTTTTCAAGGATTTAAAGAATTTTGAGGGCCATTCCTTAAACTATAATTCAGACCTGAATCCAGATCATAATTTAAAGACATCCCCATGGTAAGTTTTCCCTTTGGAGTCCTCATTATATTCTTCTGGAATTGCAAATCAGTTGTAATCATATCTCCCTTAACCCTCTAAATAACACCAAAATCCAGTGTATCCTATTTTAAATTTCGCATTCCTTTTTTGAGTGGTTCTAACTCTATATGGATAAAAATTTCATGATTTTTAAAAATTTTTCAGAGATCTTTGTTTAAAAAGAGAAAAAAAATACTTATTTTCAGTGAAATAAAATTAATTCTATTACATAGAATAAAATTAATTCAAATATCATAAGGGTTCATTGCACCCTTGCAAACATCTAAGATACGCTATGGGAACTTGGAGATATTTTTTCTGTATCTTGAAATATTTTTAAATTTCATTATCCATTTGCTATTTAAGATTCTAATCATTATTATTAATCATTAAAGTTGCTATTTGTCATTACTCATAAATTATTACTAATTGTGCTAAAATAGACTAAAATTATCAGAAAACCAAAGAATGATATAATTACTTAGAAGAATTACACAATATTGAAATAAATCCTCACTTTCACAACATCTTATTACATAGACTAAAATTTTGCATCAATTTTCAAGAATATATAATAGAAGAATGGAGGCACCACATTTTTTACTGATTTCTAGCTCTTATTGAACACAATTGAATTTCACAATTTCTCATTTCTGTCTTAAAGACAAAAAATGAAAATTGTCAGGGGAAGATGTTTCACTATAATTAGATTAATCATAAGATGAATGCAAAAAGACATATAGTAGAACTAAGTCTAGGCTTTAAAGATGGAGAGATTGGCCATATAAATGAAATTTCAAAGTATGTGTCTTGTGTTGATGATATCCTGCATGAATTTTTTAATCTCAATAACTGATGTGTGAATAATATATTTCAAAGGACAAAAAGAAAATATGTCATTCTTATTCAGTTAGACACTTAACAGGAAGGACTTTATCATGCAGTATTTTCTGACAAGAACCTGGACCATCCATTTTATTAAAAGAAATGTGTACAGTATTCTTTCAATCTTTTATGATGTCTATAGGTCAAAATATACTTGATACAGATCGGAAGTGGATAAATGCTGAAAGCAGGTGAGTATACAAAGAGACTAGGAAATAGATACTGTGGAAATGAAATAATTGGTTATGTCATTCTAATTTGTGATCATACATTTATAAATTAAAATGTTTTACACTTATGGAGCAAAAAAAGATGGTGCCTTCTGTGCAACAAAATTATGACCTCTCAAAGGTTTTTAATATTGGTCAAATATTTTATTTTGATGATGTAATTTTAAGAACAAGAACCAGAATTAATGAAAAGCCAGTACTTTCTAGAGATGTACTTCATATTGGGAATCAATATTTATAATATATGTTCCAGAGTCATTTATGGCAATAAATGACAACTAGCTATTTCAGAGGAAACATTCAGAGGAAATTGCTCACTTTGGGTATTTATAACTTCAAAAACAGAAAAAATTGGGATAATATTTTGACTTTGTTCTGTTTAATTCTTATCAAAAGTTTTAATAAAGCTGATTTTCAATATCCCTTTATTTTTGCTTCTAAAAATTATTTGAAAAATGATTTATACATCATATATATGACATAGACCCTTTTCACAATGCTCCTTCTTGCTAATTAAAATTATAAACCCTTGAAATAATGCAAGAGACAACCAAACAAGATCTTTGAAAAATGGTAAGAACAAGGAGAATTTCAGAGGTACTCCAGAACTAGAAAAAATACAAGAACAATATTTCTTATTGCTTTTCACAATCCCTAACCTTACAACAGACAGTAACTTAGTTAGATGCATTACTTTCTCTAGGGAAATTAGAGCAAACCCCTCTGAAAACACTGGTGAGTGCAACAAAACAAGCAAGGAGCCCTGCTATCAATGAGTGGCCAGGGGAGACACCCTCCTTCCCCACCAGGCTTAAGACTCCTCTCCTGTGTGACAAGATAACATTAGCAAGAGAGATTACAGCAAGTATGCCAATCTAGGAAGTCTCTTTTTCTTAAGAACTTGAGACTCTTCTCCTCCTTCCAGAGACACCAGGGAAGCCAGAGTGTACCAGTAGGGAGATCCCACCAAAAAAAGTGCCCTACCTGTAAAGCCTCTTCATTCTTATAAGTATGAAACTATTCCCCACTCCTCCACAGAGGACACCAGGGAGGGTGGGAGAAACCTGTGGAAGGGACCAAGTCTCAATAAATGGCCTGGCAAGAGAAGTGCTCCCCAACCCCCATAAAAGGGATGATCCTGCCTACCACATATGTGCCCAGCCTGAGAAGCCTCTTCATCCCCAAAGACCTAGTACTTCTTTCTCCTACCAAGAAAAACCAGACAGCCCAGCCTGGGAAAATCCCTTGCCTTCCTCAGGCAACACCAACAGTGACCTGTAGGCATCAAATAAACAGGCAAAAATAATACCACAAAGGTTCTGAAAACTAAACTATCATTGGAATCACAGCCTACAAAATAGGAAAACACAAATTGTTCCACAAAATTAGATAAGATGTGCAAGCTAAACTTAATTAGGGCAACTTCCTATAAAATAAAAGATTTAAATAGGACACAGATTTTCCTAATTTAATAGACAAAATGCCCAGCCAGAATTAAAAAAAAAAAAGAAGAAGAAGAAGAAAAGAAAAGCACCCTTCATAACAAGAACCAAGAAAATTGCAAATTGAAATGAGAAACTCATGACAACACTCAGACATTTCAGATGTGGGAATCTTCTGACAAGGATTTTAAAGCAGCTGCCATAAAAATGCTTTAACAAGTAATTACAAATTCTTTTGAAACAAATGAGAAAGTAGAAGATATCAGCAAAAATACATAAGCTATAAAACAAATAAGACAAATAAAAATTATAAAATTGACAACTACAATAACAGAAAATTTAAAAAAAAATTAAATGCAATTAATAGAGTAAAAGTGACAAGAGGATAGTATCAGTGAACTTGAGGACCGATCAATAGAATTCACCCAATCTGAACAAGAGAAAATTTATTGAAAATAGACAGAAAATAAGTGAGCAGAGCCTCAGGGATATGTGGGACAAAAGCAACATCTCCAGCATTCATATCTTCAGAGTTACAGAAAGAGAGAAGTGGAGAGTTTCTGAAAGAGTCTTTAAAGAAATAATGCCTGAAAACTTCCCAAAGTAGGCAAAAGAAACAACCCTACTGATTCAAAAACATAAGCCCAAAGAAATACTATCATGATTAAACTTCAGTAAACTGAAAAACAAAATAAAAAATTTTAAAGCAGCCAGCAATAAACAACACATTACCTGTAGAGGAATACCAATTTGATTGGCAACAGAGTTCTTATCTAAAATTATCAAGCCAGGAAGGATGTAGCACACCATCTTTCAAGTGCTAAAAGAAAAACTGTCAGTCATGAATTGTATGTTTAGCAGAATTGTCCTGTGTAATGAAGAGGAAATATAGACATTCTTGGATGAAGATAAAACAAAAGAATATATTGCTAATAGGCCTAATCTCAGATGGCTTCTTTTCTTTTCAAAACAGAAAGAAATTTATAAAAGAAGGCATCTTGTAGCAACAAGAAGGAAGAAGGAATGAAGAAAGAAAATAGACTAAGCTTTACTTCATGAGTTATAAGTCATATTTGATGATTGGAATAAAATTAGTAGCACCATCATATATTGAAGATAATGATATTTAAAAGTGGGGAAGGTAAAATGTAGCTAAATAGAAGTCAGGTTTCCGCACTTCACTCAGAATAGTAAAATGTTGATAGAGGTAGAATGTGATGTGAGAAATGTATATTGTATTGCCCAGAGCAATCACTACAAAAAATATGCAAAGATACACTCAAAATCACTCTAAAGAAATCAAGATGCAGTCTTAGGAAAATGTAACTCACAAGAAGAAAAACCTGAGAATGGGAAATAGAAAATGAATAAAGCAAATAAAAAACAGTTAAAATGGTAAACTTGAGCTCTATCAATAATTAAATGTAAATGATCTAAATCCACCATTCAAAAGAAAGATTGGCAGAGCAGATATTTTAAAATATATATATATATATTTTAAAAGATATTTAGATTACATAAATGTTACATAAAAAATATAGGGGATTCCCATATGCTCCACTCCCTACCCCTCCCACATTTTCCCACATTAACAGCATCCTTCATTAGTATGGTACATTTGTTACAATTGATGAACACATTTTGGAGCATTGCCACTAAGCGTGGATTATAGTTTACACTCTTTCCCAAAAAAATTTATAAATTATGGCAAGATGGCCTGTATCTGTCATTGCAAGGTCATTCAGGAAATGCAGAGTGAATTAAAACCAAAACAAACACAATAGAAAATGTAACCCAACTATATGCTATTTACAAGAAACACATCTTATTAAATTATATAGGTAAGTTAAAGTAATAGGATGAAAAAAACTGGTATCATACAACAAATTAGTAAAAATAGTAAGAATGACTGTATTAATATCTGATAAAGTAGATTACAGAACAAAGAAAATTACCAGAGTAAAAGGGAACATTACGTATTGAGAGAAGTCTCAATCCAGCAAAAAGACATCATAATCTGAAATGTGTACATACCAAACAACAGAGGCTCAAAATACAGGTAGCAAAAACTGATAGAAATGAAAGGAGAAATAGAAAAATTCAAAATATTTGGGACTTCAGCACTTCTGTCTCAGAAACCGTTAGAACTACTAGACAGAAAGCCATCAAGGATACTGATGATCTGAATAACACAATCAACCAATAAAATCCAACTGAGACATATAGAACACTCTACACAACTAAAGGAGAACATAGATTATATTCAAGTTTGGTCTATTTACTAAGATAGACCATGTCCTGGGTAATGAAACAAACTTCAACAAATTTAAATAACTGAAATTATACAGTGTATATCCTCGGAACATAATGACATCAAACTAGTGATCGATAACAGAAAAGCAACAGGGAAGTCTCTAATCATATGGGAATTAAACAGCACACTTCTAAATCATTCATGCATTTAAGAGGAAGACTCAAAAGTAAATTTAAAAAGTGCATAGCATGAGTCAAAATGAAAGTGCAGCATATAAAATATGTGGGTTGCTGTTAAAGCAATTCAGAGAGGAAAATTTATAGGACTAAATGCTAACATTAGAAACATGGAAAGTTCTCAAATTAATGATCTTAATTTCTACATCAAGAGACTTGGGAGATGAAAGAATAAAATAAACCCAAAGCAAGCAGAAAAAAGGAAATAATAAAGATGAGAGTAGGATTCAATGAAATTGAAAATAGGTAAACAAGAGAAAATCAGTAACAAAAAATTGGTTCTATGAAAAAAATCAATAAAATTGACAAAAAATAAGGAAGACTAACAAATCTAATAATAGAGGATACACAAAACACCAAATATCAGGAATAAAAGAGAAGTTGAAATTATAGCTCTTATTAACAACTTATTAAGTGAACATTACAAACTACTATATGCTGATAAACTTGACAACTTAGAAGGAATAGAACAATCCCTTGAGAACCAAAACTCAACCAAATGAAATAGATAATCTGAATTATCCTGCAATAATTAAAGAAATTGAATATCTAATTAAAAAGCCTCCCTGTTCCCCAAAATCTTCAGATCATTTCACTGGAGAATTATATTAAAGATTTAGGAAGGGAAATGATACAATTCTCCACACCATCTTCCAAAAAATATAAAAAGAAGGAACACTTGCAAATTCATTTGAGGACAAATGACCTTATGGAAAAATCAAAGACAGTAAAAAACAATAAAACTACAGACTAATATTGCTCAAGAACACAAAAGTCCACGATGAAATATTAGCAAATTTAACCCAGGTATACAAGGTTAGTTCAGCATTTGAAAATCACCCATTGAAATCCACTATATCATTAAGCTAAAGGAGAAAAAATACATCCTATCAATTGATGCAGTAAAAGTATTTGACAAAATCCAACACTAAATAATGATTAAAACTCTCAAGAAGTTAACAATAGAGAGGTACTGTTTCAACTTGATAAACACCATCTACAAATACACCTAAATTTAACATCATAATTAATAGCAAAAGACTGAATGCTTTTTCCCTAAGAACAGGAACAAAGCAAGGATGTTCATTCTGATCATTCTAAGTTCATATAGCATTAGAAGTTCAAGCCACTGCAAAATGGCTACAAAATATATAAAATTCATACAGATTGGAATGGAAGAAATAAAACTGTATCTATCAGCATGACATAATTCTCGACATAGACATTCCCAAAGAAACTACAACAAAACTTCATGAACAATTTAGTGAGTTCATCAATATCCTAGCATGAAAGATCCCAGCAAATTAAAGTGAATTGCATTTCTATCTACTAACAATGAACATTTGAAATCTGAAATTGAAAACACTTACAATCTCTCCGGAAAAATGAAATACTTAGGTATTCACTTTAAAAAAAAAACAAATGCTGAGGATCTGTATGCTGCAAATAACAAAAAGCTCATGAAAGAAATCAAAGAAGACTTAAACAATGGAGAGAAATAGAGTGCTCATGCATTGGAAGACTAGACATAGTAAAGATGTCTATTTTCTGAAAATTGATCAATAGGTTTAATGCAACCCCTAGCAAGATTTTTTTGTAGACATAGAAAATCTTATTCTAAAATTTATTTGAAAATGTTCAGACCCTAGAAAAGCTAAAACAATCTTGACAAAGAAAAATAAAGTGGGAGGAATCACTCTACATGATATCAAGGTATACTATATGGGTACAGTTATCAAGTGTGATATTGTTGCAGGGATAGAAACATAGATCAAAGGAACAGAATAGAGAACCCAGAAATAGATTCACACAAATATGCTCAACTGATTTTTGACAAAGGTGCAGAACAATTCAATGGATGAGCAGACCTTTTCAACAAATGATGTTGGAGCAATTGGACAACATAGGCAAAAAAAAACGAACCTTGATATAAACCGTACAGCATAAAATTTTTGATTCAAAAATGATTCATAGTGCTCGCTTTGGCAGCACATATCTAAAATTAGACTGATACAGAGAAGATTAGCATGGCTCCTGAGCAAGGATGACATGAAAATTCGTGAAGTGTTCCATATTTTTGCTCATTGCACTCACCCAGGACAACTGGCGGAGATATGACGATGGTCAACGGCCATCCTAGGGAACAGAGAGAGTTTGCAGCTGCAGACAGGATAACCCCATCCATCTTCCCAATGGGATATAAGCCCCCTCTCAATTGGAGATCGAATGGACGTCATCATCCCAGAATCTTCAGGATTTGGGGGAGAGCTGTGGACTAAAGTGGACTTACTGGTATTCTACTATAGACATATTGTGACTCTAGCAATGGAAGACAGTACAACATTGATGTGCAATCAGTGATCACTGGAGGCTCTGAGGGCAGGGAGAGGGAAAAACAGTCGTAATACGGGGTTTTTTCCGGGACTTGGGAATCGTCCTGAGTGATGTTGCAATGACAGATATAGGTCATTTTATATCATCAAATAACATGCATAACTGTGTGGGAGAGAGTGTGGACTAAAATGTGAACTATGGTCCATGCTTAATGGCAAAGTCCCAGGATGCAGTTATCAATTGCAATGAATGTGCCACACTAATGAAGGATGTTTATGTGGGAGGGTAGGTGGGAGGTGTGGGGAGTGGGGCACATGGGAATCCCTATATCTTTTGTGTAGCATTTATGTAATCTAAGTATCTTTTAAAAAATTAATTAATTAAAAAGGAAAAGAAAAGAAAAAGAAACGATTCATAGACTTAAATGTAAAATGCATACCTACAAAGTGTTCAGCAAAGCATAGAAAGAAATCTTCAGCAACTAAGGCTAGGCAAAGGGCACTTAGACATCACATCAAAAGCACAATTCATAAAAGGAAAATCTGATAAACCGAGCCTCATGAAAACTAAAAACTTGGCTAGAGAAACTCTTATATGAAGAGGATAAAAGAAAAGCTATAGATGAGAGAAATTATTTGCCAAATCATATGCTGAACAATGGACTGAACTCTAGAATATACAAAGAACTCTCGAAAATTAAGCGTGAAGAAAAAGTCCAGTTAGAAATATATTCAAAAAAAACTATTTAAGATGACAAAGATGCACATGAAAACATGCTCAACATCATCAGTCATGAGAAAAATGCATATTAAAACCACAATAATATATGACTACCAATGAGCCGTACTTATCTGAACGACCAAAATAAATAATACCACCACCAAATGCTGACAAGGATGAGGAGGAACTGGATCACACATACATTGCTAATTGGGAATGGAAATTGGTAAGTCACTCCAGAAAACACTATCTGTGTTGGGGATTATGATGGTTAAGTTCACATGTCAACTTGGCTAGTTTATGTTGTCCAGTTGTTTGCTCAAACAAGGACAGGCTTGATTGTTACTGTGAAGATATTTCATGGATTTAAATAATCAGTAAGTTGATTGCATCCATGACAGATTGCATGTATAATCAGCTATGGAGATTACCTTCAACTAAGAGAAGCCTCTTCCAATCAATTGAAGGCCTTAACAGGATGTGATGGTTTCAACAGTCAGAAGGAAGAATTTCCATCTCTACCTCAGTAAGTCAGCTTCTCCTGGAAAATTCATTGAAAACCTTCATCAAGTTCCCAGCTTGCAGCATGCCCTATGGAAATTAGACTTGCACAACTTCACAGTTTCATAAGCCAATCTCTATAATAAATCTCATTATATAAATATATATAAGTTCTGTTTCCTGGTAGAACCCTGACTAATATAGATTTGATACCGAGAGTGGTGTGGTTCTTGAGACAAAGAATCCTAAGGATGAAATTTCTGAGTTGGTTCTGGGGTTTTGGGAACTGGTTCTCTAATATGATTAGATTCCAAAGCACTATTTCCAATGACCAAGATGGGGCTGGTAGTTCACAGTATGGCTGGTTAGCAGTCTTAACTTTCAGTTCAATAGAATCATTGTTGTATTTCCTGGTGGATACATTCCTACTTTTGGAATTAAAACCTCTTGACTAGCAGGGCATAAGGTCACAGGGACAGGAAGCAAAAATTTTTCTAGTGGTTTACTAGGAGGAATAGTGTGTGGTGCCATCTGTATATCCTACCCATGATCCCTGGACCTGTGCATCCTGGCTACAGAAGAAACAGCATCATAGATTGGATGTTGATTTAGAGTACATACAATCAATGCCAACATTCTGATCATAATACTGGAGTGCAGTTTTGAAAATGTTATCATTGGGGTAAAACCAGATAAAGGCTACATGGAAGCTATTTGTCTTATTCCTTCCAAATTCCTGTAAATTCACAAATATTTCAATAAAATTTTCAATTAAACCGAAATCTAAAAAAAGAAAAGACAGGAAAGAAAAATGTCCATTGGATCCAAGTCGTAAAGAATAATGGCAATTCTCCTGGTATACTAAAGGTTAAGTGTAGTAAAATCACTCTGCCTGGGTCCCACATATCAGAGGACCTCACTCTGGGCTTCTTCTTGGTCATATCCCTCACAAGCATTAAGAAGTTCACAGGGCAAAGACAGCACAGTCACAGTTCAGATACTCTTTAATCCAGAAACCTCTTGCCAAACAACTCAAATTTCCAAGAACATCATGGCCTCGTCTCTGAGTCCATCCTCTGGAAAGCAGATCATGCCATGGGTGTGCAAACCAATGAATGGCCAAGATAAAGAGTGTTTGAGAAGTTATTAATAGAACTTAGACACATGGTCTAGGGAGTCTACTTGTGTATACATGAGATCCATACTTGTGGGCCTTGGACCTGCCATTAAGAAGAGAAGAAGAGAGTGGTTAGTCTGTGATAGCTTTCTCCACGTAGTCACCACAATTCTAAATACAAACCTGACCTTCCAAATAATTACAATGATATATTGGTCAAGGTATGAGCTTGGTCTAAAACTTTTAAATATTAAGGCATGTGCTAGTGGGCTTCTACACTGGGTTGAATAGTGTCCCTCAAAATTTCATGTCCACCCACAACCTCAGAATGTGACTGTGATGGTCAGACTAATGTGTCAGCTTGGCCAGGTAATTGAGCCCAGGTGTTTGGTCAAGCAAACACTGGGCTAATTGTAATACAAGGACTTTTATGGACTTTAGTCACCAGTGAGTTTACTACATAGATAGCAGATTACATCTACATCAAACAGGAAGATTGCCATTAGCAATGAGTGATACTTTATCCAGTCAGTTGAATACCTTGAAAGGAAAAGTGTTTTCAGCATTCAGAGAGAATTTCCCAGCTTGTCTTTGGCAGCCAACATCTCCCAGAAACTCATCAAGGGCCTTCATTGACTTTCAGCAGAGCCCCTGGTTTGCAGCCTGCCTGTGGAACCTGGACTTGTGCATCCCCATGGTAATGTGAGAGACTCTTATATAATCTCACATTATTGACAGATATCTCCTGTTGATTCTGTTTCCCTAGAGAACCCTGACTAATACAGTGACCTTATTTGGAAACAAGTTTTTGCACACATAAATAGTTAAGAAGAAACAAAGATCTATTAGAGTGGGTTCTAAATCCAATCTGACTGGTGTACTTATCAGAAAAGAAAAGGACATAAAGAGTCACACGCATACAGATGGGGAAGAAGGCCATGAGAATATGGAGGCAGAGATTGAAGTGATGCACATTAAAGCCAAGGAACACCAAGGATTTCCAGGAATCATCAGAAACAAGGAAGTGTCAAGGAATGATTCTTCCCTATAGCCTTCACACTGCAGCTCCGACATCTTATTTTGTGCTTCTAGCCACCAGAACAATGAGAGAGTAAATGTCTGTTTTTTTAACCTCCTTGGTTTTTGGCAATTTGTTATGGAAGCCCCAGGAAACTAACAGGGCCTTCATTTATATAAATGTTAGGGGAATTTGATTGAAATTGAAATTATCAATTTAATTATATTAAATTGATTGAAATTATCACAATCTATCAAAAGAGTTATTTCCTTCCATTAGCCTCTTAGCCTTTGTGTAAATATATCTACTTCCTTCCTAGGGAATTTTTTTTAAATGAAAGATTTTGATAAGGCAACCCCAGAGCTCTTCCTTATACATTTCTACCAACCAATGAGTGTTTACTTGTTTATGAAGGTCACTTTAAGCTCCTACGTTGAGAACAAATAAGCTCTGTCCCATTTCCTAGATGACCACAATTAATCTCTCAGGTAGTAAAATGACTAATGGCATCTCCTTAAAAAATAAAAATAAATACGCTCTTAGACACTTGTAGCGAACATGTGCCTTGCCATGTGGCATAGGAGCCAAGGATCTCCGGCAGGTGGTCTTTGGGAAGAAAGCATTACTTTGATAATACCTTGATTTGGACATTTTCCTCACCACAAAACTATAAGCAAATAAATCCCCATTGTTTAACCCAAACCATTTCATGGTATGTGTTTTAAGCAGCCTATGAAATTAAAACAGTGAGAGGAGATAGAGACAAATATTAAGAACTAGGAGTATTGGTTTCCAGTTTCAGCCTTGCAATCATCTGTCTATTTGACCTTGGAATATGTCATTTTAATTCTGTAAGACTCAATTTATATTCCTTTTTTTAAATAACTGCTGATAAATATAATGTATGCTTACTTTGGAAAGTTTTGAAAATGAATAATGGTATAAAAAGAAAATATAAATCACCTACCCAGCGAAAACCACTATTAATATTTTGATATATTTCATCCATTCTTTTCTACTAATGAATGTGCCTGTTTACATCTTTTTGTTTCTCACTGAAGTTCAACTTGTGAGCCTTTTCACATTTCAAATATGCTTTTAAAGTTTCATTTTATTATATGAATAAATATGCCAACACATTCTGTAATGCATTTACTTTTTCTTATATTTTGGACATATAGATGGCTTCCAAATTTTTACTATTATAAATAATAGTCAAATGAAAATCTGTATCCATAAATTTTTGAATTTATGACTACTTACTTAGGCCAGATTCCATTGAGAGGGAATTATAGGGTCATAAAGTGTGACCTTTCTGACAAGCTCTTGATAGGAATTGCTAAATTGCACAAGCCTAAGTTTATTGATAAAATGAGAAGTGTGCATTAGAAGATTTCAAAGGTGCTTCTCTCAGCTGTAAAATTGTATGACTGTGACTTTTAAACAGCTCATTGTGTACTTATGTTGAGAAGTCTATGATTCATTAATCATGTAATGTTCTCTGACATTTAATAATAATAATATTTCAAAAACAATACTGCATACTGTTTAACTCTGTATTTCTGTAGAGTGCACTTGGGGCTTGATTTAAGTTAGTCTCCTAAAAGCTGATTTTGAGCCAAGGATTCAGATATAAATGACTTATTAAGGAAATGCTCCCAGGAGAAATTAGTGAAGGCACAGAAGAAGCAAGTTGAGGGATGGGAAGAAATCAAGCAAGAGTGCAATTGCAGGGGAAGTCCCAGGCTCAGTCTGATCTCTAGGGAAGTAATGGAGCAGGTATTTTATTTCAGAGTCTTTCAAGCCTTGAGGAAAAGGATCTGGGCATTTTTTTTCTCCTTCTACGATTTGGTCATTGTCTTTAAACCAACGAGGTAATTATGGGGAGGGAATGTAAACCTCCCAGATAATTCCAGCTCTCCACAAGTGTGAGGAGCTCACAGGCCCAAGGATGAGCTGAAAAATTTAAGTATGAGCACACTAAGCATGCAGAAGTTGGATTCTAGTGAAATGGTTCAGGGGTGTCTGGACAGTATCTGGCACTCACACTATCTGCTAGACGACTCAAAGAAATTATGCTGCATGAACTGATTTGCCTTTCTCTCCAACTGCAGCTTTGTCATGGTTCCAGCTACACTAAATCTTCTTTCACCTCCTCAAACATGCTAAACTACCCCCTGCTATAGGTCCTTTGCATATGTTAAGCCTTCTGTCTAGATGGCTCTTCCTCCAAGTCTTTGTACTGCTAAACGCTCCTCATCTCTCAAAACTCAGCATCACTGCTGTTTCCTCCTCCTCTCTTTTCTGATCATCTATCTATACTAGAAGTCCACTGTCTAGAAGACTTAGGAGTTTACCCCATGATAATTCTCATATTTTAATGATTTATTGGCCAACTTATCTCCTTTTGTTTCTTAACTTATTTTGAAATAAAATCAAATTTATTAAAAAGTTTCAAGAATAGTACAAAATAGTATTATGTGGATACATCAATATATTATTGTAGAAGTTTGCTAGTATTTATGAATTCCAAAAATGGATATTGGATTATGTTTGTAAATTGGTCTGTTCCTCTGGGTACATTAGATTGTGTTGTATTCAGAGGTTTTACTCTTACTTGATTAAATTATGATTAAGGCTTTGATTGGGCCATGTCACTAGGAGAAAAGACATGGCAGAGGACAGAGTTGGAGTTTTTAATGCTGGAGCCCTGGGAATTAAATACACAGAGAAGCAGATACAGGAAGGCTCCATTAGACAGGGCAGAGGCCCTGAGAAGAGAGACGAGACTTATCCCAGCCTACAGTTGATATTGGAAGAATCTGGGACCGTGGAGTCTTAAGGGGAAGAGGAAGGCTGGACCTTTCCAGACATAGGCAGCCATCTTGCTCCAACACATGACAACAGACTTTGATAAGGGAAGTAACTTATGCTTTATGTCCTGATAACTGTAAGCTTCTACCCCAAATAAATACTCTTTATAGAAGACAACAGATTTCTGGTATTTTGCCTTAGCACCCCTTTGGCTGACTAATACAGTTATTTAAGTAGATTCCCCAATTGTTAATATTTTATCTCATTTGCCTTATCATTTTCCTTATCTATTCTTTATGTATTATTTTTTTCTGAACCATATGAGAGTCATTTGCTGACATAAAGCCCATTATCCCCTAAAACTTCAATGTATATTCCATACAAAACACTTTCCTCCGTAATTATGGAAAAATCATCAGAATCAAGAAATTAAAAACAATTCAATATCACAATTTAATCTACAGAGTCCATTCAATTTTCATTGTTTTTTTTTAATAGTACCATATTCCAATCCATCATCACATGCTGCACCTGGTTATATTATCTCTCTTGTTTTGTCACATTTTGAAGTGGACAAACCAATAACTTTATAGGATATCCCTCCTTTCAAGTTGAAAGAATCTTTCCTTACAATTAGGTTCATAACATGTATTTTTGTCAGGAATATCACTAACGTGCTGCTGTATTCTTTCCAGTGCATCATATCAGAGGCACCTGATGCTGATTTTCCCTATGGTCAGTATGCTAACATTTATCTCTAGAGTAAGAAGATATCTGCAAAGTTTCTCCAGTATAAAGTTAGTGACTTTTTAAAATTATTAACTTACAAGCAATTAATAACTTTTGTGGGAGAAAATATTTTGTTCTTCATAAAACTTATAGACACTCTTTCGAACATCTTTTGTTACTTTGCCTGGAACCATTATTAATATGATGATTCCCAAACAGTGATTTTCTAATTTTATAATTTCTTACATATTTATTCTTTGGTATTCCACTATAAGGTAAACTTTACCTTCACCTCTTTTTATTTATTAAGATTTTATTTGTTTTTAAATTTTTATTATTGTGACCTTATGAATTCCTATTTTATTCAATGAGATTCTGGTGTAGTCTGTCTCTAGTTCTGTAAGCAGCTATTTCTCCAGTGAGTCCTTCTTACTTTTAGTGGATAATAGGATTTAGAAACCAAAATCTGGGTGCTAAGGGTCCTCATTTCTACAGAAATGTCATTGCTTCTAAGTTCTCTCAGCTGACAAAGCAAGGAAACATATTTCCTAAATTCATGCATTTATGTGAATACATATGCACACTTAAATCTGTATCTATATATCTATTTACCTATCAATTGATCAATTACTCTGAAACCATGAGCTCACACAGATACTTCAAATTCAAATTAAACACTGCTGGGTATATTTTTGCCTTCCTTTTTTTCCCATCACAAGGGTAATTTCTTTCTCTTAAAATGGGAAACCTGGCACCTTTTAGTCTTCAATGTATTTATTTATTTACTCAATCTCCTTCTATAAAATCATTCTCCTGACAACATAGACCTGTGCCAACTAAATCTGCTCTATGCAAGGTGACGGGTGACACAGAGAGAAAGAGACAGAAAGAAAAATTCTTCCCCATCAGAATGTGCCCACTATCAATTTCATAGTAGGCGCCCAAGTCTACTTATTGAATAAAGGAATAAATACATTTGCATATGCTATAAAAATCCAACATTACTCTGTAAAGTAATGATTCCATTTGCAGGGAATATGCTTATAATAATTCCTTGCAATTAGTTTTCTAGTTGCATAACCAGTGCTTAATAAACATTTGTTAAATTGTTAATTGAATTAAAGTACTGATTTATCTGTTTACAGTAAGCTTTTTAAATAATTTGTCCAATGGATACCATCTTTCCATGTAAAGAAGCAACAGATTATTTAATATACAAATGATCTCCAAGAATTGTATCAAAACAGTGTATGATTTTAGAACATGCAATAGATTCTGGAATGCCCTGACCATTATGAAATGGAACATCTCCTAAAACAAAAAACAAACAAAACAAAACAAAATCGTAAGGGGTTTCAGAATAATCTAGACTCTTGGCTCTGAACCAGCACTAAAACAAGTATTTTACTTACACCAATGCTGAACTGTAAATATTATTATTGCTTAAAGGTAAAGAAAATGCAGATAGTGGTCTAATCAATTGTACAAAGTCGCTCAGAGAAAGAGAGGCAGAAGCAGAATTCAAACTCAGGTACCTCTAACTCCAAAACCTATGATTTTAATGCTTACTTTCAAATAATAAAGACCTCAATGTCACAAGTTCTTTTTTAGACTGTGACAGGTAAAATCTTGTGTGCATCTCTTTTCAGCTTCAAAACTTTGTCATACGTAGAAGATTCTTCTTTTCTCCATGTATTGAAAAAATTCCTGAGCAAGCCTAGCAGGGAAAGACAGAATTCAGTTTTTAAATTTAAACATGGACGCAGGATTTCTTGGCTATTACTTGGAGAGCAAGCAGATATTAAAAGGGTCATACCTTTGGAAATTGATTAGAAATGCAAGGAGCTAAATGTTTTTGGCCCAGTTGTATTCACTTTTCTCTTGTAAACCTGGTCTCTCCACCATACAATTATTGTAAAAATTGTAAAAATTAGTCTGATATGGCTTACATTCATTTATTTCTGTAATGAAAGAGAGGGAGAAATAGAATGGAAGAGAAAGAGAGAGTCTAATAAAAGTATTTGAACTATGATCCATCCACATTGGACCCTATTCTTACTTCAAATCCTTTGGATGTGCTAGTCACACATCCTGGATCAATTCTTCTGCTCCTTTACATCATCTATGTCTCAGAAATACCATTTCCACAGCTGGCGCATCTCGGCACAATCAATAGCGCACACTCCGTATCACTAATTCCCAAGCTATTATATTATTAAAAATAAAAGTAGAGCACAAAACATGACATTGGCTTATTTATAGTAATTAACATAATCTGTAATTGTTTTATTTTGTTGCTTACTCATTTATTATATTACCTTTGTAGGTTTGGAACTTGTATTTTTTCTAGTTAATAGCTTTTTCTTCAGCACTTAGCATAGTGTTTGATTATATATATAATCTGTATATATTACTAGATAAACACTAAATATATAAATGTATACTATACACACTAAATACATATGCACTAATATATATTAAATACATAGTATATCTATACCAAATATTTATTTATTCAGTGAATAAATTGAAGTCTATCAATTCTTTGCTCCAGTAAAGTTCCAAACAGTACAAATATTAAATTAAGAATACAAGGTATATTATTTACATAATTATACATTATATTGGTTTAGTAAAATGAACTGAGTATAATATTTGGCATGGTAACAGCTACATTAAGCATATGGTAAGAATTTGAAATAATCAGCTTCTGAATTAAGATTTTAAACTGCTCCATCGAGAATAGTATGTTTTTATTTCTTTTTTGGCATATGTGTCTCTTTTGATATTTTAACTAAAAATGATGTAAAAGAATCATAAGCTAAAAGAAAATGAATCTATCCCAGATCATGCCCTTTGGAATTTTCTGGTTACAAAGTAGATTTAACCTTTAACTCAACTTCATGTGTTAGTCTAAGAATTATTCATAATTAGGTAATGTCTACCTTTTCGACTTATTATCATCAAGACTCCTTAACATGAATATATAACTAGCTATAGTATAGTTGTTGGTAAATTGTTAAAATTTTATAAATTTGTTGGCCCAAAACCATTAATGTATAAGAGAAAATGACATACAACTATAAAACCATAATTTTGTCAAAGCTTTTATGAAACTTAAGAAAGTTCTTACATTTACCACCATTAAAATTATAATACAATATATAATGTAAAAATAGAAAAAAGTCATGTTTTCTCAAAATTCTATCTAAAAGTGTGCTAGCATTTATTTGTCTCAATATCTTATGTCATTTTTCTGATTTTATACAAATGAAAATTCTATTAAGAATTAACAAATATATGCTGGAAAAAAAAACCTATAGAAATTTGCACCCCTAAAAATTTTGTGTGTGGGATGTACACAACATAGATCTTTTGTCTATATAACCTAAAGAAATCTCATTATTACTTTCTTCTACTCTGTGATATAGATATCAGATATTCCATTGATAATTTTTAAATAATCTTGAAAGTAGCATTTCCTATGAACAACATTTCTCCCCTAAAAACATTGTCTTATCCATCAGTGTGGCTGATTTCAACTGTAAGTAATAGAAAACATAGAACTAACTAATTTAAACATGGCAGAATTTATTATTTCACATTGAAAGAAATTCAGAGGTAGCCAACTCCTGTGTATGTTAATTCAGCAGTTTAATAACAGGTTCTTTCCATTTTTCTTTACACTAACCTCATTATGTTGGCTTCATCCCAAAGAGTGCTCCATTCATGATTACAAAATGGGTACTATGGTCCACAGCTTGCTTGACTCAAGTCCTCACTTCTATACAGGTCATCAAGGGAAGCAGCTTTTCCTAGAATCTTTAAACCCACATTTCACTAACTAAATCTGGTTCCAATTCCTCTTCTAAGCTTAAACATTGGCAAGAGGAATAAGATTGCATAATTAGAATAGATCAATCAGGATTAAGTTCTGAAAAGAAGGCAGGGCCACCTATCCGGAAGGATAGATGCCCGAAAAAAATTGAAGGCTGTATTATCAGGAAATAATAGATGAGATGGCAATTGGATTAGCAACAAAACTTCCTGCTATGGTGACTCATGTGAATCCATATAATAACAAAAAGAACTTTGATAAATCCTGCATTCTGAAAAAAAATGACACAAGAATTTGTTCTAAGACAGTGACAAGGTTACTAAAATGAGGTTTCGCAGCTTCCCAGACCTCAGTTTTTACCTGTTACTTTTTATCACTGGGTTTCACCTGCTGGCAACGGCATAATAATCTGCACCCTGGAGACATCAAGAATTGTCTTCCTCCTTCATTAATATGCAGTATAAAAACTGAAATAGTTTTGTTTTTCATATATTTTACTGATATTTATGCTCAGTAAATTATGGACATCTATAATTACGAACGTATGATATACAATATTTACTGTGGCTCTGTAATGTCTTTATTATGAAGGCATGGTTAAGGTAATAAAGCTATAGCACCACCTCACCTTGAGAGCCTCTTGCTGTCTACTGAGTCTTTTATTAAATTTTCTATGGCTATAGTAGTTAGCTCCAGTGACATGATTCCCCTGTGGAACAAGATTCTAAGGGTTTGCAATTCACAGCAGATAAGGCAATACAATTCCCTTTTTTCCCCACTGCAGGATGTAGTGGTTTCTGACACCAGATATGAAACATCAGAGGTTATTACTGCTGAATGTCAGTCACTAGCACATTTGTCCAGCTACAATGAGAAATCCTTTAAAAATGAAGATATGCCTTATCCCAATGACATTTCAGGAAATGAAATTCAAATTTTCTGGCAGCGAGTTGTACTTTTTGGGAGTCGGCTTCCAAATTTTCTTGCATCACATAAAAATGGTCAACTGTGGATGAAACTGGTTATCAGTCATTTATTACATTTCCCACTTTGCAAATCTCCTTCTAGTTAGCATAATCAAAAGGTTTTTCACCTGAAACCATTGTCCCCTTCTGAGTTCTTAATATTTTAATGCTAGGTTTCCTTCAATAATCACAAAGATAAATCTCTATAAAGAAATAAATTGGTTACAATCTTTTTTGTATTCTGTTTCATATACTTTTATTATATTTTTTATTTTTGAAGAAGCTTTAGGTTACATAAATGTTACATCAAAAATATAGAGGATTCTAGGGCAGTGAATGTGGTTCGAGCAGTTGGGCACCCGTTTACCAAATGGGAGGTCCCAGGTTCAGTTCATGGTGCCTCCTAAAGAAGACAAGCAAGACAAATAGCTGATGCAAAGGGCTGGCACAGTGAGCTGATGCAACAAGATGACACAAAGAGATGATGTAATAAAGAGACACAACAAGGACACAAAATGAGAGACAACAAGTGGGACCAGAGGTGGCTTAAGTCATTGGGCACCTCCCTCCCACATGGGAGGTCCTGTGTTCAGTTTAAAATACCTCCTAAAAAGAAGACAAGCACACAACAAACAGACACAGAGAGCAGACAGTGAGCACAAACAACGAAGGAGGAAGAAATAAAAATAAATTTATATATATTCCGATACGCCCCATCCCCTCCTTCGCCCACACTTCCCCACATTAACAATATCTTTCATTAGTGTGGTACATTTGCTACAATTTATGAACACATATTGAAGCATTGCTACTAATCATGTGCAATGTAAATAGTTTACATTATAGCTCTGCCTCTCACAACTTTATAGGTTATGACAAAATATATAATGGCCTGTATCTGTCATTGCAATGTCATGCAGGACAATTTCAATGTCCCAAAAATGCCCCCCATGTTACACGAATTCTTCCCTCTCACTCTCCTCAGAACCTCTGGTGGCCACTGCCTTTATAATAATGAAACAAGTTCTTCCATTGCTAGAATAATAATAAGTTTACTTTAGTCTATTGTTCATTTCCCAGTTTGAGGATTTTGGAATGTTGATGCCCACTCTGTTTCTAATTGAGAGGGAGCTTAGATCCATGGGGCAGATAAATGGAACTATCTTGCTTGTAGTTGTAGACTCTCTCTGTTCCTTGGGATGGGCATTGTCCATCACCTTCCCTTGTTGGTTTTCCATTTTATTTTCTTATTAATTTTATTTGGTTATATTTTCGGCTTTGTTTTTGGAGAGGTTTTGACTCACAGAAAGATCACAACTGTGGCAGAGGAGGATCACTGGTGCAGGGTATCAATGATGGGGGATGTGTGGGGAAAGTGTACGTGGGGCATGCCTCTAAGGCATATGGATATGTTCAAGTGTCCATGGGGCATTGTCTCAGTGGGTGGAGACCCACACAATAACCAAAAGAATATTGAATTACCATCTTGGGGATTCCTGCTACATTCTCTAATAGAGCAGCAAGAATCTCCTGAGTACATGGGCAGTGTCTAGCAAAGGAAGACAGACTATTACACCAGCTCTTAATATTGATGATTGTACCTATGAACATTTTCTTGTGAAATTGAAACTTAGCCTAGTATTATATATTGCCTGTGAGTCACCTCCTGAAAGACTTCTTGTTCAAATGTGGCCTCTCTTAGCCAAACTCAGCACATAAATGCAGTACCACCTCCTCAGCTTGGGGCATGACTCCCAGGGATAAGCCTCCTGGCACCAAGGGATTATTACCAATCCCTGACTAGCAATGAATTTGGAAAAAGACCTTGATGAAAAGGGGGACATATTACATACAAATGAGCTTTTTATGGCTAAGAGATTCCAAAGTGAGTAGGGAGGTCATTCCAGAGGTTACGCTTATGCACGTCTCAGCAGGATCTCATAGACTGCCAAAGTAAACACTGCCTCAAACAGTGGGGCTCCTGAGGACCCTAGAGACATCTGAACACTATAAGTGGGGCAGACAATATCAGGAGTTCAGCACCCTGTCATTAGGCCTTACTTTGGAATTTATGATTCCCAGTGTATTAGAGTTAGAATCATTTATAATTTCCCTACTCTAAGCTCTTCTGCCCCTTTTATTTGAATCTATAGTTAACACTGTACCTGTTAAATAAATGTCCCAGAGACATAAATCTTCAGTCTGTTCATGTGCCTGTTAAGCCCTGAATCTCAGCAGAATTGCAAGGTTTACTTCTTAAAGGGCAATCTTCTCTTCCTCATTTTCTAGCCATAAGAGCAATTTACCGGACTGCCCCTCTAATGGTAAGCAAATTAATACTTTGACCCATTAGAAAGTGAAAATGAGTTTCATGTAATCCTTCTCTAGTGAGTGGTAGAAATGGGAATCAAACATTATATAATCAATGTCATTTATTAAATTCTGTCTTTGTAGGCTTAAATGAATGTTATGTGTTGATTTTTTATTTCCCTTCTTGGTCACAAGCTACTTGGCTTTGTTTATTTTAGTATTCCCCAGAGCACCTAACAATGTGTGTTGCTCTGAGTATACACTCAATAAATTTAGTTTTATAACTAAATTGAAAATCAGCTGAACCATTGCTATTCATTGTCAAAAAGCTGAAGGGAGGGAAAGGTATGTCCTTTTGCATATTTTGACATTTTGTAAAAGCAGAGTTGGAATATTATTCAGAGTTCAATGTGGGTAAGTTGGAGTAGAACTAAAACAATAAGGTGGGCTCTTACTATTTATGTTGCTATACAGGAGGAAAGGCATCTATTACTTAGAGTTTAAAGGAAGTACAATTTTGAACTGTCTTCTATAGAGTGTCTTAGAAATACATGTGCAACAATTTTGGAACCTCTGTTTCAGTGAAGATTCTTGTTTTTTTCTAGGTTCCGGATATTTGTTTTAGATTGCTTCATTATTAATCTAGCAATTGAATAACTTTTATCATCTACTTTCTGAGAAAGTGATCATTATATTTTTCAATATTTCCTATCCCTATGTTATTGAGTGTTCAAAGCAAGTCAAAGAAATTGCTTCCTATTGTCTCCCTCCCTTAAAATTTTGATACAAATATTCTGGTCCATGTAACAGTTGTATTTTTTGCTATAAACTAACATATCTTCATCCTGGTATCTATCTCAGTCTCATTAGGTTTTTTTTAAACAATTTATTGAAGTGTATCATTCATACATGAACATACGTAAACCATAAATGTTCAGTAAACATCATGTACTTATAAAATAAACATGCATAACATCATACAGGGCTTCCACACATCACTCCCCCACAAACACCCTGCATTGTTGTGAAACATTTGTTAACAAATCATGAAAGAGCATCGTCAAAGTATTATTACTAACTGTGGACGGATTTTTCTCCCTTATACATTTTTTTAAGGATTTATTTATTATTTACTTTTATCCATTTTTGCCCCTTTCCTTTTTGTTGTTTCTGTGTCCATTCACTGGGCAACTCCCTGTGTCCATTTCCTGCTCTCTCTTCTCCTCTTTCTCCTCCTGTCTTCACTGGGGTTTGAGCCTCGGAATCTCTGATGTGGGAGAGAAGTGTCCTACTACCTGTGCCACCTTAATTTCTGGTTTTTCGGTACATCTCGTCTTGGCTCTCCTTCTGTCACTCTCCTGTTACATCATCATCTTGCTGCACAGCTCGCAGGGCTTGGCAGTGCACCTGCGCACGGAGCCTGGTGGTCCAGGCACCTCCTATATTTTTCTTTTTTTTATTTTTACTGGGAGGTCCCCGGGATCGAATCCAGGTCCCTCTGTATGGGAAACGGATGCTCAACCACCCGAGCCACATTTGTCCCCCTGCTATATCTCTTAAGGTTGACCAAAGATACCCAAAGTTACAGTCTTTTCCCATACAGGATGACCATATAATAAATCAGGCTTAGTTTATCACCAGCGGTCTAAAAACCAGACTTAGGGAGGAAAACTAAGTCTGGGGACACATGCATGGTTTCTAATATTGCGAATGTTTAGCTTACCCTGATTATCACAAAATCAGGACAGCGAGAATATTCGCATAGTCTCATTACGTTTTTACTTAAGTATGGTTCAACCACTTAAAGCCAAATTTTCCTTGAATACTGACTGAGTAGTGCCTGGGCTTTTCAACAACCACATTCCATCAGCTATTCCTGGGACTAAATGCCTAACACTTGCAGATGAAATATATTCTCCACTGGTCTCCCTTATTAGTGAGTCCCCCAAAATTCTGGTCACTTGAGTCTGCCAGTTGTCATTGACAGCAATTACAAAAGGACACATTTCATTGTTAAACTTAGTTTAGCATAGCAATTAAGTGATACATTTACATCAATTGAAACATTAAAGAGAAAAATCTTTCTGTGCATTTTTGGTATAAATATCTGTTAGGCCAGCTCTACTAGGATATTTCAAAATCTTCATTTCTTGCAACTTA
>JAQZBX010000021.1:154671-193586 GCA_029593785.1 Cabassous unicinctus
TTTTTTTTTTTTTTTTTTTTTTCATAAGAAAAGGAGAAAGCATCAGATACTATTATGGGCAATGAAGGATGGCGAGACATAGCTTTGATAAGGGAAACAGAACAAACAGAAAATATTACAAAAATAATAAAAGTCAACACAGGAACAACATAGAATAGTGGTATGAGAAAAGGCTAAACAGAATTAATTTTCAGATAAACCTGGGCTCAATCCCACAGATGAATATTGTCTTATCTTGGCAACTGTGTAACTTTACTAAATCTCTTTTTCCTTATTTGTAAAATAGAAACAAAATAGGACCTACCTTTTTTATTGTCATGAAAATTAAACTAAGTGTGATATATGCAAACTTCCCAACAAAGTGCCTGATATTTGGTAACATTCAATTAATGATAAATATCAATATTATAAATACTCAAATGTAAATAACTCTCAATGGTATAAATATTTATGTAAGGAATTGGTTCCATTTCTCTACAAGATTAATTCCTCCGCAAAATCAAGAATCTGGTGGATGATATGGGAAATCTAACTTTATGTTACAAAAATGAATTGGATGGTGCCAATTATCTACTGAAGCTACACCACATACAAATTTATCAAAGAACATTTTTTTCCTCTGAGTTTCTGGTTACTTTGCTGCAACTGTATAGAAGGCAAAATTACCTCAGTTTCAACTCAATCTTTGAGGACAAAATGCTTACTTTAAGTCAGATAATTTAGTATTTTCATTAATTTAGCATAAATTTGTGGAATTTTAATATCACAAGAAGTTTATATACTTGCAAAAATACCAAAATTTCATAGGAAATAATATGAGCTGTGTAGTAGAGAGAAAAATAGTTCCCAAAGATCTCCATGTCCTAAACCCAAGAACCTGTGTTGCCATGCATTGCAAAGAGATTTTTAAAATGTGATGAAATTAAGGTTCTTGAGACAGGGATCTTTTCCTGTATTATCTGAGTGAGCCCAATGTGATCACAAGGGCTTATAATGAAAAGAGGGAGGTAAGAAACTCACAGCCAGAGAAGGAGATGTGACCATGGAAGCCAAGGTAAAAGAGAAAGAGAAATTGAATAGGGAAAAAGAATGAAAGAGCCAAGGAATGCAAGCAACCTCTAGAAAATGGAAACAGCAAAGGAACAGACTCTCCTCTACATCTTCCAGAAGTAACAGAGCTCTGATTTTAACCCCATAAGACACATTTCAGACATCTGACTTCAGAACAATAAGATAAAAAACTTGTGTTGTTTCAAGCCACTGAGTTAGTGACAATTTCTTATAGCAGCAATAGGAAACTATACAAACAGTATTCACTTTTTAAATAAATGATAGACTATATCTTTAATGTTATGTAGCAATTATAATTAATCCCTTTAAGAAAGAATAATAATTTGGATTTTAATAGAATGTCACTTGTTTGTATCTTATAGTTGATCAGGAAAATATGTTGGAAACATGATCTACTACTTTGATGGAATTAAATAGCTTCAAAAGAATTCTCTAAGTGATGTGAGATGGTCTCCAAGGGAACTGACAGATGAATAATCCTCCAGTGCTTAGTTGAATCATAATCTTCAAGTTTTAGATTTATTTGTAATCTGTTTTCTTGAACAAGAAATTCTTGTTGGCCATGCTAGGTTTCTGAATGAACACACTCAAAAACGCTATCAAATAAAAACTATGAAGACATTCTATGAAAATAAAGACTCCTCAAATTCATAACTTAAAATCAGTTAGGGATTTAAATCTCACTAAGCCGTCTTATCATTGCCCAAAATTCATAATTTAATGGCAACATGAATTTAATGGCCACTATCTAAAAAAAACATTCTAGTCATTCTCTAGCCAATTGTCTTCATACATTTATTTGGTATCTCTTGTCACTATGGGAAATTATCCCTATTTACCTTCTTGGTGACTGTCTCTCTAGAATGAGGCTATGAAGAAGACTTTGTCTTGTTCTCAGCTGTATCCCAGAAACTGGAACTCAATATGATTCATAGTAGCTGCTCAATAAATATTTGTTGAAGAAACAAATTAATAAATGTGAATATTAATTAATGTGAATATTAATTCACAATAAATGTGAATATTAATTAATGCCTGAATCCATGAAAATATTTTAAAATATATGTTCCTCACTCATAGATAAAATATACGTTAATTGCTTCTTCAAAAGAAATTTCATTCTGATACACAGGGTCCTCATTGTTGTCAGAAACGTAGTTCATGGGACAGGATAAGTTCCAGATTCTAGGAACCAATTAATATATATGCTTACTAGATTGTAAAAAGGGTCAGTGAAGTTTCAAGTCTCAGAAACTAGAAGGCTGGAGGTAGTCATTTAGAAGGCTGATAAGTATGTAGATGAAACAAAGAGAGATTGAAATATAGTAGAAATAACAGTATTTAACAATTACAGAACACTAGTTAGATTCCAAGTATGTACTAGGTCCTTTGCATATGTTCCAAATAGTATTTGAGAATTTTAATCCACTAGTTTTCTTTCACAGATCTTGTTCTCCTGTGACTACCCAACCATTAGATAAATGTCATTTATTGCTTTGTATTGAGTAGACACAGCCTAGACTAAATAAATTAAATGAAATTCTTAGATTTTTTAGCTCACAGAGAGTAAAAGAACCTGAAAACAAAAAAATTTTTTTTTATTTGCAAGTGTTTCATATTTGAAGCAATATGGACCAGTTGGTATCTGAGAGTTAAATGGCCAACTTAGAGGAAGAACACTGAGTTTTTACTGAAATCCATATAGTGGAAAATGCATGATATGGGAAAAAATCACTTTATCACCCCACTAGAAGGAGATCAGATATTTTTTCTGAATTGAATGGAAAGAATTAGAGATGGAAAGTAAAGGAAAGAAGGGAGGGAGGGAGGAAGGAAGGAGGGAGGGACGGATGGAGGGAGGGAGGAGGGGAAGAAGGAAGGAGGGAAGGGAAACAAAAGAGCGAGACTTGCTTGGGGCTTCCTTTCTGGCTTCCCTTTGGGCCAACACTCTATGGGGAGGAGTAGAGAGGCCCAGTGCAGGTGATCTTCCTGCATAATCTCTGATATTAAACTAACTCCTCAGCAGATTTGCCCATGGCACTCTAGATACCACCAACTACCTAGCAATGTATATCACCAAACTGAATTTTAATTTAACACCTTTGAAATGTTCCACAAACTCTAAGCCTTCAGGATAGGTTGATATCTAACCAGAGAAAAGGATACAAATCCATTCTATATGCAGATATTTTATACTCACATACTGGGAGTGATGTTAACACTATTTATGTGTTCATATCCCCATAGCGCTTCAGTTAACTGAGTAAGAGTAAAGCGGTGTAGCATGATGCAACCTCTGAAAAGTATTTGATGAAACTGATTTTCAATTTAAGTTTAATTATACCTGTCCATGGGGAGGTAAGTCTGCTCTTCTTATACCACCATGCATGCAGATCATGTGTAGTAATGGAATTGTGAGATGTTTAGCTTGATAGAATGTAGGAGTTAGCCTACAGGCAGCATATGGCATGGAAAGATCCCAAATTTCCCACATTACCCAGTGATGGCTACAGGAGAGAAAAGGTCCAAAATTTGATCAAAATTCACAGACCCCATAACCAAAGCTTGCTAAGGGACGGAGACTTTTGTTGCCAATGCCCGTACTCCAAAGTAATGAGAGAAGGATGTCATTAGACTTACTTGCATAAGGGATAGAAGCAAAACCATAAATTCCAAGCAAATCAATCACCCAAGCATCAACCACCCAAGCAAAATTCAGCAAGGAATGGTCGATTAAATGAAGATCACCCTCCTCACTCCCAAACAGGAGCCATCCTGCAGAGGATGAGCAGGTAAATAAGGGGGCAATGGGGAAGAGAAAACAGAAGTGTTTAAATGGTAGAACAGTCTTGAAGTTTACATTTGAATTGACTTAGTTTAAATGTTGGTTGTGACTAAACATACTAAATAAATTAAATTTAACCTGAAATGACTGAATTACTTTAAATGAACTGAAATCAGTCTTTATGTGTAGGCACTGGGTAGTATTTATAAGAAGCTCTCCAGATGATCAATGTGAGCCAGGGTTGAGAACCAATGATTTAACCAGAATTAGACCCAGGAACAAGAAAATATTTTAATGAGGCCTGATTTCCTTCTTTTTAAATGTTCCTTCTATCCTTTTTCCTTCTTTCTTTCTTTCCTTCCTTCGATCCTTCCTTCTAACCTTTCATCTTTTCTTCCTTTCTGCCCTCCCCTTCTCACTCCTTTTTCCACCATATGTTTTTTTTATAGGTTGAAATAAATAACACAAGAGAACAGATTATCCCAGATCCTTAGGGAGGACACTCGCTCCCCACTAATCCCTTGTATAATTTATTTGAAGTACAATAGAGGAAACCTACTCTAATCAATATCTGAAAAAATTATACAATGCAAATGTTAGTTCAAAAGTTTACAGTGTGCTCACAATAGTAGAGATATTTGGAATATAAAGGAATCCATTCTAGGGATCAGTATATGACGCATACTTCTATATACTGTAAATACTCAAATATTAATTTATTTACATAGTTATTGCTGTCTATATTAGTTTACTTGTTTAATAAAGACTTGACTTTTATTTTAAAAATAGGATATTAACTTACAATTACTATTGATCAAGTAGTTATACTACTACTCAGATATATATTTCCCAGCTGTATATCTGGTAAAGCCAAAATATTTCCCACTCACTGAATATCTACATGCTCCACATACATTTCCCAATGTGGTGGCAGTTATTCCAGACCCTGTAATAGTTCTAGTCAAACAACTTAGAACAGAGAGACGCTCTAGCACCTTCTTCCTGTCCTGCAATGATCATGAAGGACGTTCACTGTGATGCTCAAAACACAAGATGGGGGTAGGCTGGATATCTGATTTAACAGGTTTGACTGCTGCCCCAGGGACTCACCCAACTGCCACTGCAACAGAAGCTAAGTGTTTTGGCTAAGGCAGCTTTGGTCATTGGGATACCTTCAATGATACCTGGAAATAATTATAGCTAGCTTAGAGTGCTTCCTTTGTGCCAGATACTGAGCTAAGTACATTATCCCCATAACAACCATGTGGAGTAGGTACAAATGAACATTATCGGACTCCAAAGTGGTTAACAGTGCAACAAAATATAGAGAACTGAGAATTAAACTTGGCGAAAAGACATATCTTAATGACCTTTTGATATCCTGCTCTTTTATAGGTATATTTTTTTATCTAGTGGATTTTGAACTCACATTTTTTTCTGCATCATAACACAGTTCTTCCAAAACTTAGTTTTAAAAAATTTTTAAAAATTGTTTTAATTACTTAAAGCTTTCCCTGAACTTTTTTGTATAAAAGGCAGATAATGATAATAACAATAGCCAAGTAATATCGGTGAAGAATAAATGAGACTTTGCAAACCATGCTCTTGGAGTACAAAAGATGTTCGTCAAAATGCAGCTCCCATCCATCCATTCCCCTATAAGACTATATACTAATACACGCATCAAACAATTTATTAACTTTACTAAAGTAGGTGTTCATACAGTTGCCAATCCACATGCAAGATTTCAGAGCAAGCAGATACCAAAGAAATTTTTGGAAAAGTAACACTTTTTTCAAAGAAGTACCATTTAGTTAAAGGCTATGAAAACCACCTTTAAATGGATTTTTAGTGTTTTAAAAAACTCAGTATCACAGCCCATTAACTACAAGGACAAGTTGATTGAGTTAGGAAGTGGCTCATTCAATTTATAAACATTAAAATAATTTGAAAAGCAGATGTTTTATGCATTTTGTTCTATTTCAGTTATTTGTAAGATTAGATTTGATTTCAAGTTAAACTTGGCAAATTGCAGTGTTTGTGATAGCATCATATTCTGGTCTATTAAAATGTATCCATTCTATGGGCACCACACACTGGGACCTTCTGTCTTCACTCCGGGTGAGATTAATGTTATGGCAGTGGGATACAAAGGTTGTACACCTTCTTGTTTTATCCCCAGAAAGAGTGATAAAACTTGCATAGAAACCCCACTGGCAAAGAAACATGGTTTTAATCACTGTCTACATTCTTTCGCTTGCATATTCCTCACTGTAGCAGAATATAAAAGTGCCTCTTTAGTCAAAACAAAAATAACTCCAGCAGGTGTTCATTTCTTCTCTAACACATTTCATCTCTTTAGGGACTATGGTGGCCAATGCTTCTGCATCACAGGGTATGTGGTAAACAAAAACCCCCCGTGGTGACAACAGAATTATTCAAATGAACCTTCACTGGGGAAAACATTCCACTTCAGGGTTATAATATACTTAACATGTCTCCTAATGCATCTCTTTAGCTAAAAGATTAGCAAATAAATGTGTTCAATATTATGATACTCTCCAAGGAAATAGTTACATAAGGAGGAGCAGAATAGATTTATTATTCAATTTTTTTTGCATTTTTCCAATAATGAGATAAGTGCACTGATGTACTTTCCACAAGTCAATATGCCTATGATATTCATTTTGAATGCATAAAGTTGCTGAGATTATATGTTCTCTTTTTGACAAGAAAAAAAGAAGAAATAATTAACAGGAGCCTTATTTTTCCTAATTAATAGATTAATAGTAAAACCAAGTGGCCATCTTTGGTAATCAAGTGGTTTTTCATGCTTTGCTAAAACAGTAACATATCATGACTTATCTTGTCTAAACATTACTTTTACTTTTACTAATAATATTGTTTGTTTCTTTTCTTCCCCTTTTTCCTCTTCAGAAAACTTGTATTTAACTTCTTTTTAAAAATGAATCATATAAAAGTCTTCCAAAGAACATGTGGAATTTTTATTACATATTTTTTTTAAATGTTATCATTGCTGTTCTTTTTCTATGGAAAAATCAAGATGATTCAGGTGATTCACATTCACTGATTCATTCACTTTATATGAAGTATATCAACCAACAAAAAGGGAACAGTATCATTTCCCTTCAATCATTCTTTTGGCAGGGAAACGTAAATGATTAGAAAATTATGATCCAAGTTTATTATGAAAACATGTTATAAACATGTGGTAGCTATTAGGATTTTGCTGCCAAGAATCCTTTTTCATTTTCCTTCCTCTTATAACTTCTTTGGAAAATTTTCCTGCAACTCTGTGGGGATAATGGTGGACTTTTCAGTCATGGTGTTTGTCCCATTCTCCTTGGCCAAATGTTGTATGCACTTCACAATCTAGGCTAGTCTTAGTATTCCTGGAGTGAAGATTGATTGAGAAGGGGTAGATGAATGAGTCAAGTGTTTTCCAACAGAATCTTTTTTAGCTTTAATAAAGGACATCAGAAGAAAGATTTTGGGATTGTGTGTTTGTGTATGCATGCATGCATGAGTGTGTTCCCCTAGAAGTTCTGCAATTAAAAAGATAGAATGAAATGAATGTAAACATGTTAGCAACCATTTTCAACACTATATGGAAAGAACCTTTCTTTTTTTAAATTGCCTTGTAATAATTTTAAATGGCCTTTGTCAACAGAATCAGAATTATAGAATATCTAATTCTTGAAAAGGACCTTTCTTTAAACAGAAGCAATATCCATTAGCAGACAGAATCCAGTGATAAAAAGTTAGATAAAGAGAAACAGAACAAGAAAGAGTGAGAATGAGAATGAAAGAAAAAAGTAGACAGAGAGAGAGAGAGAGAGAGAGAGAGAGAGAGAGAGAGAGAGATCCATTGGTGCCATTTGAGCCATGGATCCATATGAAACTAAAGCCAGAACCTATTACCCTAATACTTTGTATTAGTCAAGGTTCTCCAGGGAAACACATATTTATTATAGGAATCGACTCACATGACCATGGGTGTTGACAAGTCCAAATTTCACATGACAGGCTACAAATTGGAAACTCCAATGAAGGTGAAGTTGAATTCCCCAGGAGATGCTGGTTGGCTAAAGTAGAGGCAGAAGTTCTTTCTGACTTCTGAAATCCTCAGTTCTGGATTTAAAACCTTCAAGCATTTGGATGAGGAGACTCCCTCATTGTTGAGAGCAATCTCCTTTTTGGTTGTAGATGCAATCATATATACGTGTAATCAGCTAACTATAGATGCAAATCCATCTAATATATACTTTCACAGTAACAATCAGGTCAGTGCTTGCTTGACAAAACAACTGGACACCATAACCTAGCCAAGGTGACTCATGAAATTAACCATCACATATCTGAATCAACAAGTACAATTTTAAAACTTAATAATAATAGCACTATTCAATATTTATATAACAGAATGTTAAATGTAACATTGTCTCATAGACTCAGATATTTGCAGAAGGGCCAAAGGCAGAGAATAATCTTTTAAGTCCTACATGCTGCAGTAAGGTTCTAGTCTTTTTCTGCAGACTTGCTAAAAGATAGTAAAACTCATTCTTACTACATTTACCCCTAACCCATCCTGAGGCCATAAAGGAGGAAGATATCCTTTGGAATTTTAAGAAGCCAGAGGTGATGATTTCTTTGGAAAGAGTTGTTAGCGTTCTCCGTGTTTCCCCAATTCCCTCTCCTTCCTTTCAAACCTAGTGATTGGAACTTAAAAATATATAAACAGAGAGCTTTGGATGGTCCTCCAGAGTCAAAGAAATATAGAGTTGTGTTTCTGATTTTCACCTACCTGGAGAAGTCTAAAACCTGGAGGCTTTGGAGAGAATATTCTCTTCCCACTAGCCCTGTGAAAAGTGGGGAAACATTGGGAATGGCTTGTGCTTTCTTTGTTTGGCAGGGCATTGATACGTGTATATTTCTCCTGGGCAAGTGGCGGACTCTACAAAAGGAGGCCCGTTGGAATGGCCTTGAGAAGGTCCTTTCCCACAAGGACAAGAGAACAACCCAGGGATATGAAAAGATCACAGCAGAAAAATAGCCCACTAAAACCCACAAGCCTGAGAGGAAAGTCATGGGTGTTCAGCAGCAGAAAATACCTTTATCAGGGGAATTTTTCATGCCAGAATTCTATAGATTTCCAAACAACCACCAAGAGAATGAATTAGCCTTTGAAGTGTGCTTCACAGAAAACATACTATGATAAGATTGTGATGGACCAGTAAAGATCTTTCTTTATTTCTTTCTTGCAGCTCCAACCAAGAAAGAACCAAATAAGTGTGATGAGTGGGAAAGGAGGAGGTAATAGAGCCAGGTGTAGAAATTGAGGAGGAACTGAAGGTCACTTTCTTGACCCACTTTTGTGTTCCAAAAACAAGGTAGGTTCAAGCTGGGGAAGGAAATTCTTTAAATGGCATGAAACTTTAATGGAAGGGGACTGTATATCCAATGCCAGTCCTAGATACACAAAGGAAACTATTGTTTGTTTGTTTATTTGCTAAAGATTTATTGAGTGCCTCCTTGGTGCCAGGCACTAATTCTTGATGATGAGACTAAACAATAAACAAGAAGACTAGCACCACAGGGCTTACATTTCATTGAAAGAGATAGAACAAGAAAAGGAAACAATAAACAAGACTACTTTCTGTTAATGTTAAGAAGAAAACAAGGAGGGTAAAGATCAAGATTGATAAAGGCTAACAAAATAGCCAAATAAAATTAATCAGAAAATTAAATAATAATAGTTTTAAAAATAACAAATCAAATGCAAAAATACAAAAATTTTAAAAATTAGAAATAAAGTAAAAAAATTTTTAGACATTGTGTCTTTTAATGGAAGAACTTTTATCATTGATAAAAAGGCAGTGGCCACCAGAGGCTCTGAGGGGAGGGAGAAGGAAGAATAGATGTAATATCGGGGCATTTTCAGGACTTTGTAATTGTCCTGCAAGACATTGCAATGATGGATATAGGCCATTATACATTTTGTCATTACCTATAAAATTGTGTAGGGCAAAGTGTAAACTACAATGTACACTATAGTCCACGGTTAGTGGCAATGCTTCAATATGCGTTCGTCAATTGTAACATATGTCCCATACTAATGAAAGATGTTTTTAATGTGGGAAAGTGTGGGAGGGGAAGAGGTTGAGGCATAAGGGGATCCCTTATATTTTTTATATAGCATTTATATATTCTAAAGCTTCTTTTAAAATAAATAAATAAATAGATAGATTGATAGAAGTTCAGGAAAAGGTAGTCTTTCTTACTGCTAATCCAATCAAAATGCTCCTAAGAGAGCGTTAACTGTTTCCAACAAATACAGACGAGGCCATTCATACCTAAACAATGTTTCTAACAGAACATAGACAAGGCCAAACCTCAAGTGCAAGAACGAGCCCTGTTCCTTTCTTCTGAGTGATCGCTGCTTCTTAGCATGTGACAAACTTTCTCCTGCCTAATTGTCCTTACCTGGCAGACAAAATTATTTAAGACTTCTACAGAATAGCCAACAGGACTGTGTTCCTTGATCATAATTAAAGGAGGGAAAGAGTGCTAGGAAATGATGTTAGAGAAATGGCAAGTGGCAGGTTATATAAGGTATGTAAACTTCATAAGGAGACTTGAATTTTATTTGACATGGATTGCAAGTCCTTTGGAAGATGTAAGCAGGGAATAAATTTATCTGCTATTAAAAGATTACTCAGGTTTGCAGCTTGTGAGTTATTATGAAGTGGTGCAAGGAAGGTTACCTGAAACTGGAAAGTTGTAACACCGGATGTGGATGTGTGTGGCTCATAGCCCTCATGAGATGTGTCCATGTGTGTGTTTTGTGTAGTTTTAAATTGCTCTGTTGTTTCTTAATAAATAGGTTGCATTGGAACAAATTTGCATTTTCAAAACAAGGGTTAATAGCAGAACTGACTGTATTTAAAACCAAATCGCTAAACAGCAGTAAAAATACTACTGCTACTCATTATTATGAATACATAGTACTTACTATATGCCAGATGGTATTCTAAAAGCATTATGCATATTAATTTAGTTAATTCTCAGAACAATCCTGTGGTAGGCAGGATTCTAAGATGATCACCTAAGATTCCCAGCCCCTGGTGTGCACACTCTGTATAATCTCCCTTTAAGGCTGTGATGAATTTGTGAGTATGGTGAGATATCATTCCTGAGGTTAGGTTACTAATCATTTGACTTTGAGTTAATCAAAAGGTGATTACCCCGGAGGGCCTGAACTAATCAGAGGAAGCTTTAAAAAAGGCTTCAGAAAGCTGTGCTGGCTGCCTTTGCAGAAGTGAGCTGCCATGCTGTGAGAGAAGGCGATTACATGGCAAGCAGCAGGAGGCTGCCTCTAGGAATTGAGAGCACCCCTTGGCTGGCTGCCAGCGAGAAGACAGGAATGTCAGTCCCACAACTGCAAGGAACTGAATTCTGCCAATAACCTCAATGAGTCTGAAAGGGGACTCCGAGTTCTAGATGAGAACTGGAATATAGCTGAAACCTTGATTGAAGCCTTTTGAGACCCTGAGCGGAGAATCCTACTAAGAAGTGCCCAGGCTCCCGACCCACTGAAACTGTGAGAAAGTAAACGCATGTGGTTTTAAGCCACCAAGTCTGTGGTTAATTTGTTATACAGCAATAGGAATCTAATAGGAATTCTATGAATTTGGTACTATTATCCCTATTTTAAAGAAGAGAAGCCTGGGACATATAGAGGTTTACATGCACATACAGGCAGTTTCTCTCGAGTCTATACAGAAGAAGTACCAGGCTATACAGCCTCCCATTAAAAAGCAGATGAGATCACCAAGAATGAGAATCAAGAAATGGAGAAAATGATTGAGGACTGAACACTGGGGTCCCCCCATATTTAGACCTGAAAAAGAAACAGAGCTAGCAAAGGAGAAAGAGAAGGGTTAGCCAGTAAAGTGGAAGAAAAAAAGCAGAATATAATATTTCCTTAGAAGTGAAGGGAAGAAAGCATTTCAGGAAAAAGGCAGTGGGCAAGAAATTGACCATTGGAATTTTGCATGATAGAATTCGGTAACTATGACAAAAATAGTTGCAAAAAAATTGAATAAAGACCAATTGGGAAAATATTTTTCTAATTACAACTGCAATCCACAAGATTAGAGGTACATTCTTCTTTTAATTGAGGTTGTCACATATAGAGTTTTGACAGCTCAAAAGCTGGAGTCATTTTGCTGCCAGCAGGAGGATAAAGTCAATATTCTGATGGCAGAGAGGTAATATTGAGCCAAATGATCAACCATCTTTGAATCCTGTTCAAGGCAGATATTAAAGTTTGACTTACTCTTCTCTAATACAGCATACTTGTAGTATGTCTAATTGCATTCTACAGGCTCTAAAACTAAATAAATAAATTAATTAATTAGCTAAATGTTTGCCATAGTCTCTTAAAACTTGGTTTCTATAGAGGTTACAACTTTTAGGTTGATACGTCTATGAAAGGTTGTAAGCTATAAATTAGTTGGAATCTGGATTTTCATCAGTTTCTGGTAGTAAGCAAGGTTGTGGAGACTGTAGCTGATTGATTACAAAATGGCCCCATTTCTCTACCCTCTCTTATAATCTCTGCAATATATCTTTTCAGTTCTTCCCATTAAATTTGCAATCTACTTCCCCATTCCTTGGATCTGGGCTTGTCTTGTGACTTGCTTTGGCCACTAAAATGCTTCAGAAAGGGCGAGGGCCAGTTCTAAATCTAGGCCTCAAGAGACCTTATTTGTTTCTGCTCTCTCACACACACACCTGTGATCAACATGAGACTATATGTGTACTAGCCAGCTGGAGCATAAGATTTATGGAGAAATCTAGTTATCCTAGCAGAAACCATCCCAGATGAAGCACCCTCCAATCGACCCAACAGCCAATTACAAGACATTGTGTGCAGCCCTGCCCAGCCAACCCCGTGACTCTTGGGCAATTATGAATGTTTGTTGTCTTAAGCCACTGAATTTTACATCAATTTATAACATAGTATTCTTGTGTCAATAGATCATTTTTGTTAACTTTTAGATTTTCCATGGCGGCAGAAACAGAAAGCTCAATATTGGTTCTTTAACTTTGTGGGTGGTCAGAGGCAAGGCAATAGAGAATTCATTTTGCTTGTAGGCTAACATAATAGGTGGTGCCATTCTGGAGGCACCATTTGAGAGATAAGTATCTTGAATCTCAGCTTTCTGATAGTAACCAAGGCAGTCTCACCAGAAGACCAATTCTGGGGTCAGGGAGCTAATACTACAGTTATGGTGAACAGTCTTTAACTGATACTGATTTTAAATCACTCACAGGCCTAACTGGAAGCATCTGAATGGCTGTTCTTGAAGGTAATTGCTCTGGTAGAGACTCTTACATGTTTAACAAAATTCTTCTCCTCCTGGGGTACATTTCCAAATCTTCTTTAAGTTTGGTATGAGCTTGTCTTAGTTTGCCAGGTCTGTTATAACAAATACCACAGACTGGTTGGCTTAAAACATAGGAATTCATTGTCTTGACGTTTTGGAGGCTAGAGTTCCAAAATGAAGTTGTTGGCAAGATTAGGCTTAATATGAAGCTTGTAGCTTTCTGGTAGTGACTTCTGGCAATTCATTAAGCATTCTTTCCTCCATCACACATCTGTCTCTCTCCTGGTCTGTTCCCTCCTGTCTCCTACTGTTTTTCCAAGGTTCCTACACTTCTGAGAACTCTAGTCATATTGGATTAAGGACCACCCTGATTGAGTTTGGTTTCATCATAAAGTAATAGTTTCTTTAAATATCCCTTTTACGTATGAGTTCACATTCACAGGACCAGGGTTAGGATTTGAACATGTCGTAATTCGGTCCGTAACAGGCCATTTGCCTGAGTTCTTCCATTTTCTTCTCCAGTTTGCATGATTTTGTGTCATAAAATCCTGAATAAGCTAGTGATGACTAGTTTTAGAATACAGTTCTGGTATCTCTTTCCTGGAATGTATGTAAAGAATTCCCACTAGCTGGCTCCACCACAGGCCCATTCACTGAGGAATAACTACAAACAAGTGAGTGTTTTATACATTTTCTCTCATTTAAATATTTTAATGCACTTTTCTCAAAGGAAATAATAACTCTGATAATGAGAAGACCAACTCATTTATATAAATGAATCTGGTGTTGTTTGAAACTTTAGTGAATGGAGTTTTGTTAGAAGATAAAGGAAACCCCGAATTCCTGGTTTTCCTTTTCTACTGGAGTTTCCTGGGGGAAAGAACTACACAAGAGAAGGTAATGAGGCATGGAAAATGCAGGAACAACTTTGTTGGTAACTGGGGTACTGCCCCATTTCCACATGTAGGACCTTTTGGCTAAACTTTTAGTAAACTTTAGATCTCTTACCTTTGACAATCACATAAAAGAAAAAACAGAAGAACAATTATTTACCCATATGTTTGAATGATTCATGTAATATTGCTCCAACTAGTAAGTGAAGCTACTTTACTGTCCTGAAATTCGGCAAAATAGATCTCTCTTGGATTATATAGCCAGACAGGGGAAGAGGAGAGCATTCCTTTTCCTCTTAGAATCTTTTATGAAGAGCTCTATTTTAAATGCTCATACTTGAAATTAATCTCTTTCTTACAATTCCATTTTTTTACCTTAGCTGCTCTCTAATTCCAACCCAACCTGTTTATTACAACTGTGAACTGCAGTCATTTAACATACTCCCTATTCTCTAGGACAATATTTCTCAATAGGTGATTCTGAGCCCCTCTTTAGAATCACGGGGTGGGGGGTGCATATTACAATGCAGATATTTGGCTGCATCTTATTCCTGCTGAATTAGTAAATCCAGAGTGGCTCCAGGGAAATTTTATCAAGCACCACACATTAGACTGATAATTCCAATGAAACATCAGAATCAAAACCTCAGCAGATCTCAGGCTATGACCTGTAATGTGTTTCACTCTGCCTCTGTTGTGGATAAATGGATGGCTTTTTAAAGGATACAGTCACTGCAGCTTAGAATTCCTCAATTCTTTGCTAACCAACAACCCTCGAATATTCCCACTTTTAACCTCCATCTTTCTCTCCCAAGCTGCCTGGTATTACCAGGAAATCACAAAATTCTGCTACTTACATTGGTTGTAAATACTTACTTTCTAACCTTAGCTAGGCTTTCCATGCTGCTTTGCAAATTCCTATTACCGGTCTTTCACAATCTCCAGGAAAAGCCTCTCTCATCCTTTCCACTCTCACCCCAAGCTTCCATGTCTCTACTTCATCTTATTCTTATCATATAATACCAGTTACTAAAAGAAATGATTCAGCCCCTGTCTGAGATCTTTGGCCCTTCCTCTCCAACTCAAAGAGTCTTTGTGAGGTATCCTCTCTGTTAATTCTGCTCACAAGTCTGAGGAATAAATTTCCTTCCTTCTTGACAAAGTCAACACTTCTACCTATTCTCTTGATTATATCATTCCTTTCCCTTTTCATAGATGGCTTAGTTTCTTTCTAGTGGTGCTGTACCCTATCTCCCGTGGCATGTTGAGTCTACATACCGTAAAGGAAAATATTTCCTACCATTTCTTAATAATATGACCCCCTAAAGCTGCCATACTACATTCCCTTCATTACCAAATATTGTATTAGAATATACCACCCTCTTTGCCTCATTTCTTCATCCCTGACACTTAAATTTTTGCAGTATTTTATCCACAAATGATCACGAATAAATTACTTTCCTAAGATCTCTTGATTGTGAAATTTAATAAACTCTTTCATTTTCAGACTCTTTATAGTAGATACAGGCCCTCCCTTCTTAAAATTCTTTACTCCATTGGTCCCACATAACTCGACAAGTTCCTGGTCCTTCTCTGTCAACTCTATGTATCCTTTTCTGCCTTTGCTTCATTCCTCTCCCCCCAATGTAAACATACCTGACAGTTCTATCCTCAGCTCTCAGGCATTACCAGTCTGTGGTTTTTCCCATGGCAATTTTGTTCACTTCATGGCTATCTACTCTATGTACAGAATTAAAAATATCTATATCTGTTTAAGTTTGCCAAAGGCTGCCAATGTGAAAATAACAAAAATGATTTGACTTTTATAATGGGAAATTATTTGGGTAAAATCCTACAGTTTTGAGGTTGTGAAAATGTCCAAATCAAGGTATCATCAAAGATGCTATCTCACCAAAGGTTGGCTGCTGGCAGATCCTGGGTTCCTGCCATGTGGCAAGGCAAAATGGCATCCAGACTCTGCTTCTCAACCATGCTCACTGTCTCCCCAAACTCAGCTGTGGGCAATCACGCATATGGCTTATCTTTCCCCAGGCCTTGTCTCTTCAGCTTTGGGCTGCTCCACTGATTCCAACCCCTGGCCCCTCTCTCAGCCTTTCTCAACCTCTCAGTGTTTCTCTGTTTTTCTGTGCCTGTAGTGACACTAGCACATGCAGGTTAAAAATGGAAGCTCTCTTTCCCTGTGTGGTTCTGCTTTCAGTTTTTGTTTATATAAGACTCCAGCAAAAGGGCCAAGACTCACCCTGGGTCACACTTAGCTCAATGAAATAGTCCAATCAAAGACCTTAAAGCAATCTAATCTAAAGTGATCTACTCAAAAGGTCCCTTAACTAAATCTAACCAAAAGGTCCCACATAAAATAGGCATACATGCACAGGAACAGGTTTGCTTAAGAACATAATATTCTGGGGTCCACAAAAGACTAAGACCAGCACAATATCTGTATTAGCTTTCAATAACATGTTCCAAGTTGCCTTCTATGCAACACTTTTAACATCTATATTTCTACTATTAGTCTACTTCTGCCAATTCAGGTACTCTCTAAGATGATATGTTTTCTCTACCATGAATCTCACTTTCTCCTGAATCACCATTGGCAGTGTATTGAGCATCCATATTTCTACTAACAGTCTGTTCAAGGCAGTCTATGCTTTTTCTCTTATACTCCTCAAAATTCTTCCAACCTCCATCTATTGCCCAATTCTAAAGCCACTTCCACAATTTTAGGTACTTGTTACAGCCTACATACAGGTACCAAAACCTGTATGAGTGTCCTGTCCCTGCTGTTACATTACCAACAACTTAGATTCAAAACAACACAAAATGATCATATTATAATTCTTGAGGGCAGAAGGTCAAAATGGACTTCTGTGCCTTGGAATCAAGATCTCAGCAGAGCCAAAGGCCCTCCAGAAGATTAAGGTGAGAATCCACTTCCTTGCCTTTTCCAGCCTTTAAAGCCTACCTGGGCTTGTGAACCCTTCTTCCAACTTCAAGGTCAGCAGCATACCATCTTCTCACCTTTTGACTGTTTCTATCATTGCATCTTCTCCCCACCACCCACTTCTCTCTTATAAGGACCTGTGAGATTGCAGTGGACCTATTCAGATAATGGAAAATAATCTTTCCATCTCAATAATCTTAACATAATCTTACCTACAAAGTACCTTTTGCCATGTAAAGTTATATATGTACAGATTGTGGAGGTTAGGACACTTTGGAGGGGGCATTGTTCAGCCTATTACAATATTTAAACCTCAGAGAGCACAATTCAAACATTTTGTCATGCATTTTTTCTGAGCGAATTCTTGGCACTTTGAAATCAAGAGCTCTACGACCAAAGCCATGATATTCCCACTAGAACCACCCACACCACCATTCTATCAAAAGATTAACCCTCCTGACATATCTTCCTATTAATATCCTAAATTGGCAAATATTATGCATTTTACCTTCACAGCACCCATCTGCTAAATAGGTCCTTTTATTTCCAACTTTACTGCCACCTACTTAAATTAGCCCATTATTTCAGCTTCTGCAATAATTCTTATTTTAAAATCATGTGCTTTATTTGTTTGCCTGCATATTCATATATTCTAGCTGAAATAAGGTCAGAAATTTATCTTGATAATCTTTTGATGACCAGTAAATGTAGTACAAGATCTTGAATGTGCAAAGAAAATGTTAAATTGATTTGTCTGTGATTGCACTTGTATTATTTTGCACAATGATTGACAAATATTTTATAGCCACAGATGGTGAAAAGTACAGGGGAACAAAGGTATTTCCAACAAAAATAGCATTTTTGCCCAATGCTAATGATCTAACTAATCAGCGTATAAAATGTGCTTACTCCATTCCAGGCATTATGCTCAGTTTTAGGAATACATCAATGAGCAAGACAAGTTCAGTGTCATTCAGGGGAAGGAACCAGTAGGAAAACAGCAAGTCCTATATGTTAGTTTCTGTGATTGAAATGTATAAAAGGTCTGATGGGTGCTTACAACAGGACCATGTTCCCAAGACTTTAGAGAGTCTGTAGCTGAAGCTGAAGTTAGAGGCAGGGAAAACTGATAGATGCAAAGGGAGAAGAAATGGTAGACATGCCACATAAGGAGATGTGGTCGATGCCATTTTTAAACATTTACATTGTACAAAATCACACACAGTATGTTATCTTTGATCAATATTTAAAGTCTTCAATTGTCCTTTCATGAATCTTTTGGGGAAAATATCAATTGTTTTTGGAAAGACAGAAGAAGAGATGGTGGAGGAGGAGGAGGGTAACCTACAAAAGCATTCCTGAATGCTTGCTCTAAAAAGCCTGTGCAAATGGCTGTAGGCAAGTCAAAGTTCCTGAATATATGTTCTTTGCAGGGTTATAATACTGATATTTATATGAGATCAAATCTCAAAAAAGTTATCTTTGTGCTCATTTTATTTCATAGATGTGCTATTAAGGGGTTTATGTTTCATTTCTCAGACTGAGCCAACTTTTTTTGCCCTTTCATGCCATGAGAACTTATAAAAAATAAATTTCCAATAACAATTTCAGAGGTATTATTATGTAGGTATTTATTTGCTATAGTAATGACCGCAGCAAATTTTCTAATTCACTTACTCTTTTTCATCTAGGTTAAAATAAGTGGAAACCAGTACCATTGATGGCAAGTTGTTTTGGCAGACTCTTCCTTCTTGTCTCTACATCAGCATTTTAATATCATTCTGATTAAGTTCAGAAGGTCACTTTTTAATAAATATAGGGACATGTAAAGGCTTTTATAGATAAAACTAAGCCATTCTGCCTTTCATCAGTTTGCTTAGCTTGTACAGAGCATTAGTTTCCCTTCCTGTCCTCATCACATTATTTCCTTTTATTTTCTAGGCCCCAACATCACAACATACTAATGGATCAAGCTTATTTCACATCATGTAATACCTTGCACAATATAAGTGTTTGTTTACAAAGACATTGCCTTAAAATAGAGCAAAGGGAGAAGAAAGTACAAAAGACCAATTCTATTATCTAATATCGTTAATGGGAAGATATATTGTCACTTAGAGTACTGTGTTACTGACAATAGCTTTGGTAAAGCCCTGTTTATCCTAATGCTTTAAGGAGCAGGGTATGTGACAAGGAATGAAAATATACTATTTGATTTGCAGCCATTACCTGACTTCAAAGACAATGGGTTGGTGCATAAATAAAGACAAACCATTATTACAGTGCAGCAACTGGACCTCATTTCAAAAGCTGAGACCCAGGTATAAGCAGACTACAGGATTACTGCACTGCAGTAAACAATATTTTAATACCATCTTTTAATGTCAGGTTTTCTCATTCTCAAATAAAATTGCCTTTAAAAAACTTTCAGAGATGGCTTTTAAATGTCATTTTTAATGAGAATTTCCTTTTATCACTTTATAAAAATCAAACCAGATAATATCCCCTTTCTCAAGCAACTTTTGCTTTTCTTTCTAAATCATTTATTGGCATGTGATTTAACAGTATATTTAGAAATCACTCTGTCTTGTCAAACAAATAATACACAGTTTTTGCCAGATATACATGTCTTTTGAATACTGATTGAGTTGAAAGAGAATCCCTTTGAAGTTTTAGTTTAGTTTTAATAGAAGAACTTATGGTGTCAAGAAAAATATGGAATGTTATAGAAAGTATAAGATTCTAAGTGCAGCACAGGTTTGGAGCTAAGTTCTAATTCTGAGAACCAAAAATTGCCAAAGCCAGCATTCGTCATTCTTGCTTAATTCATTCCTTACTTGGTATAGTCAGGACCTATAAACATAATTTAATGAGAGTGCTGTAGGAGTAATATAGGTAGTAAATTTATAAAATAATAACCTGTAATCACTCAGTTTATTCATTTTCACACATAATCATTTGCCTACCCATAAACAATGGTAACACATTTCAAAAATTGAAATAATATTAATAACTCTAAGTATTTTAGTTAAAAAAACAAAATTAGACTATAAGATGCCAAGTAAATTTATGAAATTATTCCCATTGGTGTATACTAACAGTAAGACTGGCAGACCAGATTCAAACACCAAATTGTCACCAAGTGCTAGGCACTGTTTACATGGTGTATGGGATACACAGAGAATAAGACATGGTCCCTCCCAAAAGAAGGTCATCATGTAACAAGAAAAATAGGAATGTGAACAAGGTATTTATGGGCAGAAGAGAGCACAATCAATTCTGCCCCAAAGGTTGAGGAATTGAAAGCCTTAGAGAATGTGTAGTTTGAAAGCCATGAAGGGAACGGAAACACTGGGAATTCAAAACAGTGGTAATGCCCAGAATGAAGGTATAGAGACATGAGATCATATTGCATATTCTGGAAAATCAGGAGTCGTGGAATGAGCAATGGGTACCCTCAGTGAATGGAAGGGTGAGGAGGTTTCATGACCTCAAATAAATCTGGAAATGTTAAAAAAAAAAAATGCTTTCACGTTAAACTATTAGTCTGTTTTTTGAGGAATTTAACTGAGATACCAAGTTAGTTTGAAACCATGTGCACATATATTTCATTTTATTTATAGCTGATCAGAGACATTGAAATATAAGAGAGCCTATAAAAATTGGGCACATATTTCCTGTGCTAACCACTAATGTGCTCATCAGGCATTGTTTTGATCCTCTCCACTATTTCAGAATGTATTATTTCCCCCATGTTTTAGTTTGCTAAAAGGTGCTGGGAGCAATATGCCAGAAATGGGCTGGCTTTAACAATGAAGATTTATTAGGTTAAAAGCTCACAGTTATGAGGCCATGAAAGTGTCCAAATCATAAGATCAAAGGCATCATAAGATCCTTTCTCTCCCAGAGCTGCAGCTGTGGGAGATGAGGCACCTGGTGGTATCTGCTCACCTCACCCCTCTCCTACAGGCCCCTGTGCTTTCAGCTTCTGGCTAAAGTGGCTTTCTCTCAGCTTCTGTGTTCTGTTGATTTCAGCTTCTATGTTCCTCTTTGGCCCTGCAACTTCTTTCCTGTGTGGGTGGCTTTTTATTTTTCCATTTATAAAGGACTCCAGTAAAAGCATTAATACCCACCCTGGGTCAAACAATCTAATCAAGGCCCTTTGCCGAAGTAATTCAATTAAAAGTTCCTTCCTACAATAGGTTTACTCTTACAAGAATGGGTTAGCTTTAAGAACAGGCTTTTCTGGGGTCCACAGAAGCTTCAAACTGCCACACTCCAGTTCACAGATGAGGAAACTGCATCCCAGAGAGGTGGAATTACGCTCCGAACTGTCACAGTTCAATATCAGACTGAGAACAAAGGCATAGTAGACTAGTGATTAGGAGCACAAACTCTGGAGCCATACTGCATAAGGTCCAAATCCAGCACCACACATACAAACCGTGTGACTTGAGCAATTACTTAATCCCTCTGTGACTCAGTTTCCTTTTCTGTAAATGAATATAAAAATGGAAACCACTTTATAGGGCTGCATATTAGTCAGAGCTCTCTAGAGAAACAGAGAAACAGAACCAACAGGATGTGTGTGTGTGTGTGTGTACTTATTCTATTTTAAAGAGATTTATTTTAAGGAATTGACACACAGGGTTGTGGGTACTGACAAGTCTGAATACTGAAGGGAAGGCTGCAGGTTAGAAATTCCAGTAAGAGCTGATGTTGAAGACTTGAGTTCCAAATCTGTAGGGAGACCCGCAGGCTGGCAACTCAGAGAGGAGTCGAGGGTATAGTCTTGAGGAAGAATTTCTTCTTCTGGAAGCCACAGTTCTTGCTTTTAAGGCCTTCAACTGATTAGATGTAGCCACTCATATTATTGATGATAATGTCCTTTAATTAAAACCAAGTGATTATAGATGGCAATAACTCCTACAAAATACCTTCATGGCAACATCTAGACCAGCATTTGACAACTGGATACTATAACCTAGCCAAGTTGACATGTAAAATTAACCGTAACAGGTTGTTATGAGGTTACATATACCAAACACTTAGAATAATGTCTGGCACTTTAGTGAGTGCTATATAAGGTTTGCTGCTATATTGTTATCACTATTTCTCAGGACAGAGGGGCAGAAGATGACAAAACACCTCTTCAAAGGAAAATAAGATTTGCAGCTGAATGTCCCCTCCCAATTGAAAATGTATCTTCTAAAGAAACCAAGTAACTTGCTGGAGTTTCCACAGCTATATGTTGCCACAATTGATATTCAAATAGCTGGCTGCCTCCGTTTAATATCTGTGCAGTTTTTATAACTATTCAACCAGCCTGTGTCTACTTGACAGAGTCCTCTCACTGCAAGGGACAGTGTCAGTGGCCAGAGAATTCTTCACAAAGGAGGTTTACAGCTAAATTAATTTTAAATGGTGAAAAGAACTGAAAGTGAAGGCAGAGGCAGGGAAGGTTTGCCAGGGAGAGGACATGTCAAGTGCAAAAACACCCAGAAGAGCAAGTACATTCAGGAAATAGAAAGCTCTTTTCTGTTGCTGACACTGCTCACGGTGCTTATGAGGAAGTGGGAAGAGAAGAGGTAGAGGAGCTAAGCAGATGCAAACCTCAGAGGTCTTTATGTGTCATTCTATGGAGTTGAAGCTACGGGGAGTCATTAACTCTCTTTGAGCTTCAGAATGGCATAATCAGACGTGAATTTGTAAGAGCTCACTCTGTCAGTAGTGTAGAAACGGCTAGACTACAGTCAAGGAGAGTGGTTTGGAAGTAATTTAGTGAATGAAGGCCCCAGCAAGGAAAATTGAGGGAAAAAGTGACAGTTGCAGAAAAAAAAAAGTGACAGTTGCAGAAATATTGGGGCCTAAAGATTTCTTAATTTTCGCAAAGGTCTGTACCACTCACCCCCCAGCTCTTCATGGACTCTGGCTCCCTGGTGGTGCCCTTGAGGAATCACCTTTGTGTGCTAGCCCTGTCATTCTGAACAAAAGATAGTTTGTTTCCCTTCAAAATGGTTTCCTTAACTAGCTCAGCTTGCTCCTATCACTCTTCACTAACTTGATATAAAACTCCTTTCAGTTTACATGTTTGCATCTTAGCAGAGACATTTGGGGAATGATTCCTAAAATCAGAGGTTAAAAGCATCGAGCTAAGCTAGGAAAGGGATAAACACGTGAAGGGCGCCTCATACTCTTGAAAGATCTCACTCTTGAACTTCTATGTTAAATCCAAAAATGTTATATAGGCATAGAATTAGGATATGAAGAATTTCAGAATGTTTATCAAACGACTTTGAAGTATGTTGTGTCTCAATACAAGACACAACATGTCTCAATTTTTATGACTGTTTGACATTCATTCATTCATTTATTTTATACTAGGAATCTCAAAATACAGAAGTATCACAGACCTCTTTCCACTTCTGAGATAATTGCCTACACATTCATTCAAATCCAGTTGTTAAATGACCATACAGTGTTTCTAAGTTCTAAGGATACAACCAGTCATTTACTCACACATTTATTATTTGACAGTCAGAGTTTAGTCATTGAGGATAGATAGACATGGTGACTGCCTTCTTGTAGTTTATAACCCAAAGTTGTATTTTTCAAACTGTGGTCACAAATAATTTAGTTGGTCATCATCAACATATTTTAAAAATTGAGATATAATAAAATAGAATAGAAAATAGAGTGCCATACACAATGTAAGGATAATATTATTACTTGATAATATTGTTTCAGTTGTGTATATTTGTATCTGTGAGGGTACTATATTGAACAGTAAAATATATAATTTCCAAGGATCAAAATAATAAAAAAATTGTTTGTAAAGCACATGTCTAAATCAATGAATTCATTAATGGAAAATTCATAATTCCTATCTCAAAGGGGCTCAAAGCCAGAAAAAAAAGCATGTAAAAAGTTAAATTATATAGGTTGATCAATGAAATAACAGAAACATAGAGAATAAAAGAGGCATAGAGAAGTGCCTCAATCTGTTTGTGGCAAGAGAGGACATGATTCTGGGTTTTTTCATTTTTTTTAATGAAAGAATGAAAGGGAGGGAGGGAGGGAGACAGGGAGGGAGGGAAGGAAGAGCGATGGAGGGAGGGAGGGAGGAAGGAAAGAAGGAAATTACCACTAAATATATTCTGGAACTTTAATACACTTAATCTTGTGATTATAAATGTCCACTATTATGTCCTAACCTTAAAAACTACCCACATTTTGCTTCTTTGGGAGTGTTCTCACAATTTCATTCTGCATTCACTAAGGACAGTATTTAGATATATTGGTCATGGCAAGCAGTGCAACCCGACAGATGAAATTTCAGAGGCAGGTTTCCCACTCATACTTTGAGAGCCTTCCCCCTCTAAACCAATAATCATTTCTGCTCAAATGTCTTTAGTGGCACCACCACTGGAGATTCCAATGCTCCCATTATTATTTCAGGTTATATCAGGAATTTCAAGATTTCAAGTTATTTCTAGATTATCACTTCAAGTATTGATAAATTATTGCTTAATTCATTCAAGTGAGGACTCTATTAACCACTAAGTGAACAATGATGAGCAAAATAGGGTCTTTTCCCTCAAGGAGTTTACCCCCTACTAGCCTCTAAAGTCAGCAAACATATAACATTACCCAGAGGATATATAATTATGTGCTATGAAATGAAAATATAGAATGCAAAAGAAACCAGAAAGACAAAATTTTAACTCAGGGTAGAATTCACAGATTTTGCTGAAGATCTTTGTCTGAAATTGCAGGATGGAAAGGAGCAAAAGTTAGCCAAACAATTAGGGCACAGGTGGCAGGTGGATGGAGGGACTGATGAAGGGAAAAGTGTTACTGATAGAGGAAAAGCTAATTATTAACTACATGTAAAGGCATTTAGGTGGACACCGGTTCATTGCAGGAGCAGAAAAAAAACCTGCCATTGTGGAAGTAGGGAAGAGACTGAGGAGAAAAACAACACAAGATATGACTTGGAGATATAGAAAGACAGAGGCCAGGATATGCAGAGTCTTTTCCATATGTTCAGTACTTGGAACTTTTTGATCTACAGCAATGAGAGGTGAAGGCTTTAAGAATACAAATTTGTTAAAACAAAAAGAGAATATAGCACACATCTAAAATGTTTGCCTTATAGTAACTCAATGCAAACTCCTTGTTTGGCTTAGAATTTTAAAGGATTGAATTCATAAATATGCCCAGTCATATATTTATATGTTCTTTTTCTTAAAAATATATGTGACTTTATGCATACCTGAAATTCATGAAGATATCATTTTAAGAGATTATTTTATGTCTCCCATAAATAGTAATAACAGAATTTGTAATAAAGTAAATAGTGCTCAAAATGGGAATATTATATTTGGGTTTTTTTTCTTTAAACTCATTGGCTCACTGATTATTATCACTAGATGATATATTGAAGGTGTCTTCCTTATCGTTTTACCATTGTTTTTTCTTACTCAAGGTAATTTCTAAAAACTAAAGCACACCACCAGAAAAAAAAGAAAAGACTTCACTTTATTGCCAACTATCCAAATAGCATTTATTTTTTTTGTTGTTTTAAAAAAGAATTTCCCTAAAACTATGTAAAACATAACTTTTAATTTCTAACCCTCATTTGATCGCATCACAAAAATAAGTTAATTGGAAATTGAGAAATTCACTAAAACCAAAAAAGTCTGATAGTAGATTCAAAACCTACCAAGTAAGCTTATCTCTATAAAGTAATTTAAGAAAAAAGACAAATAAAGAGAGAAGACTGGCTGATGGAATGAAGTTCCAGATGAACAAATATTTAGCAAAACAATGATTGGAACAAACAAAAACAATTCATAAATCAGAGAGATGATGTTATTAAAGTGTATCATTGATAAAGGAAGTGCTGGGACCCTAACCCCCCTCAGCAGAAACCTACAGCTTTAGGAAAATAAACTCCCCTCCATCCCTTTTCCCCCCTCCTCCCTTTTCTCCATGGAATCCACATCTTTAGGAAGAGAAGCACTCCCGCCTGCCCCTTTCAACTGGTAATGACTCTTTTCCTCCCTAATAGCCCTCTGCTTTAGGAAAATAAGCTAACCTCACTCCTTTTGCTTTTTTTTTTTTTTTTTTAAATGGTAAAGGACTTGTCAGGCAGCTTTAATCCATTAGGCATAGGTTGCTACCTTGTGTCATTTATTTATTTATTTATTTATTTATTTATTTTTTAAGATTATTTATTTATTTATTTATCTACACACACACCCCTCATGCTTGTGCTCGCTGTGTCCATTTTGCTGTGCGTTTTTCTGTGTCTGCTTGTCTCCCTTTGTTGGGTCGTCCTGCCCTGCCTGCCCGCTTGCTTAGGAATTTGCCCCACTTAGAGTTCCTGTATAAACTTATGAAAATCAAGACACAGGGCTCAGATTTTTTTGGAGACTTGACTCTCCTCTGGGCCCATGCATAATAGAACTTTGGTCATCAGACCCCCCACCGCCCCTCACCGAGTGCCACTTGAGTTTTCATTCCATCTGTGGCAAAATCATTATATAACTTAATCTATTAATTTGTCTCATAATAAATTGGTCTAATGTCTTTCAGCAGCTGTCGGATTGGGGTTAGAGTAAAAAGAATATGTTGTTGATGTAAAGTAATTAATCTATTTGAGGGAAATAGTATTTTATTACCTTATTTTCATGTTTGAGATATTTATACACATTTTACAGTGAGAAAAAATAATATATTTGCCTTCAAATCCTCAAACATAAGAGGAATAAATCCAAATCCTTCCATGAAACCAAGAGCTCTTCATTTTATCTTTCATTTGAAATTGTGCTTTAAAGGAATGTGAATTGAAAACTTATTTGTAAGGTTAAGTTTAGGTTGCCCCTTGTGGATCTAAATTTCAGATATGGGGGAGTTGCATTTGTGAGCAAAGTAAAAACTGCAGCCTTATTATATCTAGAGAGAAGAAATTTGACTCCTCTAGGGCTCCTCCATGATGGCAGCTTTAAACTAAAATTGACATTTAACAGAGACGACGGAGAGGCTGGAAAAGACCATACTCTGAAACTGTCCTCGTAAATAAAGGTTAAGTAAGTGAATATTGTGATGATAAAATCCATTTTAAAGCTGATTACAGAAAGATGACCTGATCATAAAATTTACCGGTTTAAAAATGTGCTCCAAAGTTAATGAAAAGCATCTTAGCCACAGCAACATTTGCCTTCTCGCAGCCTTCTTTTAGCACACAAAGAAAACACTTGCTGTTATTCACAGCCTTTGCCTAAGAGGAAGAATCTCTTCTTACCTGTCTACTGTGGACCAAAGAAAAAGATATTTTTTTGTATCTTCTAAGAGAAAAAAACCATATGTTTATATTTATTACAATTTTTGTGTGTTTGTATGTGCATGCATTTATTGATATATGTACATATTTATTATCATTATTGTTTCAATCCAAAAACATTGAGGAATTCTTAAATTCCTATAAAGAATATTGTACTGTCAGTCTGAAGATTGGTTTTTAAGCCTACCTATATCAAAAGCTAATTTTGTGACTTTGACTTAACCAAGTCATTTAATTAAAAATGTAACAAGGTGGTATTAGTGGTGAGTGGGTCCTGTTTCTTGAAATTGACTATTGAGCTTTACAGTTAAGTATAAAAGGCACCCAATATCCTGCATAACAACTGCTAAGAGAACAGCTGTTATTGAAGGTTATGTATTTCCGACAACTACTTCAATCCTCTTAATACAAGCAAGGGGGAGGCTTGAAGACAGGAGATCATATTTTGGGGTTAGGCAGGGTTATTATTGTGTACAGAATGGCCATTCCATTCCATCACTTCCCCAAAGAGAAGGTGAAGTTCTTTCTCTCTACAAAGTCAAAGATCAATAAATATTGGGGACAGTGAGTTAGACAGTGGAATAAGACCAAGTGCTCCACTATAAATGACAGGTACTAAATGATGTTGCTATTGAATCCTCCATAAGGACCCAGGCCTGAGATTTGACATTGGAGCATGTATTAGCCAGACCAGAAGTCTGTTGGCTTTTATAAAGGGTATTTATTTGTAATAAAGCTTACAGCTACAAGGCCCTGAGGAGTCCAACTCAAGTTTCCATAAGAGGTACTTCCTCATCCAAAGTCTATTGACAAGTGTTGAAGCAAGATGGCAGGTGACATCTGAGAGGGTTCAGCCTTTGTCTTCCCTCTTAAGGCTCCGTGGTCCCAGCTTCTTCCAATCTCAGCTGTAGGCTGACAAAGAGTTCATCTCTCTTCCTGGGACTTGTTTCTTTCCTGGCTCATCTGCTCTGTTCTCTTCACAAGGTCAGCTGTAAACTATCAGGCTCATCTCTCTTCTTGGGGCCTCTGCCATGTCTATGCAGCTGTCTCTCTTCCTCTTTGTTCTTCTCTGTGTATCTACTTCTGTGTTCTTGACTGAGTGTCCGTTTATAGAGCCCATCAGGGCAGCAGGGAATCAATCCTGCAAACCCTAATGGCATGGTCAAATCAAAGCCCTAATGTTGATTTAATAAAGTAAAAGTGAAACCTCTGAAATTAATAAAATCAAAGGGGTGCCAAGCCCAGAGGAACAGACCAGTTTATAAATATAATCAATATTTCTTTTTGGAATTCATAAGTAATATCAAACTTCCACAGAGCATAACAAGACAGGAGACTACAACCTTGTCTGGGGCGAACCCAAAAGGGGAGCAACATGATGGCGACACAGAAGAATGTAGCATGATGCCACCAACCAAGCATCAGCCATGCAAAAATATTGACTTTAAAAACCCTGACATTTAGTGACACTTTATTATATCCCAGACTCTGCTCAGTTAGTTCATTTAATCCTTACACACACACACACACACATACACAAACACACTTAATCAATAATTTATGATTATGAGGCATAATCAATAATTTACAGGCAAAAAACTAAGGCAAAGAGTTGATTTAAGACTAAAATTTTTAAATGAAGAAAATAAATGCTTAAAAATGAAAAGTCTCTGTTTAATAGTGGACAGTGTTTAAAAAGATATTGAATTGAAAACTTAAAAAAGAAATTAGAAACTGGGCTCTAGAGCCAGGCAAACTGAGTTTGAAATGTGCCATTTCTGCTTGCACCGTGGCCTTGGATAATTTAGATACTTCGTTATCCATGACCTCCCTTATTTTAGTTGCTTAACGGACTAGGATGTTATATCTTGTTTTGTTTTTTTTTTAATATTTTAAAAGATGCTTAGATTACATAAATGTTACACAAAAATTATAGGGATTCCCATGTTCCCCACCTCCCACACCTCCCACAACTTCCCACATAAACATCTTTCATTAGTGTGGCACATCACCTACAATGGATATACACATCCTGGGGCTTTGCCACTAAGCGTGGACCATAGTTCACACTGTAGACCACACTCTCTCCCACACAGTTCTGCATGTTATATGTTGATGTAAAATGGACTATATCTGTTGTCGTAATGTCACTCAGGATAATTCCCAAGTCCCGAAAAAGCCCCTGTATTACAACTGCTTTTCCTCTCCCTGCCCCCAAAGCATAATGGCCACTGGCTCCACATTACTGTTGTAATTTCTTCCATTAGTTGAAACACAATATGTCTGTAACAAAATACCAGTAAGTCCACTCTAGTCCATAGCTCCTCACCCCCAATCCTGAGGAATCTGGGATGGTGATGTCTACTCCACCTCCAAGTGAGAGGAGGCTTATATCCCATGGATAAGATGGATGGGATTATCCTGCCTGCAGCTGCAGACTCTCTCCATTCCCTGGGATGGCCATTGTCCATCATCATTTCCCCTCCAGGTGTCCTGTGTGAGTCCATTGAGCTGTAGCGTAGGAGTTGCAGCTCCACCAAGATTCCAGGCACAGCTGGCACATGGGCAGACCAAAGGCTCCAGTCTCTGGAAGTATACCTACAAACTCCAGCACCACATGTATGTTTGAATAGAAGGGACTGATGGACCATGTGCAGGGAGGACTTATTTGAATCCAACTCTGTCACTCTCAGGAGCACAGATTGCAAAGTAGAGCCCACTGATAAGGAATCAATCTCTGGAGCTTGTATAGGACCCTCTTATATAGGACCTGGGTGTCTCCAGAGCCCTTAGGAGCTCCTCTGTTTGGGGTGATATCCACTTTGGTGTTCTCTGAGATCCTACTGTGGTGTGCGTAAGCGTTACCTCTGGGATGACCTCCCGATTCTCTTTGAAGTCTCTTAGCCATATGAACTCATTTGTCTTTACCTTTTCCCCCTTTTATTCAAGGTCTTTTTCCAGTCTTATTGCCAGTTGGCACTTGATAGTAATCCCTCATTGCCAGGGAAGCTCATCCCCCGGAGCCATGTCCCACGCCTGGGAGGAAGGTAATGCATTCATATGCTGAGTTTGGCTTAGAGAGAGGCCACATTTGAGCAATAAGCAGGCTCTCAGGAGGAAACCCTTAGGCACCCCATAACAATAGGCTAAGTTTCAATTTCAAGAGCAAAGGCTCATGAGGCTAGCCATCAATAACAAGAACCCATCAGTGGGCCATCCTCCTTAGCCAGACACTGCCCTTGCACTTGGGGAACTGTTGCTGCTCCCTTGGAGAATGTAGTAGAGCTCTCCAGGCTGGGAATTCAGTGTTCTCTCATTTATTGAGTGATTCTCCACTTACTGTGACCATGCCCCACCCCTTGATCATTTGGACAATATTATATCTTTTATGTATATTCAGGTGAACTTCCTCCCATGTAACCCCCATCCCTGATAGCCCCCACGAACGATCCTCTCCCACCCCCGTTGTAACCCTTCTGTGATCCAAAGCTTCCTTAAAGATGAAGCCCATATAATAGCCAAATACAATTAAGAAGAAAATGAAATATTAATGATAAGTTTAAATGTAAGAGATAAAATACATGGAAACTTAAAAAAAAAACACTAAAAATAAAATAAAATTAAAGAATTGAGATATTCAAAAAATGGGGAAAATTTTTTCTTTTTTTACATTTTTCCTTTTATCACTGCATTATTGGGTGTCCAGTCTATACTGTGGCACCTTCCCCCTCTCACTCCCCAGTGTCTCCCAAATTTTCATTTAATTTTCAAAGAAATTTTAGGTCACAGCAAAGTCACACACAGAATACAAGAGACACTCATATACCCATCCTCCTCCCCCTTTCCTCACCACATATTAAAACCTTTTTGTATGTGGATGGTAGCATTGTTATAACTGTTATACAGATAGTGAAACATAGCTACTACACATTGTCAATGGTTTACAGTATGGTTTACATTTTAGACTGTACAGTTTAATTATTTTTGATGATATTTACCATGTCCTGTGTCCATCACTGTAAAGTAATGAAAAACATTTCCCCTGACCACTAAAAACCCCCTGTTTGATCTATTCTGTTCCTCCCTCCCCATCCCCCCAGGGCACATGAGGACCCCCTGTCTTAACTCATTGGATGACAAGATTCATAGTTACATGCAACAAGAGGTCTTCACATGCTGATTTATCTTCCCCTTTTAGGATCCACCCTTGCTCAAAAGAGATGCCCACCTGTCTGTTTCTGGGTGAATCAGTCCTCCCAAAGATGGGGGTCCATCTTTTTCCCGCTCACCACGTGGGTCTCCACCCACCGACACAACACATTATGACAGGATGAACACTCACACACTCCCCAGAAGCCTGCTCCAGATGTGCACCATCCTGAAAGCCCCCCCCCATGAACACTCTAAACCAGTGACACTCCCTTGTCATATTGTCATAAGAGCATTCCCACTCCTGCACATTCAACTTCATACCCATAAATCTCGTGTTCACCTGGTCCCTCTCCCATCTCTTCCCCCAGTATCCTGGGTATTCTAACCCACCCTTCCTAATCTATCCACCTGTCGAGCCTGCACCACCAAATCCAGTAATATCACTACCCACATGTCTTATCCCTTCAATACGCAACTATACTCTATCACTTTACCATAGATTATGTCAATATGGGTGATAGCTCACAACCTTCTCTTCTCTTTCACTCTCTTGTTTGCCTGTCTTTCAGACAATGGTTCTCGGAGACTGCTCACTTTCCTCAATTCATATCAGTGAGGTCACGTACTGTTCATTCTTCAATGCCTGGCTTTCTTCACTCAACATAAGGTCTTCAAGATTCATCCACGTTATTCCATGTGTTAGCACTTTATTCCTTCTTACAGCTGAGTAATATTCCATTGTATGTATGTACCACATTTTGTTTATTCATTCTTCTGCTGATGGGCACCGGAGTTGATTCCAACTTTTGGCAATAGTGAACAATACCGCTATGAACATTGGTGTGCATCTATCTGTTCGTGTCTTTGCTTTCAATACTTCTGGGTATATACCCAGCAGTGGAATCGCTGGATCATATGGAAGATCTATTGTTAGTTTTCTGAAGAACCGCCAAACTGTCCTCCACAGTGGATGGACCATTCCACAATCCCACCAGCAGTGGATGAGGGTTCCCATTCCTCCACATCCTCTCCACACTAATAGTCTGCTGTTTTTTTAATAGCCACCATTCTAATGGGTGTAAGATGGTGTCTCATTGTAGTTTTGATTTGCATTTTCCTAATAGCTAGCAATGTCGAGCATTTTTTTCATGTGCTCTTTAGCCATTTGAATTTCCTCCTTGCAGAAGTGTCTTTTCAGGTCACTTGTCCATTTTTTAAATGGGTTGTTTGTCTTTTTATTTTTGAGTTGTAGGATTTCTTTATAGATGCAGGATATTAGGCTCCTATCAGATATATGGTTGCCAAATATTTTCTCCCATTGGGTAGGCTGCCTTTTTACTTTCTTGATAACATCCTTTGAGGTGCAGAAGTTTTTAATTTTGAGGAGATCCCATTTATCTATTTTTTCTTTTGCTGCTTGTGCTTTGGGTGTGAAGTTCATGAAACCATTTCCTATTACAAGGTCCTGTAGATGCTTCCCTACATTATCTTCCAAGGCCTTTATGGTTTTGGCTCTTATATTTAGATCTTTGATCCATCTTCAGTTGATTTTTGTATAAGGTGTGAAATGGTGTTCTTCTTTCATTCCTTTGGATATGGATATCCAGTTCTCAAAGCACCACTTCTTGAAGAGGCCATTCTCTCCCAACTGAGTGGGCTTGGTAGCCTTGTCGAATATCAGATGACTGTATAGGCGAGGATTTATGTCAGAACTCTCATTTTGGTTCCATGTCAGTATGTCTATTCTTGTGTTACTACCATGCAATTTTGACCACTGTAGTGTTGTAGTATGTTTTAAAGTCAGGTAGTGTGATACCTCCAACTTCATTTTTCTTTTTCAATATGTCTTTGGCTACTTGGGGCCTCTTACCCTTCCAGATAAATTTTGCTGTTAGTTTTTCTAATTCAGTAAAAAAATGCTTTGTTGATTTTTCTTGGGATTGCATTAAATCTGTAGATTAGTTTGGGTAGGATAGACATCTTGATGATGTTTAGTATTCCTATCCAAGAACAGGGAATATTCTTCCATTTATTTAAGTCTCCTTTGATTTCCTTTAACCGTGTTGTGTAGTTTTCTGTATAAATCCTTTACATCTTTAGTTAAATTTATTCCTAAGTATTTGATTTAGTTACTGTTGTAAATGGTATTTTTTTTCTTGATTTCCTCCTCAGATTGCTTGTAATTAGTGTACAGAAATGCTACTGATTTTTTAGCATTGATCTTATAGCCTGCGATATTACTGAACTCCTTTATAAGTTCTAGAAGCTTTGTTGTAGATTTCTCAGGGCTTTCTACGTACAGGATCATGTCATCTGCAAATAATGAAATTTTTACTTTTTATTTTCCAATTTTGATGACTTTTATATCATTTTCTTGCCTCAGTGCTCTAGCAAGAACTTCTAAGACATTGTTAAATAGGAGTGGTGACAGTGGCCACCCTTGTCTTGTTCCCGATCTCAGAGGGAAGGCTTTTAAGATTTCACCATTGAAGATGTTAGCTTTGGGTTTTTCATATACACCCTTTGTCATTTTGAGAAAGTTTCCTTCTATTCCTATCTTTTGCAGTGTTTTTATCAGGAAAGGATGCTGTATTTTGTCAAATGCTTTTTCTGCAACAACAAAGATGATCATGTGATTTTTTTCTTTCAATCTGTTTATGTGGTTTATTACATTGATTGATTTTCTTATATTGAACCACCTTGCATACCCAGGATGAAACCCATTTGGTCATGGTGTATAATTCATTTGATATGTTGTTGAATGTGATTAGCAAATATTTTGTTGAGGATTTTAGCATCTAGATTCATTCGAGAAATTGGTCTTTAATTTTCCTTTCTTGTGGTATCTTTTTTTGGCTGTGGTATTAGGGTAATGTTGGCATCATAGAAGGAGTTAAGCAATGTTTCTTCTCCTTGTATTTTTTGGAAGAACTTAAGCAGGATTGGTGTTAGCTCTTTCCAGAAGGTTGGGTAAAATTCAGCTGTGAAGCCATCTGGTCCTGGGCTCTTCTTCATTGGGAGATTTTTGATGACTTAGTCAGTCTCTTTACCTGTAATTGGACTGTTGAGTTCATCAATTTCTTCATTCATCAATGTAGGCTGTTTGTGAGTTTCTAGAAATTTGTACATTTCCCCTAAATTATCATTCTTATTGGCATATACTTTTTCAAAGTATCCTGTTATGATACCCTTTATTTCTGTGGGATCAGAAGTGATATCCCCTTGCTCATTCCTTATTTTGTGTATTTGCATTTGTTCTCTCTTTTTCTTTGTTAGTCTGGCTAAGGGTTTGTCAATTTTATTGATCTTATAGAAGAACCAGCTTTTGTTTTTTTTAATTTTTTCTAGTGCTTTCTTATTCTCTATTTCATTTAGTTCTGCTTTAATCTTTGTTATTTCCTTCTTTCTACTTCCTTTAGGTTTAGTTTGTTGTTGTTTTTCCAATTCCTCTAGGTGTGCAGTTAGGTCTTCAATTTTAACTCTTTGTTCTTTTTTAATGTATGTATTTATGGCTATGAACTTCCTTCTCAAGACAGCTTTGGCTGCATCCCGTAGGTTTTGATATGTTGTGTTTTCATTTTCATTAGTTTCAAGGTAGTTACTGATTTCTTTTGAGATTTCCTCCTTGACCCACTGTCTAAGAGTGTGTTGTTTAACTTCCATAGCTTTATGCCTAATCTGGTTCTCTGGCCCTTAGTGGTTTCCAATTTCATTCCATTGTGGTCAGAGAAATTACATTGTATAATCTCATTCTTCCTGAATTCATTGAGAGTTGTTCTGTGGCCTAGTATGTGGTCTATCTTGGAGTATGATCCATGTGCACTCAAGAAGAATGTAAATCTTGCTGTATTTGGGTGCAGTGTTCTGTATATGTCTATTAAGTGCAGTTTCCTCTAATGTATTATTCAGAGTCTTTCTTTCTTTATCGATTCTCTGTCTAGATGTTCTGTCTAATGGTGATAATGGTGTATTAAAGTCCACCACTGTAACTATAGAGGCATTTATTTCTCCATTTAGTTTTTCCAGAGTTTGCCTCATGTATTTTGAGGTACCCCGATTAGGTGCATAAATGTTTATGATTGTTCTCTCTTCTTGAGAGATTACCCCTTTTACTAATATATAATGTCCATCTTTGTCTCTTACAATAGTTTTGCACTTAAAGTCTATTTTGTCTGCTATTAGGATAGCTACTCCTGCTCTTTTTTGGCTATTGTTTGCTTGTAAAGTTGTAGTCCAGCCATTCACTTTCAGCCTCCTTGAATCCCTGGGTTGAAGGTGGGTTTCTTGTAGATAGCATATAGATGGATTATATTTCCTTATCCATTCTGCCAATCTGTGTCTCTTGACTGGTGAGTTTAATCAATTAACATTCAGTGTTATTACTCACAATGAATTTCTTACATCAGCCATATATTCTTTGGGTTTATGTATGTCATATGGTGTTTTTATTTCTCTTTTTGTCTATTTAATTTTTCTTATACTCTCTCACCCCTGTTTTTTCCTTTCAACTTGTAGAACTTCCTTTAGTATTTCTTGAAGTGCAGGTTCCTTATTGGCATACTCTCTTAATTTCTGTTTATTTGTGAATATTTTGAACTCTCCATCATTTTTCAACGCCAGTTTTGCTGGATAGAGAATTCGTGGCTGGAAGATTTTTCTTTTAGTACTTTGACTGTGTCATACTACTCTCTTCTTACCTCCATGGTTTCAGATAAGAAATCAGCACTTAATCTTATTGCGCTTCCTTTGTATGTGATGGTTCTCTTTTCTCTTGCTGCCTTGAGTATTTTCTCTTTGTCTTGAGCACTGGACATTTTGACAAGTATATGTCTTGAAGTTGACCTGTTGGAATTTATACTGTTTTGGGTATGCTGTGCTTCATGGACATGTACATCCATCTCTCTCAATAGGATTGAAAAGTTCTCAGCCATTATTTCCTTCAACACTCCTTCTGTTTCTTTTCCTGTCTCTTCTCCTTCTGGGATGCCTATAATGCATATGTTTGTGCGTTCTGTGTTGTCGGTTAAATCCCTAAGTCCCTGCTGGATTTTTTCTATCCTTTTATCTATCTGTTCTACTATCTGTTTGATTTCAGATGTATTGTCTTCCACATCACTAATTGTTTCTTCTGCCTGTTCAAATCTGCTGTTATGTGAATCCAGTGTCTTTTTGGTTTCTTGGATTGTGCCATTGATCACCATCATATTCATTATCTTTTTATGTATGTTTACAATTTCTTCAGTATGTTCTCCAAATGTCTTCTTAATATCCTTAATCTCTTCCTTCACTTCATTAAGTTGGTCCATGATATTTGTTTGGACAGCTTTGATTAGTTGTTTGATGTTCTGCATCTCTTCCTGGTTTTTAGTTTGTTCATTGGACTGGTCCATGTCTTCCTGTTTCTCAGTGTGGTTTGTAACTTTTTGTTGCTCTCTTGTCATCATTTTATCTTGATGGGTTTATTCAGTTGATTAGCTTCTCTCTCTGCTCTAGAGTTTTATTTAGCTGGTGGTTCTGTGTGTGTGTTAAGTTTTCTCTTTGACACTTTGTTCTTCTTATTCTATATCCTTGCTTCTTTCTATGTTCCCTTGAAGGCAAAAGACTAGGGCCAGAGGAATCGAAAGATGTGAGAAAGGAAGAAGGATAATAGTAATATTGACAAACGTTAGAAGAGGGGCCGTAAAAGACCTATTAAAATGAATATTTAACTCATGTAGGCAGTGTAGAGTAATAGGAAAAACAGTGGAGTACCTACAATGGACTGGGAAACCAAATAGAGGAAAATATATATAATGATTTAGAAGGCAAGAATGATGAGGAGAGAAAGAGTAAAGAAAGAGCTGAAAGGAAAATTTTAAAAATAATAAAAAAAGAAGAAAACAGAATAGATAAAATAGAAATTGATACCTTTGAAGTTGTGGGCTAATGAAAAAATGTGGTATGTAAGAACCACAACAGAAAGCAGAAGATAGAAAGATGAAGGAAGGAAAAGAGATAGCATTGGGAGAAAAAAATCAATATAGACAAAGAATGGGAAATCACGGAAGAAGAAGCACAGCAAAGAAGAGACAAGCTAGCAGCACGATTCTTTCCTGAGCAATCCATCTTGCCGTGCGGATCCCTCCAGATAGATGTCCCCAAGGTTCTCGCTCCATGGGCCCCCAGCACAGACCACTCATACAGGATCCTCTCCCCAATAAGCCATCTTCCGAGAGTGAGATGGTGAGTGCCCTCCCAAACCGATGCCATCTTTGAGACCGGATGTTATATCTTAATCATGTAAAATTTTGGGGTGGGGTTTCCAGACAGGGAAGCTACTCCCCATCATGTGGTTATCAGGGAACTAGGTTGACCACAGCTGAGGCAGTGAAAAAAGAGAAAGAAAAGGCCAAAGAGCATGAGAATTTTTTTGTGAGCAAGGCCTACAGTGGTGAATTACTTCTACTTAACACTCCTGTGAAGGGATTTTATGTCAAATGAATATAACCACTGACAAGAAACTCTGGGAAATGTAGTCTGCATGTCCAAAGAATGAAAACAGGAAGCTTGTGGATAACTGGCCGTTTTTGTCACATGTACATAAAATGCTTAGCAGAGTGCCTGGCACAAATTGTGTTCAATTTAGCTGCTGCTGCTATCTCTGAAAGCCCTATTGGGTTTAAAATTCTAACAAGTGAAATGGAAAACTATTTTAATTAAACTACAGATACCGAATTTTTTGTAAACAGAGCACTTTGAGCATTATGATAAATTTTACTCAAGCATAAGCACACACATATTGAAAATATGATGATAGTTATTTCTAGAAAAATAATAGTTTTCACATTATGTAAACCCCCACTCCCAGAAATGATGAAAACAGCTATTACAACTTATAAACAAAAACCCCCCAAAAAAATCATTATAAAAACTTGTGAGGAAGGAAGAGTTTATCTTACACTTTCCAGAACTCTTGTAAATTTCTCCTTAATAAATTACAGATGGGGAACAGACTCACAAAAACATAATGTGAACATTCACTTTTCCCTCTGAAAAAGACCTTTTTACAATTTTATTCTTCCTCCCATTAGGTGACTAAATCTCTAAGGTGCTTGTATTAGTCAGCCAAAGGGGTGCTAATGTGAAATACCAAAAATGGGTTGGTCTTTATAAAGGGTATTTATTTGGGGTAGAAGTCCACAGTTACCGGGCCATAAAACGTTAGTTTCTTCCCTCACCAAAGTCCATTGTCACGTGTTGGAGCAAGACAGCTGCCAACATTTGCCACGGTTCAGGCTTCTTGAGTTCCTCT
>JAQZBX010000022.1:0-82681 GCA_029593785.1 Cabassous unicinctus
CCCTCACAAGGAGGGGCCGGGAAGCGAACCCAGGGCCTCTCATATGGTAAACGGGTGCTTTATCCATTGCGCCACACCCGCTTCCTGCCGTGAGGTTGCTGCATCAGCCCACCGCACTCGGGACGCGAACCCGGGCCTCCCATATGGTAAACGGGGGCTCTATCCACTGAGCCACACCCGCTTCCCTCAATTCTTTTCAACATAGTAGGTATGCCAGAGATACTTGTTGAATGAACAAGTGCCCATCATGTTGGTGCACAAAATTATTATTTCTATATTAAAAATCAGAATTTAAAAGCTCAACTCTGAACTCTTTCAAAGAGCTTGAAAAGAAAATGAAATTACTTTATAAAGATCATTTTTTAAAATCTGATTGTTAAATTTATATGCAGTAAAATTCACTCTTTGTGTTGTACTGTTCTATGGGTTTTCATTAATGCATAAATTTGTGTAACTCATGATACAGGAAGTTCTATCACCTCAAAATCCTCCCTCGTGCTGCCTCTTTGTAATCAGTCCTTCTCCCCAGCATCCAGCCTCTAGAAAGCATGATTTGTTCTCCAGACTATAGTTTTACCTATTCCAGAATATTGTATAAATGGAATCATATGGTATATAGGCTTTTGTGTCTGACCTCTTTCGTATAGCATAATGCGTTTGAAATTTATCCATATTGTAACCTCTAGAAATAGTTCATTCTCAAGATAATACCTTTAAGGATAACAGTGAGAATAATGCCTGTTATTTATGAATGTGTTGGGGTCATAGACACTGGTCTTTTATCCTTGAAATTGTCCTAAAGCCAGAGTATTGTGACAATATAGCATAAAGAGGACTTGAGAAACAGCCTGTTTTAACCCAGCCTGTTGAGCTGAGGGTCTGGGAGCCAGAAGTCAAATGTGTTACCCCAGATGAGCTTAACAGAGTTGCAACCAGAATCTAGTGCCCTCGATGCTAAACCAGCATAGCTATACAGGCATGTCTCATTTTATTGCACGCCCCTTTATTGTGCTTTGCAAAGACTGCATTTTATTTCACAAATTGAAGGTTTGTCGCAACCTTGCTTTGAGCAAGTTTTTTGGTGCCATTTTTCCAACAGCATAGTTTTACTTCATTGTTTCCCAGTCGCATTTTGGTAATTTCTTGCAATATTTCAAACTTTCTCATTTTTATTACTTATGTAATGGTGTTCTGTGATCTTTGATGTTATTATTGTCATTGTTATTGGGTACCATGAATTGTACCCATATGATACAATGAACTTAATAGATAAATTTTGTGGGTGCTCTGGCTGCTCCACTCACTGGCCATTCTCCCTCTCCGTGGGCTTCCCTATTCCTCGAGATACAACAATATTGAATTTAGGCCTTTAGTAACCCTGCAATGGCCTCTAAGTGGTCAAATGAAAGGAAGACTTTCACCTCTTTCACTTTAAATCAAAAGCTAGACTTGTCTAAGCTTAATGAGGAAGGCATTTTGAAAGCAGAAACAGACTGAAAGCTAGGCCTCTTGCCCCCTTTAGCCAAGATGTGGATGCAAAGGAAAAGTTCTTGAAGGAAATTAAAATTGCTACTCCAGTGAATGCTGAATGATAAGAAAGCAAAACAGCCTTACTACTGATACAGAGAAAGTTTGAGTGGTCTGGACAGAAGATCAAATCAGCCACAACATTCCCTGAAGCCAAAGCCTAATCCAGGGCAAGGCACTAACTCTCTTCAACTCTATAAAGGCTGAGAGAGAAAAGGAAGCTGCAGAAGAAAAGCCTGAAACTATTAGAGGTTGGCTCATGAGATTTAAGGAAAGAAGCAGACCCCATCGCACAAAAGTGCAAGGTAAATCAGCAAGTGCTAATGTAGAAGCTGCATCAAGTTATCCAGAAGATCTAGCTAAGAGAATTGAAGGTGGCTACACGCAATAACAGTTTTTCCATGTAGATGAAATAGCTTTCCATTGGAAGAAGATGCCACCTAAGACTTTCGTAGCGAGAGAGGAGAGTCAATGGCTGGCTTCAAAGCTTCAAAGGACAGGCTGACTCTCTTGTTAGGGGCTAATGCAGCTGGTGACTTTAGTTAAAGCTAGCACTCACTTGCCATTTAAAAAATCCTAGGGTCCTTAAGAAGATGCTAAATCTAATCTGCCTATGCTCTATAAATGGAACAACAAAGCCTGGATGACAGCACATCTGTTTACAACGTGGTTTACTGAATACTTTAAACCCACTGTTGAGACCTACTGCTCACAAAGAAAGATTCCTTTCAAAATATGACTACTCTTTGACAGTGCACCTGGTCACCCAAGAGCTCTGCTGGAGATGTACAGGAGTTTAATGTTGTTTTCATGCCTGCTAACACAACATCCATTCTGCAGCCTATGGTTTAAGGAGTCATTTCAGCTTAAGAAATATATTTCGTTAGGTTATAGCTGCCATAGATAGTGAGTCCTCTGAAGGATCTGGGAAAGCACATTGAAAATCTTCTGGAAAGTATTCCCCATTTCAGGTCAAAATATCAGCATTCACAAGATTCTGAAAGAAGTTGATCACAGCCCTCATGGATGACTTTGAGGGGTTCAGGACTTCAGTGGAGGAAGGGTGTATGTCTGGTGGAAATAGCAAGAGAACTAGAATAGCCTGAATATGTATAATTGAAATGCTGCAATCTCATAAAACTTTAATGGATGCTTCTGGTAGTTGAACAAAGAAGGTGGTTTCTTGAGATAGCATCTAATCCTGGTGAAAATGCTGTAAACAGTGTCAAAATGACAAAGGATTTAGAATATTGCATCAACTTAGTAAAGACAGCAGCAGGGTTTGAGAGGATTAACTACTATTTTGAAAGAAGTTCTTCTGTGGGTAAAATGCTATCAAACAGCATTGCATGCTATAGAGAAATCTTTCATGAAAGGAATAGTCAATTGATATGGATCTCTTCATTGTTGTCTTATTTTAAGAAACTGCTATAGCCACCCCAACCTTCAGCACCCATCACCCTGGTCAATCAACAGCCATCAACATTGATGCAGGACCCTTTACCAGCAAAAAGATGTCAACTCGAAAGTGCAGTTGATGGTTAGCATTTCTTAGCAATAAAATATTTTTAAGTAGGGTCTGTACATTTTTTAGCCATAATGCTATTGCATACTTAATAGACTACAGCATAGTGTAAACAACTTTTGTATGCACTGCGAAACCAAAATATTTGCATGACAAGCTGTATTGTGACATCTGCTTTATTGCAGTGGTCTGGAAATCTGCAATATCCCCAAGATATGCCTGTATTGCAAGTCAGATTGGGTAAACAGTTCTGGTGATGGACTAGTGGCAAACTACCTGAATGGCACGGAGGTGTGTGTGTCTTGAAATGATGGCATTAAAGTATTTTTAGAAAACAAAACAATACTTTTTGTGTTTGGAATGAGAATAAAGGACCTTTATCATTTTTTTTTTAAATAGGGGTGAATTTGTATAAATCCATCCCTGTTTTTTGCATCCATAGTGAGCAGTGACACAATTTGCAGTGGCCAGCAGGTATCAGAGATCCTGTTGCCCTTGGAACAGATATATGGTAATTGGCCAGGCTGGTTAAAGGTGCTACTAGGTTTGTCTGATGAGCACCAGTTCCTGGAGAAGTATACAGAGGTACTCAGTGTTGCCCTGAAGCCTGAATTTATCTTTTATTATTTAACCTGTTTATCTTTTTGTGGTGGTGGTTTGATTTTTCACAAAATTTTTTAAAAATAGAGATGTTATAGATTTATAGAAAAAGTCATGTAAAAAATACAGTGTTCCCTTATAACCCCCTTATTTACCCTGTTTATCTTTTATTCTAAAGGCCTGACACCACTTTATTTTAAAATAATTAGTTTACATGTAAGTAACATATTATGTTTTTTTAAAGAAACAACCAGATAAGTTTTTCTTTTAAAAAACTGGGTTGGGTTTCTAAAAATGGAGTTTCTTGAATCTATATGGAATACTTCTCTCTATATATTACATAATACAATGAAAAATACATAAATATTTAACCCTAACATGGAAAATTCAGACATATGGTTTATGATATGAATTGTGGAAAGGAAGTCTGTAAATAAAATGAAACATTTATTTGCTAATTTAAGTTGGTCACAGTAAGGCATGCTTATACCCGCGTGTATATAAATTCATTTTCTTCTGACTGATTTTAAACCTCCCTTTTAAAATATTTTTATGGCAGTTGACTGAATGTCATAGATACAGAACTTGGTTAAGCACCCAAGGTAATTTATATATTTGCTCTGTTTACAATAACTTTCACTTAAATCTCTGGTAAACATGGCAATTGTCATAAGGAAATATGTTACTTGCCATGTGCAAATCTAAACCCTTGGAAACTGTTCTTGAGGAATTGTAATTGTCTTTTGTTTGGTATTTCATTTCCTTTCACAGTTGGAACATTTGTTGTACATTTCAGTGAGGTTTATATATTTTTTCACATCAGTGCCACAAGACCTTTACTTGAAGTTTTAAGCTAAATAATATATGTATATTGCTTGAAAAAAAAAATATAATCCTGAGTAATTGATTCTTTAGAATGCGTTCACTCCCTTTGTAGGGTCTACGTGACTAAGGATGTGGGGGCTAAGGGGAAACTGTGCTAAGTGTTACAGTAGTTGACAAACTAGCTGGGTTAGATAAGTCCCCTAATTGGAGTGTCAGCGTGCATTAGTGTAGACCACGGAGAGCAAAAGAAGGTAGAAAACAACATCCAAAATACTTACAAAATCTCTGAGCTGTGACAGGGTAAGAGCTCAAGACCCTCTCCCTGTGTTGAATGGAAGACCGTCCATTTTAGCTATTGAAATTGCCTTCCAGTGCGTGGGAGGCGCTAATTTGCTCAGACATGTTTGGCAAACATGCATGTAGAATTTGCTCGGTCTTGTTGTTATTTATGTGCAGTAATGCCTGTAGCCAGAGAACTATTTTTCTGGACTTGTCTCCTTCTAGCCGAGAATAAAGGCTTGAGGAATATGGGAGATGTCAGTAGCAATGAGCAACTTGAATTCCTCATGATAAAGACCATGGCTGGGAAGAATTGAGCAGGCAAGTGAAGGTTACTGACTCCGCATTAATAAGAAATTTACGAGAGTACAGAACAAATCATGCCAGGCCATCTTTATCGTCTTCTAGGTGGACGTGCAAGATTAAAGAAAGGAATTCAATAGCTGTAATATCTGGAATTGAGTAAATCATCTAATTCTGTATCTCCACAAATCTTTGGGGACAGTGGGGGTGGGGGTAGGGGAGGGGGAGAACCTCAATGAGAATTGGCTCTGAGCACTGTCATGTGGATTCAATTTGGCTGTTGTAATAAATTACAATGGAGCAAGGTCCATTGGGATGATGTTGGGATCAATAGAAGGTCAGGCTGTAACATCTCCAGCAGTGGTCTGGAAGAATGGATAACACACTTTATTAAGCTTGGCAGGCCAGGAGGTTTTGGTACTGCTGTGGTCACCACCGCAGTCATTAGCTTTTACGAAGCACCTGTCGGGTACAGGGCACTCTGGGGGTTGCTAGAAGAAAGACAGAAAATGTATAATTGTCCACATGGTCAACCTGCTTAATAATGATGATAATAGGTACAATTTTTTTGCACCCTTAGAGGACTACCATGCACAATGCTAAACCTTTTTCATGGATTATTTCTTCTGTTTACAACCTTTGAAGGGAGTTTTTGTCCCCATTTTATAGATGAGAAAAGTAAAGCTTGGCGAATTACTGCTGACCATGCAGCTGGTAAGTAGCAGCAATAGGTTATGAACCGAGGTAGTCTGATTTTTACTCTGAACTACTACCTCTGAATACAGATATCCCTGTGTGCTCATGGAGAGAGAGTATGCTCGTTGGCTAGTTCATTCATTCATTTGTTCTGCAAACGTAATAAATGTACTTAAGATGGTCCCAGTGTAGTTATAGGAAACAGAATCAGGAGATAATTTTCAAAAAAGTGGTAAAATCATGGCTCTCATACAGATATAAAACGAACACATGTTAAAGATTTTATTTAACTCATTAATCCATGAGGGAACCAGGCAGATGTTAGAACCGGATGGAGAATTCAGAGAACAGACACATTTATAGATCAGGAATATTGAAATGGATGTGCAGATGGAGGCAAAACTGTTTCAGCCCCTCTCCCCTCCAAACCCAGACAGGAAAAGATGTCAATATACCCTGTACTGGAAGGGTCAAAATTTGCATGTCTATAGATAAGAATTATTTTTGCATTGCTATCAGTTATCTACAATTTACTGAGTTGTAAAATAGTTCAAAGACATGAGAGACTAGAATCAGATAACCTGAAAGGGTGTGATCTAAGTAATGCATAGTTTTCTATTGTAGCACAATTTTTTTCCTACAACACTAAAGAAAGAATTATGATACAGCACAATAAGGTATGATTTTGGGAAAAAGACTTACAGATAGGGAAGAAGTCTGGCTTTTCTAAATGGTTCAGAGAGGACTTTTGTGCAAAGGTAAGAACTGAAAAAAACTAAGAGTCTTCGAGCCTGCAAGAATTCTCATTTTTCAGATGGTGACGTCTAGGGCAGAGTTAGGGTATTATTTTCAAACACTGTCTGGGTGATTCTGGTGTTCATCTGGGACCAGTATGCCTGGCCTCAGACTTCACTTCTTTTTCCTCCAGAGCAAACTGCCTTAAGGTCCTCATCAGACCTATTGATTGGCACCAGTGGGTCTATACAAAAGGGTTTCAAGTGCCTTAGCCCCACTCTTCAAAATCTGCAAGGAGCTTAATTAGAGTCAAGTAAAAGTCCTGACCACCCTCGGTTCTAGTCAGCCTCTACCATCTAGCTGTTATTCTCCTGAGAACATCCCTGCCCATGCTGCATCTGTCCCAGTACCTAGACCCTCATCTTCCCCAGCATCTCATCCTTGGAAAGGGTCACCAGTGATAATTGTCAGTATCTCAGGGCCCGCAGCAAGGCCTCTCCAGATCAAAAAGCCCCAAAACCAGATTCATCCCGGGTGGCTTCACCCAGTCAGTGCTGGTGATTCATGAATTTCTCATCTAGCTGAGAAGATTGGCAGTGGTGCCACTGAGCTGAGGCACTTCCTTGCTTATTTGGGGCATTGAGAGGTAGTTGTCTTCTGTTCCCCAAGAGAAATATCACAAAGTCGTAGCAAGCATGTAAAAATTCTTACGGCTTTGAGGAAGATATAAAGACCAAATGATGCTTCGTGGCTTCCTCCTTCCTTCTCTCCCCTTCCGGAGACATAAATCAACATAAATGTTCTCTTAGGAGTGGAATGGACCAAAGCTGTGTCTTCCGGGGACAGGTTTTCAAAACCTTCTGTCTCCCGATGAAGGATCATCACGTGGCAAATGGCTATGCTCTTGGCCTGGCAAGGCAGGACGATCTGACGGTCCTGTCCATGTTGTTTGATAAACATTTGTGAACACTTATCAGGGATGGATTTACCAGAAAGCTGGCACTTGAGTTCATGACACCTGCCTCATGTGAGCTTCTTCCAAAGCCCTGTCTATGTGTTCTCGTATTTATATATTTTCACAAAACATGCAAAAGTGAGAAATTTCTCTGTTTCTTTAAAGAGGTACTCACCCCACCCTAACCCTCGACCCAATTCAGGCCCCACAAAACCTGAACCCACTTCTGTTATTGTTGTTGAAATGTGGGCAAACAGCACCAGCCACAATATGGCAACTCTCAACACCTCGGAAGCAAATGCAGGTAGAGGGAACAGAGTGGGGTGGGCCAAGAAGTAGAGACAGGATGAATTTGCTGCAAACAGGAAGAGTTTCTGCAGCTCGCTTGTGCTAATGGTGGGGCTGATGGGCCTCTGGACGTTGGCAAATTAGGAAGCCAGACTCCACTACCTCTGCAGTGTGCCCGTCTCCCCTGTTATACAGGACATTCTAGGAGGAAAAGTGCTGTTTGAGCTCTTTGGAGCAGACTTGATGGCTAATGTCTTTAAAGTAAAATTTCCTCTGAACAGTAGAAGCTAAGGTTGTATATCAGAATCAGACATAAATATATTTGGCTATGGATTACAATAAAATTTATAGGTGCTAAAGATAATCAAACCATTTCACTTTCTATGCATTTTATTGTCTGAAAAATGTGATATCACTCCTTGGAAGGGAAGAAAACGACTTGGTTCATTTGCTATTCTGCTGGGAGAGAAAATCTCTGAAACATTAAGGCAGCTGGTGGCTGGCCTTTCTCCTGAAGCCCCCATCAGGGAACACTACACCAATGTGTTCCTTTGGCCTTCTCAGGCTTTCTAGTGAGAAGGTGGCAGTGCCTTCCCCTTGCTGGCTGGTGGAAAGAGGCAAACTGTTGAGCCGATGTTGATGAAAGGGGCCCAGGTTGTTTGGCATTTCAGATTAGGTTTAGAGGGGCTTGGATAGTTTATACCCTGAGGGGTAACGAATGCTGCAACCCAACACTAGCATTGTCTTTCAGAGCCTCTGTGCTGCCCATCTTGAATTACACTGAATTAGCATGAGGGCTTTGAGCTCTGAAGACCAACGCTTGGCCCATGTCAGATCTTAATTTCTTCTTTATATAAAAGCACATATACTGAGCATGAGGGTAATGTTGAATGACTTGATAAATACTGAAGCTACTTGAAAACAGGCTTTCAATTATATCACTGCAACAGGCAGCAGGTTTTCGAGCTTGCTTGTTTGGGTATTGGCAAAATCACTTGGTTTTGATGATTGTTTTAGAAGAAATGGCCCATGTTGTATCTACACAGTATTTTTTCAGATCCTCCCCCGACTCCAGTTTCCTCATTGATAAAATAGGGACACAGAATATCTTTTCCATAGGATTATTATGACAATGAAATGAGATGAATGATTTTAAAAGCACCCAGAGAGTTCATGAGACAGATAAACATTTAATAAATAATAGCCAATCATATTTGCACATATCATCTATATTAATAGCAGTTATGCAGCCATTTATTCAGTACTATAATTGCATTCTCACAGTGTACCATGCCTAGACTTCATTTATCTTACCTCAAAATCAACTCTAGTGGTTTGAAATGGAGTTTCTCTAGAATTTTTAATTTGAAACCCTTGAGCTTGATGTTCCCTGTTCAGCAATACTTTCTTTTCCTTTATTCCAATTCAAAGCAGGTTCACTCTGGGCCGCATGTGGGCATGGTCCTGCTGTTTCTCTTTAAGCATTGACTGACATTCCCTAAAGAAATAGATGCAGGTCGGGATGCAGGTACTGTACACAATTGTATTGAAAAGATGATTTTATATTAGTCTCATCTATTTTCCCAAGCATATGACCTTGGACATAGTGATTGCTGTACAAGTGATAGCTGTTAGCAGAGTTTAGCTGTGTAGGAGTTTAAGAGTTCACAGATGGTTCAAAGGTGCGTTTCTGAATAAATGGTCTCATTCTCTCAGGGCTCCGCTGGCCTGGCCTGTGTGCCTCTTCGTAAATTCCAGGCCTGATCCCTGCACAGTTCCTGCTGCAGGTCAGACAGAATCCTTCCTTCCTGGATGTGGCAGTTAGGGAGTCTTGTTTCCTCGCCTCCTGGAACTTTGAGAAGGTTACCAGTTTTATTGTCCAGAATTAACTCGTAACTTACAAAATTGTGGAGAGAGAGTGTAAACTATAATCCACACTTAGTGGCAATGCTCCAATATGTGTTCATCAACTGTAACAAATGCACCACACTACTGAAAGCTGTTGTTAATGTGGGAAAGTGTGGGAGGGGGAGGGGGTGGGGCATATGGGAATTCCCTACATTTTTTATGTAATATTTATGTAATCTAAGTATCTTTAAAATAATAATAATAAAAAAAGTATTAAAAAAAAAAGAGGGAGAAAAATGTAAACTACTTCAGGATCTTTGAAGTTTTAGTTTTAAGGATTTAGGCTAGTTAATGTTTTACAAAAAAAGTGGCAACTACTTCATAATGATACCACCTTATACTTTGAGATGGTGCTTTGCAATTTTCATTAGGCATGTGTTGCCCCATTTGATACCCTCCTATTCCTGGGGGGTCTTCAGGACAGTTGTAATCATGCCCCTGTTTATAGATGAGGTGCTGGGGGTCCAGAAGGGGTTAAATGACTTGATTGAGATCATGAAGTAGGAAAGGAATGGGAATCAAGTGTTCCAACTTGCAGTAAATAATACAAGAATGCTCATCAAAATGGCAAGGACATGTGGAAATATCTGGAAAGCAATTTATTTGACAGGTCCTGGGCTGTTTCTTGACATATTTAACTCAGGTGCCAGCTGAGATTGCCCTGTCTTTTGAGATGAGCAAATAAATATGGCTTGCACTTCCTGTCACAAAGAGTGGAAAGGCCCTTTTCTCCTCAGGTGTTCGCGCATCCCTCAGAGCCCCTTTCCTTCAGTTTCTTTTCTTACCATTCAAACAAGGCATGTGGGGTTAAGAAGCCTTTTCTGAAGCTTTGGGGTAGAAGAGTAGGGCTTCTATGTATCAGGGCAGACTGTAGAAAATAGAGCTTCAGTCATCTCTGACCCTTCGCAAAGCTCAGGCTGCCTCAGCAGGTGGAGTTTTCATGGGTCCCCTTTGTGCACATCAGCAGCTTGCCAACTTGCTCAGCCAGCCCCTCCCTTGCCCACTTTTCTCCCCAGCCCATTTATATTTCTTTATACCTTCCGCCCTGCCCTTTGAGACAGTTTAGAATTCAGGTCTCTGCTCTCCTCTGCCTCCCTTCAGATCACATTTCCAGCCCCTCATCTTTCCCTCATAAAGGGGACTATGTGGTATTTCCCTAAGCCAGGGCCAGTTTCTCCCAAAAAAGTACTCAGGTGCCCACCCTTAAAAATACTACTTTTCCCCCTATCCACTATCCCCATCTATTTGCCACTACCCTATGGGGTAGGCACTGCTATTATCCCATTTTACAACTGATGAACCTGAGGGGCAAAGAAGTTAGCTAGTCTGCCTAAGGCCACTCAAAAGTCTAGGCTCTTGTATCTACTGCACCAGGGGTTAGCAACAGTTTATTTAAAGGACCAGATGATCTCTTTTGCAGCTACTCAGCCCTGCAATTGTAGTACTAACACAGGTATTAAATATTAGGTAAATGAATGGATGTGGCTGTCTTTCAATAAAACATTATTCACAAAAACAAGTGGTGGGCCAGAAATTGGCCTGTGGGCCACTTCGCCAACCCTGTATTTTACCATACTGCCTTTTTCTACAAAACTGGCTCTCTATGTAATGTCTCTCATTTAAAGTCTAAAGTGGATTGAAAACAAAATCCCTAACAGATTCTAAGTGGCCACACTATTTCAGCTTCTTTTTTCCTTTTTTTCCTTTTTTCCCTCCCCTCCCCTTCCCTCCCCTCCTCTTCCCTCCCGTCCCCTCCCCTTCTTTCATTCCTTTCTTTTTCTTTTTTTTCCTTCTCTTTTCTTTTTTGCTGAAAGCAATCTGTAGCTTTGCACAGAGCAAACACGCCTGTAACGATGGTTAAACTCTCCGTAGGGGAATCTATAATGGTGCTACCTCTGAACTTGGTTGGAAATATGATGGAATTTCACAGACCAGGCCAGGGGCACATTGCTAGAATTCTGTGACTGTTCTTTGTGCTTTCTTTTAAGCAAAATGGACAGTGAGTGGACTGCCCACATTTCTCAAAGTCTGGCTTTCTCTCTGGAGTAGTAAGGGGCCTAAAAGAACATAGTTTCTGCTCCATTTATTGTGTCTAAAGAACAGCAGGAGTTGCTGTTTCTTACATCTTGGGACACTAACTCTGACAAATAAATGTGACCAGGATAAATTTGTGGTTTTTTTTAATGGCCGCCCTGGGTACCTTGCTGATGGAAGTCAACAGCCTATTTTGCCTGAGTCAACTTTCCCATGATCTACTCTGTTTGGTTGTGCAATGGTCTCATCTCTGCTCACTGGTTCTCAAGATTAATATTGCAAACAAAGATATTTCTCTATACAGGATGGTTTAAAAAGTAACATTGAAAACTACTTTTCAGGTTGTTGTTTTTTTTTTAAGTGCAATTCAGTAATTCACAAGTGGCCAAAAGTTGGATATTTTTTTCCTCCCTCTTTTTTCTTAAAAATACCTGCAAAGGCAGTTCATCATTATTTGCCAGGTTTCAGTGTAGAATTAAGCTTTACTGATGGGTTATCATGTAAGCCCCTGAAAATTGGAGTTTATAATGGAAATGTTGAAACTTCCCTAATCTTTTGGTAAATGTTTTCATTCTGGTACTTATCTAAGTTCTAAGATGGTCTTGGAAAATTATTCCTAGGCCTCTTATTGAATCTCTGAATCCCGAGTCAGATTCATTCTTAAACAGTCAGAGCAAAGTTCTCATTAAGCCCTGGGACGCATCTCATTTTGAACTGTAAATACAGGCATACCTTGGAGATATTGCAGGTTTGGTTCCAGACCACACGACATCCGCAATAAATATTGCAATAATGTGAGTCATACAAATTTTTTGGTTTCCCAGTGCATATAAAAGTTATGTTTACACTATATTGTAGTCTCTTAAGTGTATATTAAGTACATAATAATAATGAAAAAGTTTGAAATATTGCAAGAATTACCACAATGTTATGCAGAGACATGTAGTGAGTACATGCTGTTGGAAAAACTGCTCCGATAGACTTGATTGATATAGAGTTGCCACAAATATTCATTATATTTCTGGGGGGTGAAAATACAATATCTGCACAGCATAATAAAGCAAAGTGCGATTGAGTGATGTGTGCCTGTAGGTCCTGCCTCTCCTATCTCTTAGGCAATTCAGCTGCATGCATCCGGGTAACGAGTGGGGAAAGCGCTTTCTTCTTTCTGTAAAAGCCTATAGAGTGTCTCATCCCTTCTCCCTACTAGCTGCTAATTTAGAAGAATCACCACTATGTCCCAGAGCATCTTCTGCAGATCTCATACTGCTGATGAGCAACTCACTGAAATTCATGTATTACACATGTTTTGAGGGCCTATTGTGGGCTATGTGTTGGGAATATAACTGTGGATGACAGAGATGGAGTCCCTGCTCCCATAGAGGTTCAGTTCAGTGGAAAATGAGGGTCAATAAACAAAAGTTAACCCTCACTGAGGTTGTGGGGAGTGTCAAGAAGAAGTGCAGGTGCTGAGAGCATATGGACCAGGGGGCCTCCTTGTAGGATGGGGAATGTCTCCCCAAGGACATGGCATTTCAGGGAAGTGGGGAAAGATGAGGAGGTGCTGGCCAAGTCAGGGAGGGTGGGGTTAGGGTTGCTTGGCAGTGCAAGGAACGTCAGTGTGACTGGAGTCAAGAGTTGGGGGTTAAGAGGAGGCTGGGGAGTTAGATCAGCAAGGGCCTGGTAGGACATGCAAAGGGTTCACACCTGACCCCAGTGTGCCCAGCTCTCTGCACATGAAGCTAGGACAGGCACCCCAACACTGCACCAGCTGGCTTCTCAATAGTCCTCTGCGCATTCTGGACCCAACTGCAGAGTTTCAAGCCGAGGGGGCTGTGCAGACACAGCTCCTGGAACCTGTGGACTCTGCCTCTTTTAAGTCCTAGAGGTACAACCTTTGACCTCTAAACACTTTTTTGTAGTCCAGTCACTTTTTAAAAGATTGAGATATGATTTATATACAGTAAAAGTCACTCTTTTGGGTGTATAGTCTGTCTGCATTTTTTTTAGAGAAGTTGTGAGCTCACAGGACAATCAGGCATACAATACAGGATCCCACACACCATCCTGTTATTAACACCTTCATTGGTGTGTGACATTTGATGCAAGCACATTTTTATAATTGTACTATTAAATATAGTCCATGGTTTAACTCAGGGTTCACTGTGTAGTGAAGTTCCATGGATTTTTAAAAAAATGTTTATTCTGTTGCAGTGTGTACAACCTAACATTTCCCCTTTTAACCACATTCAGACATGTATTTCAGTGCTGTTAGTTACGTTCACAATGTTGTGCTGCCTTCACCACCATCCGTTACCAAAACATTTGCACCATTCCAGATAGGAACTCTGTGCACTTTAAGCCTTAACTTCTCATTCCCTATCCCCACACTGTCCCCTGGTAACTTATATTCTAGATTCTGACTCTGTGAGTTTGTATATTCTAATTATTTCATACCAGTAAGATCATACAATACTTATCCTTTTGTGTCCGGCTTATTTCACTCAACATATCTTTAAGGTTTGTCCATGTTGATGTCTTAGCAGAACTGCATTCCTTTTTACGGGCTGAATAACATTCCTTTATATGTATATACCAAAATGCATGCAGTCACTTAACCAACATTTGCAATCAAATATAGTACAGTTTCATTGTCCCTCAAAATTCCCTCGTGGCCCTTGGCAGTCAGTCTTAGCTCCTGGTAACCACTGAGCAGTTATTTTGGCCTTAAACTTTTGCCATTTCCAGAATGTCATGTAAGTGGAATCATAGATATGTAGCCTTTTGGGTCTGGCTTCTTTCACTTAGCATACTGCATTTGAGGTTAATCCGTGCTGTTGTGGTGTCAGTAGTTTGTTCTTTTTTTTCCCCAAGCAATATTCCATTGCATGGATGAACTGGAGTTGTTTGTTCCCATTGAAGTTGTCAGTGACTTTCACGTAGGACAACCCTTCACAGTAACCTTGGCTGCACGTCCTACAACCATTCCTGCTTTCACTTTGACCTGCCTCACATTCACCCACAGCAGCCAGCTTCATCTTTTTGAAACACAAGTAGAGCCATGTCATCCCCATGCTCAAAACTTTCGAAGGCTCCTGCTGCCTTCAGAACTACTTCTAGGTCCCAGAACAAATCGTTGTTCTCTCTTGCCTCTGACCCTTTGCATACTCTCTTCCCTCAGTTTGGCACTTTCCTCCCTCCTGTCCCTCATGTCCTACGCCTCATTTCCCAGGTGTCCTCAGCTTTGTTCAGGAAAGCTTCCGTGCCTCCATAAGAAGGAGGTAGCTCCTCCTCCTCAGCTGCCACCACAGAGCATCACACTGTATGGTAATGACCTGGTTGTTTCTGGGTCTCCTCCCTTTAGCTCTGAAGTTCCTTGAAGGCAGGGGCTGCGTTGTTCACTGCAGTATCCCAGCGCTTGGCAAGTGCCTCGTTCTCACCTAATAGCTGTTGAGTACAGGAAGATGGTCAGGGAAGTTTTGTTTTCATTCCAATTATACAGATTAGAACACAGGCTTCGGTTGTTAAACTGAGTTGCTTAATATTGCTGGGCTAATTGGGGGAATTTCATGGTTCTCTCCGCATAGCTCATGTGCTGTCATAGGGGATGTGACCCCAGGGTTTAGGGAACCTCTCCAGTTTTCTGCAGCACAAAATATCTTGTTGCTGCAGGTACGTTTTTCCCTTTCAACCTTGATTGAAACCTTGTAGCGCTCCTAAAAAGTAGAATTTCAGCTTTTCTGACGTTCAAGAATATGTTATGCATCCTGCCCACCGTGTTTGAGACTGAAAACTGCTCGACTCTGCAGGAGTTTATCTCGGTCGTCTCTGGATTTCGGGGGGAGGTTCTGATTGGGTCTCCAGTCATCAGATTTCCTTCTCTTCTCTCTCTTTTGATATGATATTGGTAAATCGACCCCCTAGGTTAGGCGTTCTGTGGTAGCAGGGAACATACCTCTGTAAATCATCTAACTAGATAGCTTTCATCTGGTAGACACCCAGAACTTACCAGGTGAATGGATGGGTGAATAAATAATGAAAGAGTGAGTGAATGCCTCTGCTTTTGCAGAGGTGTCAGTCACATCTTTTTGGAGATGAAAATCTTCGTTACCAGGTGATATGATGTTGTCAGTTGGCCAATGTTTGTGGAGCCTTCTTGTTGCCCCTGAATGCCTCTTTCCTTTTTGCCTCAGGGCCTTTGCACTGCAGTTCTCCCCAGCTGGTTCATAGTATCTGTGTCTCTGCTCAGATTTTCTCCCCTCCAAGAAGTCTTCCTGAGCATCTCATCTGAAATAATTCTGTTCTAACCTCCATCACTCTCTATTCCCTAACCTCACTTCCTTTTTTTCACAGCACTTTGTATTTATCACTGTCTAAAATTACTACCTTTATTTGCATTCATTGACTTGTTTATTGACTCTGTTCCCCACATGTAGTTAAGTCTCTTGGGGACAGTGATCATGTCTGACTTGTTTATGAGGTCTACAAATGTACCTGGCCCACCACAGGAATCAAATATATATTAGTTCAATACTGAATAAATTTTAAAATTATGTAATCTCATATATTGGAAAAGAACATGCCTTGATTTTCCAATTAGTGGGATTTTCTAGTTGATGGAGAATTTACCATGTGCCAGCTTGCAACTGTTTTTATCTTTACTGAGACTGCACCTGTGTATGTGTGTGTGTGTGTGTAAGCATGTATGTATGGGGTGGTCAAAGGGAAACTTTAGTAGTATGTAATCAGCCCAGTCTGGGATAATGCTATAGAAGAGCTGTTCTTGAGTCTGCCATGTCCAATTCATGTTAAATATTAAATATTAAAGTAATGGCTAGGTAACTATGGAATGGGGAAGAAAAAAAGAAAGGAGCATTTAGAATCTGGCAGACCTGGGTTCAAGTCCTAGTTTTCCATCTGGCAGCAATGCTATGGTTTTCTTGTCTTTAAAACAGGGCTCAGTATTACCAAATGAGTCACTGAAAATCAATTAATAAAGGGAGGACTCCCTTTGACCTGCTAATTAAAAGAAAACTGAGGGAGAGTTGAGAGGAATATTAAAGGAAACTGAAGGATTAATATTTAGACCAAAATAAGTGTCAAGAGCAGATTTGACTTTGTCATCTCAATATATTTTTTTTTTTTTTAAAGATTTATTTATTTATTTATTTATCCCCCCCTTGCTGCTTGTGTTCACTGTGTCCATTTGCTGTGTGTCTTCTCCGTGTCTGCTTATCTTCCCCTTGCTGTGAGGTCCCGCTGCATCGGGGCCTCACACATGGTAAACGGGGGCTCTATCGGTTGAGCCACACCCGCTTCCTGTTGTGAGGTCTTGCTGCATCAGCCCACTAGGCTGCCCGGGCCGGCCGGCCTGCCCTCACAAGGAGGCCAGGAGGCCCCGGGGCCTCCCATATGGTAAACGGGGGCTCTACCGACTGAGCCACTCCCGCTTCCCTATCATCTCAATATTTAATATTTTAAAATTCTGTTATTATATTTATTGATTTTTTTTTTTTTTTCGGAAAATCACCAAGGCCTTCCATTTGGGGGGCTAAACAGGGATGTATCCTGTAAAATACTTGGTTGTTTTGTTTTTGTTGTTCTTTGGGAGTTCCAGTGCATCTGGGACACTATGGTAGAGGAACTGCTTTTTTGTGGGTACAATTCTGCATCTGCAACTAATTGAGTCTGCAGATGGACCCATACAGAAATAATTAGCCACTTACCCCTCATTTTGAGGGTGCAAGTGGCCCCTCTTGCTAGCAATTACTGAACCATGAAAAGGGGCATCCTGGGGGAGACCCTATGGAAATTTAAGCATGAGAACAAATTGCTTTTGTTTTTAAAAAGTTACAGCTATTTTTCTTTTTAAAAACATCAAACAAACAAACAAATAAACAAGATACTTGAAAGTATGTAAGCCACCTTGGAATGGGCCTACTGGCAACTCTATGTACTTTTCTAAGGATGTTATACTTCAAATATTTCCCATTCCCCCCCTAATTTTATTCTAAGGGCCTATCTAAATATGCTGTGCATTTTAAGTGCTGCTTTTGGTTTCACATTAGTTCAGACTACACATTAACTAATTATTGGTAAAGTATCTGACTTGTGAACTCTGATCCATTTTCCTCTGGAAAGATCCCTGGCCGCCTTGCAACAACCCCTTGCATTTTAATATGCTTTAGCAGGTAATTTTGCAGTGATCTACTGTATGGTGCCTTTGGCTACACTGGGTTTGGATCACTTACCCCAAGCATGTCCTCCGATTAATGACAGCATCCAGTGGTATTAAGGGACCAGAGGAGATTGTTAACATAGGATTGTCTCTGTTGATCGCCATCCTGAAACATCGATCCATGAGATTCAGAGATTACACGTGGGGAAGCTGCCTTGGACCATAAAAGAACAAAACACATTCTGGATCTTAATAGGAAACAAAAGTACATAAACAAAAGCAGACTGCTTCTTTAAATATCCAATTTCAGAATAAGACTAGCCTCCCAGGAAAGTTTAAGGAACCCTGAATTTAATTGGGAAAAGAAGCCAGGTTTAAATTTTCTTCAGTGTCAGGATGGCAGATGAGATTGAATTTTTGACACTTTGCAAAAGACAGACTCCTTTCCATTAGCCAAATGAATCTTATTTTCCTTTGTAAATTCTGTGAGTGCTGTAATCAGACCTCTCAAATGCAGATGGTTATTCTGGAAGGAATGAACGAAGTTAAACTTTGAAAGAAAGAAAATGAAAGGCCTGTTTAACCATTTCAGCTCCTCTTTTCAGCTCCAGGTTTAAATCTCAGGCCTGCAGAGTTGCTCTTCATAATCTTTTCATGCTCCTTTTCTCCCAAAACATTTAAGATGCCAGGAACTTTCAACAGGAACCTGAGAGGCAGAGAATATGCAGAATGTGCATCATTTATGCTAAAGCTCTGTGCATTGGCATTTACCAGGTCTCATTCATTTTAGGGGATTTCTTGTATCTTCGGCTTCTTCCAATGGGTTATAAGTGAAGACAGGCTATGGAGTGGTAACTTCCCATTGAAGGAGCCTTTCAGGGAGACACTCCTTTCAAATGCAAACACCATCCTGATATCTCTGCAGCTCTTGGGCAGGAAGGCAGGAGGGAAGGGGACCCTCAGCCCCTGCCTGGATTCTTGTCCTGTGAGCATCTTCTGTATGTCGGTGACTAATGCTTGTTGAATTTTCACATCTTTGAAAAGTAAGATTGGTCATTAGAGACCAAGGGTGAATAAGACTGATTTTTCTTGGAGAAGATGATGGTTGAGGGAGAAAGGAGCCGTCCCTATTATTTTCCTGACTCAGTTTGATGTTAAAATGTTTCACTACCAGTATTTCTAAAACTATGGTCTGTCGATTGCTAGATCAAAATCACTCATTAGCACTCATTAAACATGCAGGATTCCAAACGTCCTCCTGCACCTGCTGCACCAGCAGCTGTGATCCTGAGGCCCAGAAATCTGCATTTTCAGGGACCTGGATAATTGTTATAGGCAGTCAAGTTTGAGATCACACTATTTTGGATAATTTTTATATTTTGATAATTGAGTGTGTTTTTTTTGCAGATGTGTGACTCATTGCAGCACAGTGAGTGATAGGAATAGATGACCCCTTGGGAAGGCTGACTGTGTTTTGTTGTGTAAATCATTTGGATGCTGGTGCTTTGCAGAGGTTGCCAAATGACATTTTTGTGGTCTTTTTGTCCACCTTTGTTCCAATGAAGAACATAACTCACTGTGTCACAGAAAATTCTTGAGAAGGGATTTGACCTTAACCGTATGCAAACTCTTATTTTCCAGAGATCCTTTCATGCTTACTTTCCCAAATATTTGAGATAAATGTTGAAGATGTAGAGTTACTGTATAACATTTGTGACACTCAGATATGACATTGTGGCTGACATTGTGGCTTTAGTCAGAATAACATGTAAGACGATACATCCCCATAAAGAAATCCATCTGAAGCAAGGGAGGCTTGGGCTACAGGTAGAAGCATCTTTGAGGTTCTGGCAGGACTGTTCAAGAGTAGGCTCTGGAAGGTTTAGGTTTAGACTGGGGAGGATATTACCAGATTATAGAGGTAAAGCGTATTGTATAAAGAATCAAATGTGAAAATCGAAATGAAAAATACTCAGAGAATGATTTTCCAATGGCCATGCTCATTCTGTCTAATTGCAGAAATATTACTGTTAATTTATACTTCTTGCGTTTCTACGATGGAACTAACAAAGTAAACTTGCAGATATTGCCTTTAATACTTGGATGTAACAGAACCCTCTTTCAGACATGGCCTGATGATGGCAAATGTATTTCAATCTATATGTCATAATGCTTTTATCTCAACTAAAAGTAATTCTAATATATTATTGTGTTATTTTAGAAATTTTATTGATAGTGAAATTCAGAATGGTGAGCTTCACTAATGTGCATTTTTCTAATCTACCACAAAAAACATTCTATAGCTACCAGAACTATTGCTTTGGTGATTTCTATTTCTAGCACATGTTACTATGTTTTTGAAATGGAACATTTGCTGTAGGGGACAGAACATTTAGCATGAAGGATACTAACCAATAACAAAATAAATTGTCTGCAAATAATGATGTAGGGTGCTTTGCTTTAATGTTTCTATTTTTCAGTCTAGTAGTTCATCTCCCTGTCCTTCTCCTGAGTTTGTGTTTGATTTGGGGAGAGAGAGCCAAGATTTGTTTGTTTAGGAAGTAGATGCAAGAGTCCAAAAATGAACCACGTCCTAATCCTACCCCCAGTGGCTCTTGTAACAACACAGTGGGGGGAATTTTTGAAATGCTATCTGTTCTTAGGAGAAAATTTTCTGCAAAGTGAGTAGTTTATCCTATTAAGTATTTCTTAAATTAAATTAAATAGCGTGGATAGAGTACTTTAAGTTGCACAATAGTTTCATGAGTACTAAAGTGCTGTCATTTTTTTTTTCTGAATGAATACATACTTTTCATCTCAAATTCAGTTTCTTCTATTTAGAATCTTCTTTTTGAACTTAAAGGAATTAAATCTTCTATTTTTATTTCCTCCATGGGTTTCAAATGTTTAGCTCATAAAATTATATAATCTCTTTAAAAGGTAAAAGATCCTAAGCCAAATTTATAATTCAAAATAAGAACTATAAATAAAAGAATTCTTAAAAAAAAACCAAAACCTGCTTAAAACCTCAAGTACACTGTCAAAATTGTGAAAAGGCATCAAATTGAAGTAACTTAAATGACAGTGTTATGGCTGTCTTAAAATGACCTTAAGAAAATATTTCCCCCAAAACAAATTCTCCCTTAAATAATTCTTTAAGACAGGGTCTTGAAGAACAGACTCACTTGAAGCAAATTGTTGTCTTTGATGCTACTGTTTTCCTGCAAATTCCAGAGGGCAGACTCTTTAGTTTTAATGTAAGATAATGAAAGTAATTTTCCTTTGAGAACTAGGTTTTCTGCCGAATTGTAAAGCCTGTCTGCAGGTGAGATTTAATTTAATCCTTTGAGTACTTAAGAAGCATTCCTGAGACAGTGGCCAAAAAAGTGACAAGATTAGCACTGTGTTTACTGACAGTGTGTGGACAAGAAAAGACTTTTATCCTGAAGATTTTAATGATTTTTGTGTGTGTGTGTGATCTTAGTGGCAATTTTTAATTACTAAGCTCTACATTATTTAAATAGTTCAAAGATTAGATGATGCACTTAAATGTTAAAGATACTTGCAATTGAATTGTAGCCTAGGTATTAAATAGCAACAAAGCAAGCATGAAAGGCAGGTAGAATCTTGCCAACTAAATTTCAGGCTTGAAATAGAGATGGAGAGTGGAAAATGAATATACAGGTATTAAAGAAAATGCCTCAATGACAAGCTGTAGATCAGTTGTATTCTTGTCAGAATCAGAGTTATCTATATGTATAGTTTTCATGAGTTTTAAAAGATTTTGTATGATGTTTTTTCTGTGTCCCATTATTTCCTTTTTTAATTCCTCTTTTCTCTGAGTGGCTTGTATATTTCAATAAGCAGACCAATTTTTCTGATGTCAGATACTATTTGAATAAATAAAGTAGTCATAAAAATGAAAGGTGTATGCATGGTTGAAACTTGAGACAAAAGCTATATGATGTATATAGCTATGAATTTCAGATAAAGTTAATGTCATAAAAATTCTTAACCGTTTCCTGTTCAGTGTGTGTGCAAATGTACTTTTGCTGCATACAATGATTCCCTTGTGTATACTTTATCTTTTATTTTAAGGGTTGGAAATATGAAAAAATTAGAATATTTTATGTCCTAAATTTATTGGGTTTCAGGTTTTTATGTGGAAAACAAACAAAAGTAAAATCTTTCTATTATGACATCCAACAGAAATGAGTTTACATGATAGTAGGTAATTTTCCTCTTTAAGAGGAACTTAAAACTTAACATAACTGCCCTACCATCCTCTCAGTAGGTTTAGCCATGGTTAGCAAACCATGACAATCTTGTCTGAAGCAATCACTTATTAATATTTTTACATCCTGAGTGTATTTAGACGCTCCCTTGGACCTTGTCTGCCATTTTGTCATTCGACTTTTTCAGGATGTTCCATTTTAGAATCATTTGGGGATGTTTTAAATTTGCTGCCTCTTCATTTTACGTCTAAAGGAAAAATTACACAAAATTCCATACTATTTGGGAACATGCTTTTTTGGTTAGAGGTTTGGATCACATTTTAAAATTAGTTTTAAGGAAAGGAAATCGTATAAACGCTCTGGAATTCAGATAAGCACCAAGCATGGGAAGCAGACACTTTTATTTTAGAGTGCCTTATCCATTTGGGGTCAGACTCCTGATGATAAAAGAGCATTCTAGACCTTTAAATATTGATTACACACTTTGGGAAAGCTGTTTTCTTTCCTGCTTTCCCCCTGTCCATTTGAATTTGGGCTTTGGTAGAGCTTGCAGAGTGCAATATCTCAAACAATCCACAGGGTGTCATGATGTGGTTGTTTGTTCTCAGGAACACTATCAGATGTGAGGTAATTCGAGCCAAGGCCCATCCAGTATTTAAAACTGCTGGTTCATTTTGGGTCTAGGCAAACGATATTTGCAGAGGGCCTACTATGTGCCAGCTCCATGATAGGAGATGCAAATCTTAGTGGATTAATGAAGATCTTCACTTTGTGTTTGGAATTTTGGCCAAGAGAATATTTCCAGTACAGTGAGTTTGTTTGAGGTTTGTTTGAACTTTGCAATTTATTCATGTCACTTAGGAGTGAATCTTAAATGGAGGCGTCAGGTTTTGCAAACTATACAACCTTTCCCTCCAACATCTGGTGGAATGAGTTCCTAGTTATTCTTGTACAGAGAGTGGGCTGAAAGTTTCTGCTCTAAAAGGCTCCTGGGGTAGCCATGGGGAGGCTGAAGCGAAGGCCACTGAGTGGGAATCCTCACTTTGCCACTAATCAAGTGGGTCACCTTAGACAGGTCACCTCACTTCTTTTCATGTAAAACCAGGCATGGGATTGTGAAGAGAAAATGAGATCATCTATTTTTCAAAAGCATTTAGTCACTTCTGGTTCTGGGCCAAGATGATATAACCTCACTTTTACCTGTGTTCCTCTCTCAATACAACTGAGTTCCCTGGAAATAATTCAACAGATAATCATGAAAGGATCCTGAAAGGTGGGAAGAAGAAGGTGGAATGGCTAGTGACCTCAGGGCTTGAAGAATGACACCATGGTGAACTCCCCCATGAATTCCTGACTGTGCACTGGAGAGCTCTGCAACCCTGAGCTGCCGACAGGAATAGATGGCAGGAAAGAAGTAATGGAGGAAGGGATAAAGGAGGAAAGGATGACGGGAGGGAGGGAGGAAGGACCCAGAGGACCGGGAAAAGAAAAGGCTAGCAGGGACTTAATGGGGAGATCCATACACATAACAGGGGACACCTACTCTGCCCACAATGGCATTGCCAGTAGCGCTCCAGTGGTTCCCCTGCCTCACCCCCACCGGCAGTGGCAGGCCTGAGCTGCCCCCAGCAGCTTCAGCAGCAGTGCTAGAGTAGGCCAACCTATTCCCTACCCCAAACCTACAGGTAGCTGCAAGCTGCTCTGCCTCCAGCCACAACGTCAGTAAGCCAGGGAGGTCAACCAGCACCCACATGTTAAACCTAAACAGGACAACTGCTTGCTGAAATAGAAGATTTAATTAGAATCAAGAATCCCCTAACATAATATCCAAAGTGTCTACCAAGAATCAGAAAATTCACAACTTGAATGAGAAAAGGCAATCAACTGGTGATTCATTGAGATGACTCAGATATTGAAAATGTCTGACCAAAATTTTAAAAGTCATCATAAAATTGATTGAACAAGTGATTATGTATTCCCTCAAAACAAATAAAAAAATAGAAAACCACAGCAAGGAAATAGAACTTATAAAAAAGTACCAAATAGAAATTATAGAGCTGAAAAATAAAATAATTAAAATAAAAAGCTCTGTGGAAAGACTCAAGAGTATAGCAGAGATGGCAGAGGATGGAATTAGTGAACTTGAAAACAGTCCAATTTACTCAGTATGAGCAAAACAGAGAAAATTGATTGAGGAAAAAATGAACAGAGCCTCGGGGAACTTTTTTTCTTAGGTCAATAGCAAAAGTCTAAACATTCATATCATTAGGGTCCTAAAAGGAGAGGAAAAGGAATATGGGGCTGAAGAAGTTTCAGAAAAATAATGACTGCAAACATCTCAAATTTGGTGAAAGACATAAACCTACAGATTCAAGAAGCAAAGTGAACCCCAAATAGGATAAATCCAAAGAAGTCTATGCCACTATACATTGTAATTAAACTTCCGAAAACTAAAGTCAAAGGGAAAATCTTCATTCAACCAGAGAGATATAGCACAGTTCTTCTACGGCAGGAGTTCTTAACCAGGGGCCCAAGGGGTCTACCCATTGGGGGTCTGTGGAAAGATTTCAGGGAGTCTGTGAGCGTGAATTGAAAAAATCAACTTATTAATTATCTTTCTTTTCTCTGACCTCTAACTGAAACCTAGCATTTCCTTCACTTATGAATGCATGCAATAAATTACAGTAGTACTCATTTCATATCACATTACAATTGTTGCATATCTCGAAAAATCGCTTTCGCTCATCCATACTTCTAAATTGAGGTAGTTGTTAGACCCAATGCTAGTTGAGTGTCATAAAACTATCTGCCGCTACATTCTGAGAAGGAGTCCATGGTTTTCACCTGACTGGCAAAGGGGTCTGTGGAACAAAAAATGTTAAGAACCCTTTTTCTAGGGGTACACCAATTCAAATGACAGTGCATTTCTCTCTGAAATCATGGATGCCAGAAGGAATTGGCACAACATTTTTCAAGTTCTGAAAGAAAAGAACTGTCAACTGCAAATTCTCTACCTGGTGAAACTATCCTTCAGGAATGAAGGGTAAATAAAGACTTTCCCAGAGGAAGGGAAACTAAGAGTGTATGTTGCTAGCAGTCCTACTGATAAAGAATGGCTAAAGGATGTTCTCTAACAGAAAGGAAACAATAACAGAAGGGTTGGAATTTGAGAAAGGAAAGAACAATGGAATGAAAAAAAACTGGGGTAAATATATTAGAGTATATAGACTATAAATATAATAGATAACCCTTCTTGTGAGTTTTTAAAATCATATTTGGTAGTTGAAGCAAAAATTATAATAGCATTTGTTGTGGTGCTCAGTGTATGTAGAAGAAGTAATGAGGTGATTATTGTTAGACATGGGGAAGGTAAGGAACTTAAATGGAAGTATGGTTTCTATATGATTTCAAATCGTAAAATGGTATCCATAGACTATGACAAGCAAAAACTGTAATAATGTACATTATATTGTAATGCTTATAGCAACCACTAATAAAAATATACAAAGCTGTTACTCAAAAATAGTATGATACAGCAATTTTGGCAAAAATGTTAAGATTGCTGGATTTGAGTTTCTGGAAGGGATGGGTATATGTTGGAGTTTTATCTGTTGATGTTATATTACTTTTGCAACTTATCCTGTAAGTTTGAAATTATTTCAAAATAAAAAGTTTAAGAAAAAAATAGTATGAATAATAGAAAATGAAATCCTTAAAAATTTTTAAGTAACCCTCAGGAAGGCAAGAAAACAAATGGAGGAATGAGAAACAGAGGATATGAATAAAAATCAAATAATATACTGGAAGATTTAAGCCATAATATATCAAAAATTACTTTATATAAATGTTAAAAATATAGCAATTAAAAGACAGAGATTGACAGAATGGATTTTAAAAAATGACCTAACTTTATGTTGTCTACAAGAAATTCACTTCAACACAATGACATAAGTTGAAAGTGTGTGTGTATGTATGTGTATATATACATATAAAGGTATATCATGTTGACATTAATTTCTAACAAGGCAAGAATAACTACATTAATTTCAAATAAAGTAGACTACAGAGCAAAGAAAATGACTAGGGACAAAAAGTAGCATTATATAATGATAAAAGAATTAATCTACCACAAAGTCATAGCAATCCTAAATATATGTGCACCAAGCAATAGAGCTTCATAATACATGAAACAAAAACTGATGTAGCTGAACGGAAAAATAGACAATTTCACAATTATAGTTGGGGATGTCAATTCCTGACTATCAGCAATTGATAGAACTACTTTATAGAAAATGAATAGAACTGAATACCATCAAGTGACAAGATCTAATAGATATTTATAGAAAACTCCACCTAACAACTGCAGACTATAAGTTCTGTTCAAATGTATTTGGAACATTCACAAAAATAGATCATATCCTAGATTATAAAACAAACTTCAACAAATTTGAAATAATTGAATTCATACAGATTATGCTCCCTGACTATACTGGAATCAAACTAGAAATCAATAATAGAGAGACATCAGTAAAAGCTACAGACATTTGGAAATTAGACAACACCTTTCTAAATAGCCCATGGTTCAAAATGAAGCCTCAAAGGAAAAAAAAAAAACACATATAACTGAATGAAAATGAAAATATATCAAAAATTGTGGGATGCTGCTAAAGCAGTGATGAGAGGGAAATTTATAGCACTAAATGCTTACATTAGAAAAGAAGAACGATCACAAATGAATAATCTAAGTTATTACTAGATAATAAATGGGAAAAAGAACAAAATAAAAAAGTATAAGGAAGAAAAAAATAAGAGCAGAAATCAAATAAAAAACAATAGAGAAAAATCAAATTGAAAGCTGCTTCTTTGAAAAAAAAAATTTTGGTACACCTTTAGCAACATTGAAATGGATAAAAAGAGAAAAGACACAAATTTCCAATAACAGGAAGGAAACGGGAAATCACTACAGATTTAAAAGTTGATAAGGGAATACTCACTTATGCTCCTATATTTGACAACTAAGAAGAAATGGACCAATTCCTCAAAAAACACAAAGTATCAAAACTCACCAAGATGAGATAAATAACCTGAATAATCTTATAACCATCAATAAATCAAATCTTTAATTAAATGCTCCCAGAAAAAAAACAACAACAAAAAACCCAGGCCCAGGTGGCATCACAAGAGAATTTCACCTAACATTTAAAGGATAATTAACACTAATTTTACACAGTCTTTTCCAGAAAAGAGAAGATAAGGGGATACTTTCCAGTTCATTTTATGATGCCAGTATAACCTTGAAATTCAAACCAGAAAAAGGCAGTTCCACACAAATAAACAAGCAAACTAAAAGAAACCCTACACATCACTGTCTCATGAACTTAGAAGCAAAATCCTCAACAAATTATTAGTAAGTTGAATGCAAAAATGTATAAAAAGAATAATACACTATGGGCAAGTGGAATTTATTTCAAGTATATAAGGCTGGCTCAACATTCAGAAATCAATCGATGCAATCCACTATATATACAGACAACAGAGAAAAATAATACTATCATATCAATTTATGCATAAAAAGTGTTTGACAAAATTCAACTCCCTTTTATGATAAAAAAGTCATGGCAAGTTAGGAATAGAGGGGAATTACCTCAATGTGATAAAGAGCATCTATAAAAAACTTTTAACTAATATCAGATTTCACCATTAAGACTGAATTCTTTCTTCCTAAGATCAGGATAAAGGAAAAGATGTCTACTCTCATATTGCTATGCAACACAGTCCTGGAAGTTTTAGCCACTGTGGTAGGAAAGAATAAGAAATAAAACCTTTCTTTTTGGCAGATGACATGATTATCTATGTAGAAAATACCAAGGAATCTTTAAAAAGAAGTAGAAAAAAAGCAACTCCTGGAACTAATAAATGAGTTCAGCAATGTACTCAAAATGCAAGATCAACACACAAAAATTAATCATATTTCTATATTCTAACAATGGACATGTGAAAGCTAAAATTAAAACATAACACTCTTTACATCACTTCAAAGTAAATGAAACACTTAGATATGAACTTAATAAAAACATATACAAGATCTGTGTGCTACAACATGCTAATGAAAAAAAATAAGAGAAGACCTGAAAAAGGAGATACATACTGTGTTCATGGATTGGAAGACTCAAGATAGTAAAAATGTCAATTCTCCCCAAATTGAGCTACAGACTTAATGAAATTCCTATCAAAATCCCATTGTTTTATTGTAGACATAGACAAGGTTATTCTAAAATTAATATAGAAAGGCACAAGCCCTAGAATAGCTAAAAGAATCTTTAAGAAAAAAAAAAAAAAAGAGAGAAAGCAAGAAAGAGTGGGAGAAATCACTTTACCAATATTAAGGCTTACTTTATAGGTACAGTAATCCAGGTAGTGTGGTATTGGGGTAGGGGGTAGACATATAGATCAGTGGAACAGAATATAGAACCAGTAATAGACCCACACGAGTATGATTAACTGTTTTTTTTATAAAGGTATAAAAACAATTCAACAGAGGAGGATAGCCTTTTCAACAAATGATGCTGCTAAACCTCACACTTTATACAAAAATTAACTCAAAATGAATCAGATAAAATCTGTTAGCAAAACCGTGGGAGAAAATCTTCATCTAGGGCTAGGCAACGAGTTCTTGGAATTGACACCAAAAGTACAACCCACAAACAGAAAGGTTGCCAAATTGGACCTTTTACTCTGCACATAAAAAGAGAATGTTAAGAGAATGAAAAGACAAGCTACAAACTGGGAGAAAATATTTGCAAACCACATATCCAACAAAGGACAGGCATCTTGAACATATAAAGAACTCTCAAAACTCAACAGTGAAAAAACAATCCAATTAGAAAATGGGCAAAAGACATGAACAGACATTTTTACTGAAGATGATGTACAGATAAGCACATGAAAAGATTCTCAACTTCATTAGTCATTAGGGAAATTCAAATTACAACTGAAATGAGATAATGCACACCTATCAGAATGGCTAAAAGAAAAAGAAAAAGTAGTGACAACAACAAATGCTGGCAAGAGTGCGGAGAAACCATATCATCTGTGCATTGCTGGTGGGAATGTAAAATGATAGTGCCCCTCTGGAAAAGAGGTTGGCAGTATCTTATAAAACTGAATGTGCAACTACCACATGACTCAGCAATTACACCCTGGGGACATTTATCCAGTAAAATGAAAATTTATGTTCATACAAACACCTGTCCATGAATGTTCGTAACAATTTTATTTGTAATAGCTGAAATCTGAAAACAATCCAGATGTCCTTCAAAGGGTTAACAGATAAATAAACAGGTGCATCCACACCCTGGAAAACTACTCAGCCATAAACAGGAATGAAGTTTGATGCACACAACTTGGATTAACCTCCAGGGAATTATGCTGAGTGAAAAAAGCCAATTCCAAAGGTTACATATTATATGATTTCATTTATGTAACACTTGTAAAATGAAAAAAATTATAGAAATGGAGAATAAATGATTGCTGAGGTTTAGGGGCAGGGACAGAGGGAAGTGTTTCATTTCTTACACTTGTATATAAATCTCAATCATCTCAAAATAAAAAGTAAAAAAGCAAAGCGTGTAGCATGGGGCCTCGCTTGTAGGACTCAATGTTGATTATTATTAATTTTTTTTATTATTATGACATTGCTACAAAAGCTGGAAGTTTTGAGGCTGCTCTTTTGGCTCAAGACAGATTAATGTAGCTCTGTGTAAATGGCCATCTCATATTTGTAGCAGGTATACTGAGCCTCCATCTCAGACCCCAATGCTGGGACGCAGTGTTGCTCTGGGACAGAGATGGGTTCAAGGAAATGGGTGAGGAAGTCTGTTGCATACAGTGCTTAGTAGCTTTCCTACAAGCAGAGAATTTAGTGTGTGTGTGTTGCAGGCCAAGTAAAAATAGCTGCAGCAGAAATGCCATGTTAAAATCCCATTAGAATTAATTCTTGAGTTTTGGATAAATTTCTCTTGAAGAATCCTTTGTTCAAGGGACCTACAAGACTACCATATTTTTATCCCACAAGAAAAATATGGGTATGGTAAGCAGAATTCCAAGATGGCCCCATGACATGTGACCCTTGGTGTTATGCCTGGGATTAGGTTACATTTTATGTAAAGGAGAATTTGCAGATGTAATTATGGTTACTAAGCAGTGGACTTAGAGTTGATCAAAAGGGAGATTATCTGGGTGGGCCTGACCTAATCACATGAGGCCCGTAAATCTGGGTTAGAGATCTGGGACAGAAGATTTAAAGAGATTTGAAGCACATGAGGGATTTGACAAACAACTTCATTGCCGGTTTTGAAAATGGAGGGGAATATGTGGCAAGGAACTGAGCGCAGCTTTTAGGGACTACAAGCAATGTCTGGCCAACAACCAGCAAGGACATGAATTATACCAATAATCTGAATATGCCTATAAGAGGACCTCAAGTTCCAGGCAAGAATTAAGCCTGATTGATCCCCCCTTGTGATATTCTTAGCAGAGAATCCAGTCCAGCGGTGCCCAGACTTCTGGCCTACAGACGGTTAAATAATAAATTTGTATTGCTTTAAGCTGCTAAATTTGTGGTAATTTGTTACACAGCAACAGAAAATAATACAATGGGTTGATTTAAATCTTTGTGTTTAAATACATGATATAGTGGGCCCTATACTAGCAACCAGCTTTGCCTTTACTGCACAATAATCATCCTTGGCGTTCTGTGAAAGATATTTCTGAAGGGTTGTGAATGATTAGCAAGCCTAAAAATGTGAGCTTCCCAAGCAACCTATTTTATTTTATTTTAATTTACCACCTGCCATGGACTAATACGTGATCCTACTATGCATGATCAGTGTACAGTTCTGGCCACATGGGGCACATGAGTTCTACTCAAACTCATCTCTACCCTCTTCAGTGAGACAAGTCTACTGAGCATGTTCATGAATATTGGGGTAATGTACAAACACTCTTGATTTCTACAGTTATCTTATAACAGATGGGTGACAAAGAGTTGCATGGACCACCCTGGAGAAGAGTCTGAGTCAACCTTCGCTTTGTAGGATTGTTAGATTGAGAAAGTCTAGAGTCGTTGCCCCAGGAGTGTGTGGTTGCTGGTTCAGGAGCTGCCACCAGAGCTCTCCCTAGGTGTTGTGGATATGGGTCATCTTTTTGTCTACCCAGACCCTGCACTTTCTTCTGATCTCATGAAGGGCCTCTCACTATGGAAGATAAAAATGCCAGCACTCGGTTTGTTTCCTTGCAGTTGGGCTGACCCCTTGCCTCAGCTCTGCTCAACATCTCTGCCTGCCCAGAGCCAGTGGGATGTGGGCAATGGCAGTGACTTTCTGCTGCACGTCTGCAAGGTTGAGGCCCTGGATGGAACGACTGTGGGGCTGGTGGTCAGATCCAGTGGTCATTTGCAGCGGGGTCATCACTGTAAACCTCAGCAGCCGGTACTCATCAGCTGGGCAACAGCGTCTGCCCTGGGCCAGTTGCATCAAAACTCTGCACGGTGCTGCATGCTCTTTCTTCTGACCTTTGTTCTCCAGCCCTTCTAGCAGTTTTGTAAATCCCCCTCCTTTCCTGTTTAAAACAGTTGAAGTTGTTTCTCTTGCTTCAGCTAAGAACTTTGACTCATACCCTAGGCATGGATTCCGCAAACGGGAGATGCATCTTATGGAGTTATGAGTAACTGAATTCAGTTCTCTGTAAAGAAAACCAGAAGAAAGGTAACTTTGGGTAGTATGTGAAGGTATAAAGAAGCCTATGCATGTTTTAGGTACTCTGTGGCTATCTATAGAGTTTCTCTCATAGCTTTTTATTTCTTTTTCGGAGAATCCCAGAGCTTGGGGGACCCAGCCATCCCCTGCTTCCATCTCTTCCTTTTATACAAGGCCCTCTCTTCAGGGTTTCTTTGTTCTCTCATTCAGCAAGTGAGTTGCCAATTCAGTTGAATACTGCAGCCAGAGTTACAACAGTGAGTGTGACGGAGTTCTTGTCCTAATGGAGATCATAGTCAATTTGTGGAGACAAGCGAGTAAAGGGGTGATTTTAACAGTGTGTGAAAAGTGTGAAATGGGAAACAACCTGGGTTTAGGGATTGCGGAGGGCTTCCTAGAGGAGGCAAGGAATATGCTGAAAGCTAAAGGTTTGAGTAGGACTTAAATAGGTGAAAAGTTTGGGTGGGAAGAGTGTTCCAGGTGGAGGAAATGGATAGGCAAAGATTCGGAGGCAATTAGGAGAGACTGTTTCTTGGCAGCAGCAGGAGTGTTTGGCACGGCTGGTGCTTGGTTGGGGATGGTAGAATGTGGACGATCAGATGGACCTTCCCATGGAGGGTCTTCTGCGTGAGCTCAGGCAGTCTGGGCTTTACCTTTTTGTTTTAACTTTTAATTTTGAAATAATTTCAAACTTACAGGACAGATGCAAAAATAATATAAATCCTATACGGAGAACTCCAACATACCCCCACCCCACCCCCAGATACCCAGATCTACCAATTTTAACTTTTTTCCTGCCCCCTCCACTCCCTGCCCTTCCCTTCCCTTCCTTCCTTTCACCTATCATCCATCTATCTATCTATCTATCTATCTATCTATCTATCTATCTATCTATCTATCTATCTTTTTATGAACATTGGAGAGCAGGTTGCATAAATCCTATCCTTGAACATGAGATTGCCATGTACATTCCCTATGAACAAGGATATTCACTTATGTAATCACCTTAAGTGCAGTTATCAAGTTCAAGAAATTTAATGTTGATATAAACCTTACAGTCTATATTCCATTTTTTCCTTATGTCCCCATACTGTCCTTTTGAGCCTTTTCTCCTTCATTCTTAGACACTATCCAGTATCATGTTTGGCATTCAATTGTCATTATTTATTTAGTTTCTCTTCTGTTTTTTGTGTTTTTTTTTAATTATGGAAACAAATTTACAACATAAATCTTTTCACATCAACCCCTCCCAGGCATACCATTCAGTGGGATTAACCACATTCACAATGTTGCAATGCCCTCACCACAATCCATTACTAGAACTTTCCCTTCACCCCAAACAGAAACAGTGTATTCATTTTGCATTAACTCCCCATTGCCCTTGCCCCCACCCCTTACTTTCTTTCTCTATGAGTTTGCACATTATCTGGTATCTTTTTGTGTGTGTGGTTACCATGGGGCTTAAATTTAACATCCTAAATCTTTAACAATCTCATTTGGAGTTTGTGCTTTATCTTGAGGGCAATGGGGAGCCATGGAAGTGTTTTAAGGAAGGGAATCACCCAGTCTAGTCTGCGTCTAGGAAGGTCTCTCTGGTTGCAGATAGAGACCAGATGTGAGGAGAGCAAGTGTGGAATCCAGGAGGCTGGTCAGGAGGCAGCGGTCACTGTCTAGTCAGTGATGACTTTCCACCTGGGCCTGGCACTTGCATGAGAACTCACAGCAGAGCCCCTTCTGGGCAGTGACCTTGCTCAGGCTTGCCAGGTCCAGAGTTAAGGGCCCCATTAGTTTCAGAAGTCAGCTCAAATCCATCAGGGTTAGAGAACTCTTGGTTACCTCCAGGGCTTAAACTGCCCCCCACCCCACCCCCAGCACAACTGGTTCATTTTGAGTCTGCCCAGCTCTGTTCAAGGGCAAGGACAGGGTGACTCTTCAGCCCTTTTGTGTTCAGGTCCATCTCTTACTACCTCAGATCACACTGAACAGAGAGAAGTCTGTGTTGCCAAGGTGTATTTCATTTTTGCAGCAAGTGAAATTTCTCACGAAACCCTGATATTCCACTTTCCCAAATCTCCTCTTCCTAACCCTGGCTTTCAATTGGTTTATGTCCCAATTTCCGCTATTTGAACCCTGTACAACCTTATCCTTTGAAGAAAAAGATTTCAAACATTTTTCATGTAAATGTCATAACAATTTGTGAACACAAGAAAGCTTTAGACTAATTTTTAAGAAACAATTTTACATTCCCCCCAGTCTCTTAAAATTTAAAATTTAAGAATCATGTCCTCTTTGGAGGAACAAAGGAATGTTCCCTTCTATAATGAATCCTTTTAAAAAGTAAAAAGTTATTGTTCAAAACACATATAAAGAAAAAAAAACACATTTAAAGAACCATTCCCATATTTTATAGTTGGTTTAAAAACCTTTTCTTACTTATGTTTATTATGCTCAAGGAAAACAAATTGGAAGATGTAAAAAGCAAAAAGAACAAAAGTAAAACCATTAATCACCCCATTATCAAATAATATTTTAGTGGGTTTGTTTTATTTATTTTTTTGCTCTATGTAAAAGTACGTTTTTAACAAAATTAATGATATATTATCTTACATTCTGCTTTTTCACCCCTTAAGATTCTACCATTTCCATTTAGTTAACCATTGTATACAAACATGATTTTAAATACTTGCACAACAGACCGTGGTTTATATGTGCCAGCAGTCTGTAATTGCTGACAACTTGGAACATTTTGTTTTAAGTAGCCATTTATGTTACTTGTTTAATTAGTTATTATTTACTCATTATGTAATATTTGTTATTTTTACATACACAAATAAACTAAAAATGGTCCATAATCTCACCAGCCAGATAACCCCAGTTGACATTAAAAAAGAATAATAAAACCCACATGGTTAGAAAATTCAAGCAGAAAACTACAGAAATGTACAAAAATGAAAACCAGAGTCCCCCCTCCATCTTCTGCCCCCTAGACTTTTTCCCCCTAGGGTAAGCACTGTTAAAATTTCTTGTGATTTTTTTTCCAAGAAAATATATTTCATTTCAATTACCACATATATGTATTTATTTATATATTTGTTTTTTGTTTTTTTTTTTACTTTCTACAAGATATGATATTCTTTTCTCCCCTAAGTCTCTCTCAGCAATCTCTGCACAGCCTTTCTTAGAGTGGAGTGTCCCTACCTCTATAAATGTTTCCACTTCCACAGCTGTTAGTTGTGCCGTGGTACCCTCTGCTCTCCTAGGTTCTTAAATCTGAGAGAAACAGATCTGTCACCCAGTGTCCCAGGTTCCACCCGTCACCCCTCTCTGGCTGTCAGCCCCTAGCTGCATGCCCATAAGACCTTTGACCTCAACCTCCTTGTCTTTCAGTTATTTGGGGGAGAGGCTCACAGCCAGTCTTTCTTACTCTCTCTTTCCAGTGCCCAAAGCCCCTTGAGAGTGGTGCCTTCCACTACCCCAGGCCTGATGCCCCGAGAGAAAGCCGCCTCTCCCCTGCCCAGGTACTGCCTCCCACAGTCCCCGAGGCTGAGGACCACCCAGGAGACAATGGACTGTTTCCAAGTCACTTTCCTGGGCTGCCATGGGGAGATGCCTGCCCCACCAGTTACCCCTTTGTCCCTGGGTCATCAAGCAGCCCTGCTTGAGCCTTGCATCTCCCAAGGCCTCCCATCTCCTTCGTTGTTTGCCTGCAGCCCCCCTCTTTAGGGGTCAGATCCATCGTAGGCTGGGCTGGGAGCCACATAACCAGCAGGTGCTCCCACCTCTGGTTCTTTGTTTCTTGCACAGAATTCCCTCTCGCCAGCCCTCTATACCTCAAAGAAACCATGCCTATGACTAGCTGCCCAGAATGGGCCAGGGAAGGCCTCATCAGTTTGCTTGGAACCACCATGGAGTCACATATAGACAGATGTATAACCAAATGTATCCGTGGGCATACTCAAAGCAATCACCCCCTCTCTCAGGAATCCATCAGCTTAAGTTCTCTCAGCTGCTGGCTTCTTCCCCTTGCCTGTTATTCTGACCTGTTGCTGTCCATACTCGTGCTTGCTGCATGTTTGCTTTGGGTGTTGTGTAACTGCATCGACATTTGTCTGGAATGGAGGAAGCCTTTGTTTTGATGGCAGATGGTTATGCTTTCTGAGTTCCCGTGCTTTCTGTGGAGGGACAGAGAATTCCCACTGCGGCAGATGGCTGAGACCACATTGCATTTTGATGGAGAAGGTTAATTATTTGACCCTATAGCCTAAGTTTCAAGGATGTGTGCCTCAAGCCCGAAAGCAAGTCTGGGAAAGAAGGAAAGAAGGAAGGTAGGAGGGAGGGAGGAAGGGAGGAAGGAAAGGAGGAGAGAGGGAGGAAGGAAGGGGAAGAAAGAAGGAAGGAGGGAAAAAAGAAAAGGGAGCAGGGGAGAGGAAGAGAAGTGAAGACAAAGGTTTATCCCTATGAGCCCACATCCATTGCAGCTACTGGAAAAATTAGCCAAGGCCACGTCCTGCAGAAGGAAGCTGGTAGTGTGGTCGTATTTTGCTGCTGCTGCTGCTGCTGCTGCTGCTGCCACGTCTCCTCCTCATTCTTACTGCTGTTGCTATCATCGTTAGTTGAATTACAATTCCAAATTCACGCTAAATGCGTCAAGTAATCCAAAAATGTGTTTGAGTCACAAACTGTGAAACATGCTTTTGGAATGATTTCCTGAGAAAGCTGAGTGCAGAGTACAAACATTTTGAATGGACTTATCTTGGAGTCATACTGCTTTTTTTTTCTTGTTATTTTAAAACTCTTAATATGAATAAATTGTTTGTATAGTGGCTTTTTTTTTATCCTTAGATAAGAAATGCATGGTTTGAAAGCAGGGAATAAAAACATGAATGATAATGTACATAGTGCCCAGGAGAAGGTCCTTGCTGCTGTTATAATCGGCTGTTTGGTTTGCTTATTTCAGGCTGCAGATAGTGGATAAAAGTGGCTGGTTGGTTGCCAGCACATGAGTTAGATGCCAAATGGAGTGTTTAGTACTTGTTACATTTGATTTATATCACAAGTTCTTCCCATTAACAGTGTGCTGGTGATAACCTACTTGGCTTTTCATGTGGTAACTTCGAAACAGCCCCTTGACAACATTTGGCATATCACAAAGCTTAATGCTGAATAAAGGACTAAGTGAATGACTACACAGGTTCTGCTATGTACTGATATGGCTGTTGGTGCCGAGTGGACACCCCATAAATGTTTGTTCAATGAATGAGTGAATAAATGACTCCTATACAAATGTTCTCTAGTCCACTCTACCAGGATTAGGTCTATGGACTTGAGACTTAAGGAGTCCATAAAAGGAATAGAAATAACAGAAGTTAGGTGTCTGAAGGACTTGCATTTGTATAACGGGAGATAGTCTACTCAACTATATTTCTATTTAAATAGAAAGTCTGAGTTAAATGGAAAAAAGAAGGTCCCATCAAAATGACCTTGATTCTACATCAAAGTGTAACTTTCTAATACTGTGACTTTCCATAATCTCAGGTCTAATTTTTTTTTTTTTTTTTTTTTTTTTTTTTTAGCAGATCCGCTTTGGGAAACTTGGCCCTGACTGGGTAATAAAATATGCATTAAACATTGTGATCTTTGTTTTTAGATTGAAAACTTACAAGAACAACTTAGGGATAAAGACAAGCAACTGACGAATCTGAAAGACAGAGTAAAGTCCTTGCAGACGGATTCCAGTAATACAGATACTGCGCTGGCGACGCTAGAAGAGGCTTTGTCAGAAAAGGTGAGCTTGGTCTACCAACGGGGGAATAGGGATGTAGGGAAACGTAGTTTGGAGGAGATGACACAAACACTTAAATGTGCCTGCTTTTCTCCATGTGCTAAAACCCTTTCCCAGTCTCGGCTGGGCCTCTCCCTCCCATGCAGTTGACTTGGCACACCGCAACCAAGGGCATTTTTTGACATGCAAATCTCATAACGTCACCCTTGGCCCTGCTTAAAAACCTGCACTAGCTTCACTGCTCTTAGAATGTTAAAAACTGAGGTCCTTAACTTGGCCCCTAGGATCGTCCCTAACCAGCCACCTATGCCTGCCTGGCATATCTTCCTATGTTTCTAGCTTCACCCCTGTTTTAGTTTGCCAAAGGGCTGCTGAAGCAAAGTACCAGAAATCTGTTGGCTTTTTATAAAGGAGATTTATTTGAGGTAAAAGCTTACAGTTCAAAGGCCATGAAAAGTCCAAAGTGAGGCACCATCAGAGATGCTTTCTCACCAGAGTCAGCTATTGTTGATCCCGGTGTGTTGCCACATGGTGAAGCAAGATGGCTGCTGATCTCTGCCCAGGTTTCAGCCTCCCCCTTTCGGGCTCACCGTCTCCTCTTGAGCTGCTCCGTGGGCCCAGCCTCTTGTGGGCTTTGTGCTTAAACAATCCTCTCTCTCACACTGCAGAATCAAATATGCTGGCTCCCTTTTCCCTCTGTTTGCCTGTTGTCCATTTATATCAGACCTATCAAGGGGGTGGAGACTCAACCTGAGTCACGCCTCACTGAAGTAAGATCCTAAATTGATCTTATCAAGTAATCTAATCAAAGGCCCCTCAATAGAATTTAATGCAGTCAAAAGGTATCACACCCAGAGATTAGTTTACAAACATAATCTTTCTCTTTTTGGGATTCATAAAATAATCTCAAACTGCCACACCCCAGCCCTCTTCTCCTTTTCTCTCTGCTTTAATTATGCAGGGCTTCTAGATTTTTAAAAGCACCATGTTCCCTCCTACCACAGGCCCTTTGCACATGTCATCCCCCAGCCTGTAGAATTTAATTACTCCTCTTCGATAGGTCAGCTTCCTGAGAAGCTTTATTGTACAGTAATCCCAAATGTGGACTTTGGAGCCAGATTGTGTGGGTTCACATCCTAAGTCTGACACCTACTACTTTGGATAAGTTACTTTGGACCTCTCAGTTCCTCAGTTTCTTTGTTGGTAAAATGGAAATGCTAATAATACCTTTCCCTGTAGATTATTTTGAGGAGAAAATGCATTAATATATTGAAAGTATTTAAAACAGTAGGTGTTCTATAAGTTATAGCTGCTGCTGCTATTGTTATTATTTCCTCAGGGTTGCCTCCTAGGTAAAATCCCCCATTATATATTCTCATGAATACTGTGGACTTCTCAGAGCTATTGTCAATCTTAATTGGTCATTTCTTGTGTTGGGTGATTTTGTGTGCTAGACGGCTAGCCCAAGCACCAGGCCCTGTGGATGTTAGCTCCTGCCCCTGCTGGGACCCTTACCCCCTCTGCCCCCCTTTCCTAGCTCAGTGCCCGGGAGTGCTCAGTGGGCATTTAATAAGTGATCCCCACCATGTGACAGAGACTGTTGCAGGCTCTGGAGACCCAGCAGTGAAGAGAATGAAAGAAAATCCTGTTTCTCATGGAGTTTAGATTCTTATGGGGGCTGGGAGAGGCAGGCAGTGAAGAAATAAGTAGCTACATAGGCTGTCAGGGAGTGCCGGGGCGGGGTGGCCTGAGAAGGTGGCTGTATTAGTTTGCTAGGGCTGCGGTAACAAGTTGTCACAAACTGCATAGAGTAAAGCAACAGGAACTTACTCAGGGTTCTGGAGGCGAGCAGCCCCAAACCAAGGTGCCGGGCTGGCCACGCTCCCTCTGAAGGCCGCAGGGGAGAGTCCTGCCTGGCCTCCTCAGCTCCCGGTGACTGCTGGCGATCCTTGGTCTTCCTTGTCTTATTAGCCGCAGGACTTTAGGTTCTGCCTCTCCCTTCACGTGGACTTGTTCCCTATGTCTCTGAGCACCTGTGTCCAAACCTCCCTCTCCTTTCTCTTAAAATGACACCGGTCATTGGATTTAGGACCCACCGGAACCGAGTATGACCTCATTCTTGTGCACCCACAAAGATCCTATTTCCAAATGATGTCACTTTCTGAGCTTCTGTGGGTTAGGGCTTAAACGTATGTTTTTGGGAGAAGCAGTTCAACCCATGACAGTAGCATTTATGAGATGACCTGAAGAAAGTGGAGTGTGAGCCATGAGTGCTTCTGGAAGAAGAATGTCCCAGGCAGAGGGAAGAGCCAGTCTAAGGTAGTGGGGGGTACAGATCTTGTTAGGGCCTTGTGGCAAAAGAGGAAAAACTTCGGTTTTTACTCTGAAGGGAATGGAAAGCCACCTCAGAGGGTTTGGTTCTGACATACATTTTAAAGGTTTACTGTGAATAAAAGAATGAATGAATTCATGGAATCCATTAGGTCCATCCGATATCTACTGACTTTTAAAATGGTTTTTAGTCCATTTAGTCTGGGACTAGAAATTAAACTAGCCCATTCATCTCTGGCACCTACCGGAGGTGTTCTACCCTGCTGAGTGTGTGCCGTGCGCTCTGGTAGGCACCCCAGGGGCTGTGGGTGTGAATTTGCCTGGGCTGTCTCCTGCACCCTCACACTTCCCACTTCTCTGAAGTGTCGAAGAGCCAGTACCCAACAGCGAGGTGGTAAAGTTCTTCAGAAATTCTGAGGAGGGAGAATTTATTTTTAATTGGATATACAATGTCAGCATTGTTTTTAGGGACATGTTATTGCCATGCTTATTCTCAAACTCAGCTTAAAACAAAAGAAATCTTAACTTTTAAAGTATGCAAGTAGACTGCATAATGTTCTTTAGCTTTGTCTTTTGATTCTGTAGCACTTGGTAGAACTTGCAGGGAACGAATGGGATTTTCCTTTTGGTTGTCTACTGAACTAACAGCATTGTCTCTCCTAAGCCTGTTATCATAGTCTAGTAAATTCTGAGGTAATGAGGTGAAGTGGAAGAACCCTAGGGGCCAGTTCCGACTTTGCCACTAAGGACCCTGGTAACCTTGGCAAGTAGCTCTCCCTCCCAGGGCTTTTCCCACTTGTTCAATAGAGATTGCATAATGCCCATAGGTTTTCCTAAGCCAACATAGTTTACAGAGGGCTTCTGACCACTGCTTCAGAATCACTAGGTCGTGCTAGTGATTAGGGGGTGCCTGTTGAAAAAGCTAGTTGTTAGGTCCCGTTTTATGCCTACTGTATCAGAATCTTGGGTAGGGCCTGGGAATCAGCACTTTAAAATTCTCCCTGGATGATTCTGGTGTACACTCCAGTCTGGGAGGGTAGCTGTATGCTAAAATCATATAAGCTAAAAGAGAGCTGTAATTCTATGGCTAGATAGTCTTTTATGATCCTATTAAATTTTTAAGATAACTTTAGGATTAAATTATAAGAATTATAAGATTATTCATGAAGCCTTACATGATAAGAATAAATAAGATGATTTTTCAGGGCAAGAGAAACTTCTTTTTTCAACTTTCAAGGATTTATTTCTAAAGCTCTCTGTATTGAATTTATGTTTGTACAATTCAAGTCAGAGGGTATGTTGGTTTAAAAACGACTCATGATTATACATCCTTTTACATTTTTCAAAGTGTTATGATGGAAATTCATTTCTACCTCTTGATTTCTTTCTTAAAAGTCACGTAAGTAAACATGTACCATATAACTGTCAATGTCAAGGATTCTTGGCAGGATTTTATCATATTTTCTTGCCCTATTAAGATTTTATTTATTCCACTTTAAATCCCAAAGCAATCTGAAACTACTCCCTTTATTACGTACTTCCTGTGAGGCAGGGGGCTGTCCTGGAAAGAAAGTTGAGGTCTGTGGGAGGCTGGCCACCTCAAACTGTCTCCGCTGCTAGATAGTTGTATCTCCGTGGCAGGCTCCTTCTCTCCGGGCTTCAGTTCCTTACCTTCAAAATGCACATTAGAATTAGCTGACCTTTAAGCTCCATTCTCCTTTGGAACTACTTGACAATGAATCATTCAGTTGGCTCATCTGAAATCTCAGACACGTGAAATCTGAATTGGACCCTAGATAAGGAGTTGAGAATGTAGATGCCTAGAAAGGCCAGGCAGGGAATAAAAATGAGGGAAGTGGGTTTGTGTAAATCAGTAGGGACTGCTGGTGACTCTGGCAAGCTAGAGCATCCCTGACCTGTCTGGAAACATTGAAGTTCAAGTTTTAAAACTATGATGCTCAGAACCAATAAAATATCTCTGTGGGCCATGAGCTTTTACTTTCTAAACCCTATTTGCATCTGAATTTTGGCTTTTCATGGCAATGAAGAATAAAATGAAATATTCAGTAATTTATTTGGAGGAAAATTTCAAAAGCTGACAAAATAAGAAAGCTGGTGTATTTGAAAAGCACAGAAAAAAATCTTTGGATGGGAACTGTCAGGGTTCTGTATCATGGGACAAAGATGAGTAGATTTATTTTAAGTATTTTTTCCTGTGGGTATCAAATTTCAGTGTGTATCCAAATAATTTTATCACCCAGGTAGATTCTTAAAATATAGTTTCCTGGGTTTTTTTGTCCTAGAGATTTCATAGAGATTCAGATTCACTTGCTCTGCTGGCAAGCCCAGGGCCTTGTGCTTTTAAATAAGCATGCCCCGTGGTTCTGAAGGCCACAATTTGAGAAACGCTAAACCAGTGTTCTTCCATTTTAAAGATAGGAGATGGGCTCAATGAGGTGAAATGACTTGTCCAGGAATGGAAATTAAAATTTGTGATGTGTATAGCACTATTCACCTATTTGTGACCTGGGCAGACATCATCAGTCAATGATGGTACATGCTAACTTCTCAACCCAGCACTGCAGGAGTCATTTCCACTCTGTACAAGTTAGCCTGTGGTTGGGATTTTTTGCCTCTCCTTGACTATCCCAAGGCCATCTAACTCATGAGTGGTGGAATGAGACTAAAACCTCCCGATCATTGTGCTTTTGACAATATCACCATCTCCTTTAAATGGCCTTTCCCTCACATTTTTCCATTTTTGTACACATTTGATTGAACAAATACTCTGGAACAAGGCATGGTACACTAAATAAAATGATTAATTAAAAATCAGGGACTCATAAGTGCGTTTAATTGTTTGCTGTCTTTTGGCCAACAAATAGAGCCCATTAGGTACTGTTGACCATTTCACTTGGATTGTAGAATCCCAGGGAGTGTGTTATTCTTTTTAATTTCCAGGAACTTATTTAAACATTAGGCGTGTGCAAAAAATAGTGCTGCTCACCGAGTTAAGATTGAGTATGACATAGTTCTAGGATTGACACACAGAAGCTCAAGAGACAGAACCCATGTTATTTATAAAGTTGGTCTCGCCAAATCTTGCTGTAGCCACGTAGCTGATAAGCAGTTGAGAAAGCCAGATAGCAGCTGGAGGCCACTGCAATTCAGTTCCCGCCTGATGATAAAGCACAAATAGATTAGACCTGCGCAGAGCCAGATGAGTGCACAAGGAGCACTTGCCAATGCAAATAAGACTAAAACAAGAACACATTGTTGGAATTTCTGCAAGTTAGTTGTTAATCAAGTAGATCATGGCATATTAGGGCCTTTTAACACATGTTTTTGACATCTGGCCCTGTGTGGCTGACAGTTAAATTAGTTATGTGATTGACGGAGAAGTATTTTGTAGTATTGAATCATCAATAACACTTAAAACTATTATAGTGCTTGCTGATTTTTTTGTCATCAATGCCCCGTCTTTGGTACAAGTGCCCAGAGCAAATCAACCTGCTTTCCAAATGACTCTCACACCTTCTGGATGCTAGTTCTCCTACTTCATTTTATTACCCTTCCCTTGATGGCAAGATGGTACTGAATTTGAGCTGTTATTTTTTCCGTCAGCTTTATTAATTGCTTCTCGTTTGCCAGACACTGTGCCCAACACTGGGTTAAAAAGAGTCATAGGATTTGTGTTGCACCCTCTGGAAAGCTAGTCTGGGAGGATGGGCATGAAATGAAACCACGTAAAAGGTTGAGTGGGGATATATGTCCTGTGATCTGGCTGGGGGGATTCTTGGGGAGGTTTCCAAATAGTGAGGTGACCTGGTCAGTTTGGGCTTTAGAAATGTCACTCTGCACTGCCGTGACGGAAGTGCTGGGATGGTGAGGGCCTGCAGTCCAGGCGACCAGCTGGGGGCCTCCTGCAGTAAGTGTAGGCAAGAGGGTTGATATCATTAAAAGCCCGTGAGAGTCGGCTTCCCGTGCACTCTGGCCATTTCCTTCTTTTGTAGATCACCTAATTATCAACTCACCATTGTCATGGACAGAGTAAAATAAGACTGTAACTGGAATCAAGAAGAAACAAATGGAGGCAATAGATAGAGCCATTTGTTCTAGCCCCCCTCCCTAACTGTTGTAATAATATACTTCATTTGAAGTGTTTTTAAATAATTACAAAACAGTAATGGTACTTTTTTTCCTTGAAAGCATTAGACACATCAATTATTGTCATGAGGTAGAACAGTTGTTTCCTCGGGGGATCTTAAATCACGGGCTAAGTGTTCAAATGAACTCGCCTTTGCATTAAACATTGTTTTACGGTTGTCTTATGTATCAGGCATTGTCTTGTACTATGTGCTTATAATAATATAAAAGATAATATCAGGATCCTTAGTCTGCACCAATAATTTTTAACATGGCCATCCAAAAGGAAATTCAGATACATGTTGAAACTAATTTCAGCCATCTAAATCAAGCTTAACCCAAATAGAATTTTCCTCTAAAAAAAGAGGCTCAAGCTTTACGCAATGGCAGTATCATAGCCAATGAGGTTTATCCGAGGCACGATTATTGCTAATTGAAAAGGGGGGGGGGCGTCTTATTTTGATATCAGCAGTCCCCCATTTCTACCAGACTAGGGTTTTTCATGTTAGTATGAAAGTCAAGGGTAGGCAGGTCCTCAGATCTGCTTGAATGGCTTCACACATACGTTTGTGGCACTGTGTTCTCGTGGGCATGGCTAAGTGGCTAAAAGAGACAGGGGTGCCAGCTGTTTACAGCTGGGTTGCCTTGGATGCATGAGCTGGCCTCTCTGAGCCCTCAGTTTCCCCACCTCTGTACTGTTTCCAGGAGCCTTGGTTCCGGCCTCACAACCGTGATGAGGACTAGGTGAGAAGGGTACATCGCAGCGCCTAGCTTGCACTGTCTTAGTGAAAATAAAAACAAAAACAAACTGCTGTTTGAACCTTGTTCAAATTCAAGCGATGTTTTAGAGTGTCAACAGACTGCCAAGAAGCCATTATGGGAGCAAAAATCTCCAGAGACATTAGAAAATTGGGCTTATTATTTATTTTGCCTAGAGTGCTCTCTGGGAGTCCAGCCCTAAGTCCTGGAGGGCCTGTGTCCTGTTCTCCTTCAATTCCCTGTCTATCAAGGAAGGCTGTTTGAAGCCAAAAGGACTGGCCAAGCAAAGAGGCCTGAACGAAGAGTCGGTTCTGCTGCTTCTCTTTGCCTCTGCAAGGCTTTGGTAAATCTCAGGCCTTGGTGCCTGAACGTCCCTTTTCTGAAACTGCTCTAGGAATTTGCCAGATACCACCATGAACCAAAACTGACCTTTGAACCTTGTGATGCTAAAATTATTAACAAGCCCCAAGCTACATCGATTGTCTTTCCCGAAGGCTATTATGCTCAGTCTCTCTTCACACACCCAGTTTTGAGTGACGTCTGTGTATTGATTCCTGTACAGCATTTCTAATATTTATTGCCTCTTATTTTGTTCGGTAACATGCTTTGGCATGCACACTACTGGGCTCTCCCCTCTTTTTTGACAATTGCTTCACAGGAGAGAATAATTGAGCGCTTAAAAGAACAGCGGGAGAGAGATGATCGAGAAAGACTAGAAGAGATAGAATCCTTCCGAAAAGAAAACAAAGACCTGAAAGAGAAGGTCAATGCTTTACAAGCTGAACTGACTGAAAAAGAGGTGAGTCCAAAAAAGTGGGTAAACTGTGTTGATTGTCTTTATGAATGTGTGTTCCTCATGGCCACTAGAGACTTAATTCCAGGGACTATGTGAAGGCTTGGGGAACGTGGTAACCTTTCCTTTGAAAAAACTGCACGAAGCTAAAGAAAATAATTCCTGTAACTCCCTTCAAAGCTGAGTCCCTAAACATATCTTCTCTACTCCACTAAACGTATACAATGCAACTCCTTGAAACTTTCCTTTGTATCTTGCCCTATTTATGTAGCTCAGAGGATTCTGTTTTTTTTTCCCCAATGTCCCATAGTCCTTAGCTCGAGATAGGAACAGCAGCATCAATGCTCCACTTTCATGAGGGTCTGTTATGTTCTAATCCTTGTTTTGGGTGCTTTTTCATTCATCTGTGCTTACCAATGGGATGACCTGAGAACCCTGTATTAGGAAATGTGGTCCCAGGCTGGACACAAAGGTTTAGGTTAAACGTGGATCCTCTTCTAGAATATTATTTTTACATTATGCTGAATAATTTAAAACAATATTTTCATGCTATCACAAATATGGATACAGAGTGCAAACCTTAACTTTTGTTTTTCAAGTAAAACAATATCCTTTAAAGAAATTTCTTGCTTGGGGGTTGTGGAGAGGATGCCTTGAGCAAATATTCCCTCAGACTCAGAAAGATACCTGTTTCCCCTTTAGTTTTACTTGGGGGTCCTTTGGTGGAGAAGTTGGAGATGCAGTAATGCACATTATTTTGTTTATTCTCCACAACTTTGTGTTACATGCCATTGTCCACAATTGGCTGGTTTACACTTATTTCTGCCCACAGGAACTGTCCTTCTCTTTCAGGATTGCTGCAGACCCTTTGTCCACTGGGCTGCATCACTGGAGAGCTGTCCCTCTCCCAGGCCCATGGTACTACCTCTGCCCTTAGGTGGTTGATAATTCTGTACAAATTTGAGTAATGTCTAAATGAGGGACCCAGATGAAGAGGGAAAGGATTGATGAGGAAGAAGATTGTTGAGGAAACCCAACAGCACAATCCATATTCCCTAAAATTTAAGCCCACTAGTTTTTTTAGAGAAGAGATTACTTCTTTGATGAGAAAATAAAGAATGTAAATCCTCTTCCTACTATTTTACTGCTAATTCTGGCTTGCGGGATCCATAATTGCTGTAGTCTGTATATAGCAGAAGGCATAGAAGCTTTGACCTCATTTGTAAAATTCTTCACTGATTGGAAATATTATTGGTGGTTTTGCCCCTTGAAACCATTTTGTGTGCTTCAATTTGAAAAGAGGTCTTGATATGATGGAGCATGATATTTAAATGAAAATAATTTTGTAGCTGCTGCTTATGTGGTATGGGGTTTCTGATAAGCATTTCAACAGACATTTATTTTCCCTGTACAATCCACCCGGCACTGGGTTGGGCGTATGCACCAGGGTCCCACCAGAGAAACAGCTGTAGCATACATACATTAAGAGATTTTGTGCAAGGAATTGGTTTACATGCTGATGGGGACTGGCTAGGCATATGCGAAATCCATAGATCAGTCCATCAGGAGGGGCAGGCTGGAAACTCTCCGGACAGAGCTGATGCTGCAGTTCATAGGTGGAATGTCTTCTTTCCTAGGGAAACCTCAGTTCTGCTCCAAAGGCCTTCAGCTGATTGATTCCCCTCTCCCCCCGTTTATTGAGAATAATCTTTACATACAGAGGACCGACTGTAGATGGAAATCACATCCATGAGATACCTTCACATCAACACCTAGATTAGTGTTTGATTATATAACTGGGAGGATTGCCTAGCTAAAATCACACATAAAAAGGACCATCACACTGGGAAACTTAAAATTTATAAAGAAGAACAGCACATAGTTGCTGTGTATAGGTCGTTTATAATTTAGCTGGGGCCATAGTAGAACTTCACCTTGACAAAATGACTGGATGATAAGGTCATTTATTATTTCTGTGGAAGTGATACCATAAAGAGCACTGGAACTGGGGTTGGAGACCTAGGTTTGAGATCTGTATCTCCCTTTAATAACTAGGTGACTTTGTTTGACCACTCAGCTCACCTGAGCCTCAGTTTCCTGACCTGAAAAATGAGAATGATTAACCTGTCCCTCAGGAAGTTGTCAGGTACACCTCACTGAGGGGTAGTGGTGGAGTTTTCATCATCATGGTCATTCCAGTGCCCGCAACAAACTCCAGACCTAGAGCAGTGGGCAACATTACTCACTCACTCACTGTGTGTGCGATGCCTTCCTAGGTGCTTCAGATGGATGTAAAGGAAATGTGCAATGCCTGACTTCAGGTGAAACCTGGACATTTTAGTCACATGGATGTTGCTAACCATCCATTTCATATTCTAGAATGGACTTTGCCTTCCTAGGTGGCAAAGTCATGTTCAGTGATATATACGTGTGTTTATTTCTTTAGTTTTTGGAATTCAGACTATACAAGAAAGCTCTTGGTTTCCACTTATGATTGATGAATGGAACAATTTAGGTAACCCCATGTCTGTGTTGGGGAGATTCATTATACCGGCTGAATTTGGATTTACGAAGGTCTGGATTATAAAGTCTGCTTTACTCTAAATTTTAAAATAGTTTTATCTTTGATTCTCCAGGAGATGTTTGAAAAAGCATTGGTCAATTTTTTCTGTGAAAGGAAAGGAATGAAGTTTGATAAAAATTTTAATAGGAGGCTTCTTTTCTACTTGATTTGCCTTTTGGGGAAAGAAAGCATTAGAGTTGGTATTTCTTTCATATTCGTCTTAGAGTCTGCACAACCTGACAGCAATAAATGTAAACGGAAGGTTCAGGGTGTCTGTTCTGCCATGACATGTAAAGACCACCTTGGGACTTATATCATTAGCATGACGTTGAGATGCAAAGCCTGCGGTTACTGACCACACCATTTGGTCACATTTGATTCTGCTGCAATTATATCCTGCTAGGTTCTGTAAGCTGGCCAACTTTAATTTCCTGGCCAGAACTGACTATTGTTACCTTAGTGAGACTATATTTACCCTTTCTGTCTAGTGCACACTTTTATTGCTACATATAGAATCAGTGGATTCAAATTGAAGACATTGCGGTGCTTTACTTACTAGCATTTGTTTCCTTTCAGTCTAGTCTAATTGACCTCAAAGAACATGCATCTTCATTAGCCTCAGCAGGACTGAAAAGAGACTCCAAATTAAAATCTCTAGAAATAGCCATCGAACAAAAGAAAGAGGAATGCAGCAAATTGGAGGCACAGTTAAAAAAGGTAAGTGAAGTCGAAGGAAAAACATGCTCATATTAAAATGAATTTAGAAAATGGGAAAGGAAGAGACATTTTTGAAAAGAAAGAAACCCCTTATCTTTTGCTGTCTGCTGATAAAAGAATTAAACTCTCTTAACTTTATTTTTGAGACGCCTGCCACAAATCTGCCTGTGAACCTGAAAAATTATCTTAAGTTTCCTGGCTGAAGAAAACTTGAAAAAAATGGATGAAAATAATGTAGTGGAAGTGAAAATATTCTAAAAGCCAGCCAATACTCTCTGGGCAAATCTCAACTATCAAAAAAGATAAAGGGAAATGTGTTGTAACAAACCAAAATATCCAGGGCCACAAATATACTTTGATAAACTTTCACTACTTTTAGAAGTAGGTCTGATTTTTGTATTGAAACTTTGCAAAAGATTTTCCTGATGAGTTTCAATTGCTAGGAGTTCACCAAAATAGTCAAGTCCCTAACATACCTATCTATAGGATGACTATTTATCCCTGACCAAAAATGGCCATAAGGTCTAAGAAATCTTGTTATATGTAGAAGGCTTTGGAAAAGAAGCAGAGTCTTTACATTGCAGCATTAACGTGTTTTTTCAGACTTGGACATTTTTGTGGAGTCCATTTCCAGTCATGCATTGTTCCTTTGACTTTTTCCCTGTGTTGTTTGGTATGTCTGCACTCATTGTTCACATAAAACTCATAACATTATGAGTTTAAGCATTTTCTTTCCTTCTGGCAATTTATAAACTTATTCAAAAGAAATGATAAGAATCTAAAAAATTAAATAAAGCATGTAATAAAATTTGACTACGTATATTTCATAGCACACTGGAATGAGGCTTTATTTGCTAAAGTTTTGAAAATATATATGACATGGATGATCAGGGATGTGAAGGAGTCATGTCTGTGGAGAAATTATTCTGGATATTTTAAAACTGAATATAGTATTTTGTATGATGCAAGTATAGATAGAACCAAAATGTGACTCTACTGTGCTCATATTACCAGGGAATTGCCATGAGAAATTTCACACTAGTAAAGTCTACTTGCTAATACAGAAAAACATAAATATACAGATCAAATCCCTTTACAGCAAGACAGCAAGAGAATCTCTATACTGCCAAATCTGTTTCCTAATCCACTCAACATCTCACTTATTTCAAGCACTATTTAGTTGATCGGAAATCTTGAATAATAAAAAGATTTAAATTGCCTCTTTGAGGCTGTTTGAATGGCGATTGACTTGGCTCTTTATGCATTGGGTGGATGGTATACATTCTTGGCACAGACATAAATATGTTCTGCAGTACATTATAAAAGCATAAACATATCCATAAATGAACCTATGAAAGGTACTTTTTATCTAATAAATCATTTTGTGATCCTAAGGCAGGCTCCAAGACAATTCTGTAAAAGAGAGAATTTCATTGCCTCTTTATGGTGGTTCTTCAAGCTCTCCTTTACCTGAGTTTCAGTGTGCTGAGTCCTGAAGAAGGAGGGCCTTCAATTTAAATACGTAAAGATGCCCTCTGTGAACTCTGACATGCCTTTACGGAGATCAGGGCACCACATTTATTATTTTGGTGGACACCTACCTTTCTAGTGTGTCATCTATGGAATTTTAAATCCTCTAGTAATTGCAAGGAAGAGGTTCACATATTTTTGCTTATATTTTCCATGTATATGACTTGACTAGTTTCATAAAGCAACATTTATGCAATTTAATTTAGTTTCTTTCAACATAGCTGTGGTTTACCCAAGAGATCACTTAGACTGTGCGGTTTCCTTAGACTCTTAGGTAGACACCACGTCCTGAAATGAACAGACTAAATCCAGTAGACATTTCAGCATTATTTCTGATAGCATGTGAACATTCTCCCACCAAACCAGTATTAAAGTAACAAATATGGTTGTCTTGCTGTAAAGGACCTATTTAACTTATGAAAAGATAAGTTATTTCTGAGTACATAAATAATTTTTGCTTATACTATCACCCAAATGCATAGTAAAGTCAGATTAAATAAAGGTAATTATAATTTAAATATTTTTATACCTAACCTGCAAATGCTATTTCGTTATTTTTGGCTCTCTGTCATTGACTATATTCAAAAGTTTAAAGTATTTTTTCCAGTAGTCTTTAATTTTTGCTAATAAATAGTTCTGTAAAAACCTCAAGAGCCCATCACCTTAAAAAAATTGAGTTCTACATGAAATATTTGAAAATTTAAGCCAACAGTATGTGAATGTACATATAAACACATCATTTGCTCATGGAAAAATAAGCAGTTATAAAAGCTAGAGTGTCTGGACCTCCTTTTAAATAAAAGGGTATGTTACTTGTGAATAAAATATAAAGGTTGACTAAATGAAAGCTGAAAACATAATAGTTTTATTATGTCATAAATACAACAGGAATTCCCAATGGAAATTTCCTCAAGATTTGTGAATGTCCAGGTATTTTCACCATAAAATCTGCATGTATTTAGCTGAACAGAAACCTTGTCTGCCAGTGACAATGGAGTTCAAATGGTGATTTAAATTTATTTTTGTTTTATGAACAATGCTTGAAACAGGTAAAGTGAGTTTTTACATAAACGCTTGTGGAGAACGCACACATATATATCACTTTTAACCCTTTACTATAATGTGTTCATTTAAGAAGTCTCCACAAACTTTGTGATGAAAAATGGCTGTAGGCAGAAAATAAACTATTCATTGCACGTTATAGCCCACCTATTTGAAATGATGCAATCAGATGTTCATCTGTGAGGAAATCTTTCTGGTAGTAGTGAAGCTAATAAAATGATACCAAATAATACAAACTGCTATTATGAGTGTCACCTATAAATAAGTACATTCATCAATGTCAAATGGACACTTGGGGGTTGAGAAGAACCTGATTAGTGACAGAACATTTTGTCTTTCAAAAGAGTATTTGGTGTTCAAGATTTAGAAGTAAATCTACCCTATATGATGAGAAATTAGTTGAGAAGCAACAGCAACTCGATGTTATGATTTATGCTATTTGACAATTTTTCAATTAATATGGTGTTTGAGGAGATTTTTTTTTAAACCATGATAAAATTATCATTTCATCAAAGTTGGAGAAACAATAAACCCAGGCTCTTAAAAGGATTTTATGTCTCAGGTTAAAGCAGAACAAAAGTTCCTACAATATTTCACCTTCTGCACCTTGATGCTGAGCCCCCAAATTAACGGTGCAGGTATTTAAGAGATATTAATTGGGAGTGGTATTTAAAATAATATTTAGTACAGCTAAACCCCAAAACATTTAAATTTTTACACAAAATAAATGGCAGGACATTACAAATACAAAAGCACATAGAAATTATATTTTTGTAGATTATGATCTAACAGTAGAAACTATTACACGATTTAGTTGGAAAATAGATAATCCTGTATTTGTTTCCCTTTAATCTTCCTACTGCCTTAAAATTTTCTTCTCCAATTTACTATTAATCCTATAATGTTTTGCTTACTAATATTTTGCTCTTGCTAATCTTCTGTTTGCTCATTGATATTTTCCTAAAGGTAGACTGAATAGAAAATTCAGGCTTGTGTTATTATGAAAGAAGAGCTATAAATTCAATGATAAGATTTAATTAATCTTTTATTATTACCGTCTTTGAAGTTAAGGTAATAAATTGCAGGCTTGGCCAAAAGTACTTCTTCTGATTCATTGCTAGAGGCCAGCACTTCATGTATCATCAAAAGTGGACAGCTTTCTTTATTTCATGGGTTATTTAACTTGAGAAAGGGAAAGTAACATAAACGTTAAATTTCTTATTCCAGCAATTTTTTTTTAGGAGCCAAAGTCAACAATTATATTTCCCTAGAGCCTCTCACTTTCACTGTGGAATGTTTAGAAATTGAAATTTCTTTTTTTAATGACCAGTTCGTCTGTGCAAAAGCACTGGATTTGTTGAGCTAATGCTGTTTTTCTGGATCTTTCCTTCTTTCCCTGTCTGTGCTTCATGCCTCCCCAACTTTGCAATGTAGCAAGCTGAGCAGTTATTCAATCAGATGTACAACCCAGTAAGTCATTTCCGAAAGTTCCCGCTGTAACATATCAAAGCATGAGGATCCATTGATAACATGTCACAGTGTGCCATACTGGGGAGGTTTAGAAAATATTTGTGAGTCTCTTCCTATTTCCGTTCTGTCAAAAGAAATGACCTGTGTAGAGGCCACTGCCATTTCTTTTGCATGTGAAATTTAAAAATTAAGAACTCAAGTAAATTTATTTTACTCGGATATTACCTCCTTCTTGGATTTAACTGTAAGGTGATAGGAAAGCAGAGGGCAGTTGCTATTCTAGACTCATGGGATGCTTTCGTAGATCCTTCCAACCCTGACTTATCTGTGCCAAAAGGGATAGCCTTTGTAAAAATAACAAACAACTCTACTTACATTGTGTTCAAGAGATAGAGGTTAAAATAGGTTTAGATTTAAAAATAGTGCTATGTTCTTGGAGATTGGAAAATACTTAACATTATTGTGGGTTTTGTTAAGACTTAAAAACTGTCATTTGGCTGAGGACAAACCATAATATAGACTCTAGTAATAGTAACAATTCTGATTGTAGCTTAACAGAGTAAATAAAACAGTAACTAGTAAAAATATTTGTAAAATGGCCCAGATGCTACCACTAATTTTTTTTATCCTAATGACAGATGTGCATTTATATGAAGCAGTTTATTTGTTTTTCAAACTTATTAAAGAAAAAGGGCTTTTTTGTTTTGTCAACTCAAGTGGCTTATTGGAAAAAGTATTATATATAGGTGGCCAGATTTGTCATTTGGCAGATGTATCTGTACTATCATGCATTCTAATTACCTCCTATTTCTAAGTTCTCATCTTGGGAAAAAGGCAATAGCATGGGAAAAGTCAGTCAACAACTTTTTTATTTATTAAGCCGCTGGTCCAGGATACAGAGAGATATGCAAATGCTTGGGTGAACATAAACTTAATTAGATCCAACCCTTTCCCAACCCCTCCGTTCTTTAAAACAAGTTATATTTTTGCAAACAGAATTCTTCTAGCCCTGTTGGAGCATCTCCCCCAAATACGGTGTTTAGAAGAGCAGCAAACGTAATCAAATCTAAATTTCCTTTTCCTTAACATTTGAATGGAAGTGTTAATAAGCGGGCTCTAGACAGTGCAGAGGTGAAGAAAGACAAATAAGATTGGAATATCTTCAAGACTGAAAACTGACCTTGGGAAAAATGAGTGTTTTCTTTAGCTCTTTTTAAAAAGGTGTAAATTATTCCCACTGATATTGCTGTTTATGTACTGCTTCGGGATGGGAAGAAAACCTAGGATGGCTCATTTTGGGTGTGTGCAGAACAGATGGGGAGAACTTTTTCCTGCAGCCACAGAAACTTACCAGGGCAGTGATAGGAGGTCACCAATACTGTCAGAAGTAGGGCCAAAGAAATAGCTCTGTTAGCTTTTGGACCATTTCCAGAATATTGCTGCCATGGAACTCATCAGGCTTTTCCTTCACTAGCCCCCTTCCCCAGTGACGGGTCTGCAGTATGGAAAAGCAAACTTTTCAGTTCATCAGGTGACTAATTCAGAAGTCATCGACTGACTTTTCTCCCCAAGTTAATTAAGCTAAACCATTGTTTTAGCATCCTGGGAACATAGCCAGGCTCTCATTTGAACTCCCCCTGTCTGCAGAATTCTCAGGGTCCAATTCTTTTTGGATGGATAGGGATACAGCATAATAGATTTTCTATTCTTAATAGTCTTTTAAAAAATGACTGTGTTTTTACTGGTTATAAAAATAATATATGGTCACAGTAGAGAATTTATAGAAGTATGGAAGGAAACAGGAGAAAAGGAAAATAATGGCACTTCTCATTGCACAGAGATAAATAATCAGCAGGAATTTGAGTATCTTTCCTACTCAGACATTTTTTTAATTATTGTTTTTCTCCTCTTGCCTCTTTCCCTTTACCTGTTCTTTCCTCCTTTCTTCTTTCTTTCCTCCTCCCCTCCCTCTTTCATTCCTTCCTTTCCTCTTTCTTCATTTTTTCCTTCCCTCTCTCTTTCTCTCTCTCCTTCCTTCTCTTCCTTTTCTCTTTCATTCTCTTATCTATTACTTTTCTCCAAATTGTGCCAAAGTGTTTATTCAGTTTTATGCCATATCATTTGAATTTTCTTATATAATTAAATATTCTTCCAAAACACTATTTTAATGGTTGTATAATATTCCATTGTATTTATTCATTCCCCTAATGCTGGCCATTCACACACACACACCTTTTTTTTTTTTGCCAGTATAAATAATGCTCTGATGAGCATCTTTCTGCATTAATTTTCCCACTTTTTTTTTTTTTTTTAACATAGAATAAATTCCCAGGCCAATGATTTTGAAAGGTTTCCACAGTTCCTGTCATGTTGCATTTTAGAGAGGTTCTGCCAAGGGACACTCCTTCCAGCACTGATTTCAAGGCAGCCTTTCTGCCCCACCCCAGCCAACTCTGAGAACCATCATTTTTCATAATTTCGACAAATTCCTCAGTGGAAATTTTTCTCCTTTTAATTTCTATTTCTTTAATTACTAGTGTGGTTGAGCCTTCTAATGTATTTATTAGCCATTTGTATTTTTCTTCTGTGAATTGTTTCTTTAAGTCATTTAAGCATTTGTTTTCTAGTTTACTTCTTTGTTCGTGGATTTCTAGGCTATTTTATCCTTTATATATTACCTTTGTCAGATATGTAGCAAAATTTTATTTAGCTTTAATTTTTTTTATATACAGAAAGATTTTTAAGTTCTCAAACCTGTATGTCTCTCTATTTCCTCATTGCTTTTTATGCTTAGAAGCTATTCTTTGGTTTCAAAAATAGATACCTATATTTCTAAAATATTTTGATTATTTTGCTTTTTATCAGTTTAACCCTTTTAGCCAACTTTAGTTTGTTTTGATGCATGTTGTGAGATGAGATTCTAACTTTATATATTTCTCGGTGATCAATTAATTATCCCTATACCATTTGGTGAATAATTTTCTCTTTACCCACTGATTTTGATACTCTTTTAGTGTAAGCTAAGTTCTCATATGGAGGAATGTCTTCGTTTCCAGACTTCTATTTATGTCTCTTGTTTGTTGGGTCGCAATTTTAATTACTGTAGTTTGCCTTATTTTTAAACATTTAGTCAAACAAATTCTACCCCAGTTCTTTCTGCTTTGGGTTGTGTCTTGTTATATTTTAATATTCTTAGTCTTTAATTTCTATCATTTCAAGTGAACTTTAAGATTGATTTGTCAATGAAAAAAGCATATTTCTGGGTAAAATTGAGTAGAATTATATTCAACATATAAAATAACTTTAGAATATTGATATCTTTCAATATTATTTCTTTCCATTCATGAACTTGATACAAGTTTTTATTTATATCAGTGGTCTTTACTGTCATTAGTGTTGGATTTTTCCTATTATAGTCCCTGACATTTTAAGGGTAGTCCTAAGCACTTATATATAAGTGCTTTTCTATACATATATGCTATTTAAATTGCTGTTGTGAATGATACAATTCTCCTTTTACATTCTAACTAGTTATTGCTACCTAGAAATTTGCTTTTCTGTTTGTATGTTTATTTTTAATCTGGCCACCCTACAAACTCTTGGTTAATTATAACTTAGTTGTTTTTTTGTTAAGTAGGATAATTTTATAGTCAGTTCTATGTCTGTCAGTCCAAACTAAATCATAGTAAAGAAGAATTAAGCCTTGAAGTTTTCCTGGGAGTATTTTTTTCCCCTTAGAGTCAAAATAAACTAGTCCCTTTTTTACTTTTTCTCCTTTTACTTCAGTCAGTGTATTTTACTAAGTGATAGTTTAATGCCATTTCTTAGGAATCTAAAATTTTGCCCTTGTGTACTTATTATTCATTTCTTATACTAATAAGCGTTCTGCAGCGTAACTACCAGTTTCTGCTCCTGCAGGGTTTTTGTCTTGACCTTATAAACCTGTGCAGGTTATCTTCAGTTGAGTGCCTTTTCCTCCTTTGATTCTAATGCCAGACAAATAATGCCATTTTCCATCTGTCTCAAATGCCTTCTTTGCTGTAGCCCTAGTTGTAGTTGTTGTGCCCACAAATGGCATCCAGAGATGTCCCTACGTTTGTAATTCCTCTTTAGACTTTCTGAGCCCCTAAATTCAGTGCTTGTCATAATCCCGTTGTTGCTGCAGGGCGAATGAGTGACTGGGAGCCCGGCCGCCTGGCCCTCATCAGGGTGCCCCGAGGGCCTCTGATACTCCCCACACTTGTAACGTCTCCCCCTGCCTGGCCACTCTCGCTTGCTGCCCCACTTTTTCTGCAAACATGTATTTTCAGGACTCACATATTACTATTTACCAGAAAACAAAAAACAAAAACAAAACAACCACCACCAAAAACGAGTACGTTTCCATTCCAGAGAGAGGAAAAAAGTCTTGTTCAATGAGGTCTTCGCATTCTATATGTCACGAAAGGGCTGTGCGGTCACGGGGTGCCGTGGCCTGAGGCGATGGTCTTTATGCTTAGAAGCTAAGCTTCTAAGCCTACTTTTTCTAAAGCCTAATTTTCTAAAGCCTACTTCTGAAAATTAAAATTTGCGTCACTCTTAGACCAGTCCTCCCTGACAGAGCAAAGCGGAAAATGACAACTCTTTAAGAGAGAATTCATGTCCTGCACATGCGCACACACACACCCACACACCCACACACCCTCCCCATGAATCCAGGCTTTCAATATCTAAAGCAATGGTTTCAATAAACTTACGATTTCAAGACACATGTTTTGTTTCAGAATATACAGATAATTGCCTCAGTTCTCTACCTTGCTAATTTTAGGAAATTCCGTGGTTAAATGAGATTACATTTAAAATTACATTTTTGTTTGAAGGGTAGTAAAAGGTGTTAACATGCAGTTGGTTCTTTTTATTTTGTGTGTATGTGTGACATAGGAAAATTTATTTTGAATATTTGGTTATATTTATTTATACATACCCTATTTGTTCTATCTACGAAAAGAAATTTATTTTTTGGCACAGCTATTATAATATGCAAATTGTAGATATTCCATATCGTTATCTATAGATTGTAAAAGAATAATTTCCCAGAACTAGGCAGTGTAAGATTTAAAAGTGCTTCATTATTAGTATTATTTAAGTTCAGCTATCATATTTGATATTCAATCATTGGATTTAACATGAAATTTAAATTTTATACTATGTTATAGTTCTATAATCACCCTTAGACATTTTATTTTAAAAACTAATATTTATTTCATAACTCAGATATATGTAAAGATTGGGACTACTTTTAGAAGACTGAAATAAAGTATACTTTAAAAAATAGTTTGTGTACCCTCTTCTGCTGCTAAGATATGAAAGGGATGTTAAAACACTGCATTCAGACACTAAACCCACAAAGTGCTACAGTGGAGAATAATAATTTTGCAGTGCATAAATTTAGCAAATTATTGCTAAAACCCACAAGCAGCAAGTAGGGAAGAAAAATCATCAGATTCATTAACTAGCGTTCTGCTCAGACTTTATGACCATGACTAATCATTTGTTTATTTTGAGGGGAATTATTTTTTATTAAAATTGTTAGGACACATTTCAAAGAGAGAATGTTATATAATATTATAATTGAATTTTCCCTGTCTTGTTTTACAGCAAGTTTCTGGGCCAAAGTTAATGCTTTCCTTTCTCTGCACCTGGAAAGATGAACTAGCATTTTTTTGAAAATAATCAATGACCAGTCCAACCTTTACAAGAGAAGTGTAAATAATCTTGTGATTTCAATAACTTATCAGTCTCTGCTTTTTGCTTCCTAACTTTGATTTAAATACGGTATTAATTTGAAATTGTACTTTATTTCCTGAAGCAGTTCTAACTTTTTTTTTTTCATTAAAATTACCACTAGGTACTGACATGTACTACTCATCCCAAGTCTTGACCAGATTTCCCTTTTGTGTTTAATCCAGGCTTTCCAAATTGGTTCAGATCAAAATGCTGAGGCTTGCCCACATCAGTGAGGCTCCAAACTTTGATCATTCCCATTTGTGGGGAAATTTCCCTACATATTTTCCCTACATATGGAAATGCCAGAAACATAATTACATAAATGTCTAATATGTAATACAGACATTTCTGAAATGTCCTTTTCCCAATGTTCTTTGTTTCTTTAAGATTCTCAAGAGTTGCTCTAAAAGTTTCAAGAAATATTGTGAGGCAAAACCAGATATCTGTTTAATCAGCAGAAGTAAATCCCTCCATTAAAATTAAAAAATCACTTAACGATATTCTTTTGATTTTGGTGACTGGTGAATATCTTTGAGAGAGACAATGTTCTTAGCTATATTTATGATAAATAAGTTCCAAAATCACTAAAAGAAAACTCTCACCAGTATGCATTTTCAAAAGCTAGATTCCAATCAAATAAAGATGGAGGAACAAAGTTGATAGACCTTAGAAGAATGGAGTATGCAAGTGATTCTTGATCTTTTTTTGCGGTGGGAAGCTAATTTCAAACTAACATATCTCTAAGGGGAAGTAATTACTCTGTATTTTCAATTTAAATCTTGGATGGGTCACGTTGCCATGGTAGGAATTCCTTGAGATCATGATATATTCATATAAATCTCTGTAATTTTTGCAGTGTCTAAAGTACATTAGGCTCAAATCTGTCATCTATTTTTGATCCTCATCAAAAACTACCAGTCCAGATTAAAGAACCCATGTTAAAATTTGAAAAGGCAAGAGTATGCCTAAATACAAATAAAGTGCTTCTATCACTCTATTTTTAGAGAGGCACTGGTCCTATAATTTTGAAGGAAATATTGACTTATAAACTCATTTTTCCCCTTTAAAGTTGAGTAAAGTACCACCCCCTTTTCGGTGAACCACATTATAAATCCCTCACACTGTACTGGTTAGGAATTTCAGCCCATCTTTTCAGGAGTAGTGATTCAGGCTGAATAGAGCTGGTTACCTGCACTATAATTTACAAATTCCATTGTGTATTTTGCTTCCACTTCTCAGGATGGATCAGGGACTTATTAGCTTTCCAAATCATGTGAAATTCTCTCTTAGCTTGAGTCTATTCCAGGATCCAGGCTCTTACTTTCCCATGTCCATATGACTCCTTCTTAAATCTTTCTATTGACATAAAGTTTTTTTTTTTTTTTTTAAGTGTTCTATTTATACCCTTATTTAATTATTCTTCCAAGAATTCTGGCACCAAGATTGAAGGTGGTTTGACAGAAAATCTTTTGCCTGGAAATCAGTAGATACTGATTTTGATATAGATAGACTGAACTCAAAGGTATACTTGAGTTTGTCTATTCCTTTTCCAAGGAAGAATCATTAGCACCCACAGGTATTGTCTAATAGACACTGGGCCATCTATGAACTTGGCTGTTGTCTTCATTTTAATAACAAGACCAAGCTTCAGCAATAGGACATGCTCAACAGTGGTATAGTCTAGATTCAGGCATGGTTTTTGCTTTTTGTTTTTTCCTGGGCTTTCTGTACCTCTAAATACCTCTTGAATCCTTTAGCTATACTCACTCATTGTATTGAAGAGAGAGCCAACCATCTAATTTCCCCCTATGTTGAAAGCTGTCCTCGATTTAACCTCTTCTCTTCAAGGGGCTAAAATAAGGAATGTGCTCATAGCACCTGTGCTTTCTCTGTCAAAGAACAGTGAGGTTTCTTTAAGGAATACATAGTATCTTATCTATGAAAATTCAATTAAACTATTAACTTACCAGCTCTATAACAAACCCCATCTCTGGGATGTGCATTATAAAGTGGTAATCAATAAAAACGCAAATGGACAATACCTTACCAATGTTTGCCACATTTTGTAGCTTTCTCTGACCTTGGACTAATTCATTTGCACATTGTCATAAGAGGCAAGATCTCGATTTCGCAAATAGTAATCCTGTCTCCACTTATTAAAGATAATGATAACAATAAAAACAACCAAACTAAACCACAGAGGCTAACATTTATTAAATACTTGCTACTTAGTGTTATCTCTTTGTGAACCTTTAAATTAGAGTCAGGAAAAGAATTTTAACTCTAGTCACCAATGGGCAGTCAAAACGTATTTCTTAGATTTGTTCTGAGTGTTTCTACCTGCCCACTATTCAAATAGTTTATTCATTCTTTTTATAAAGTTTTTAATAAAGATTTCTTAAATGACCAATTATTGGGTGGTTTGAGAAATGTCAATGTCATGTAAAGGTTTTTAGTTGCCGTAGAATAATGGTAATATAATATTAAAGTGGAAGAGAGGTTAGCATGAAGATTTTTTCAGCAGTTTAAAAACTGAATATTTTAAATGCTTTTCTGCCATAAGAGTAATGAGTTGATTCTTATTATCACAATAGAAGTAAGTTTTGAAGTAGTCACTTTCTTTTTTAAAATAGAATATCTGCTCTACATTTTAAAAGTGGCTTTAGGGAATTTAAATGTTCATTACTTTGATTTAAAATAAAATCATTAGATGAATAAACTCCCAAAGGCATATTAGCCCAGGATTCTCTTTCAGATTACTTTAATTATACTGGAAAAAAAAAAAAAAACACCTCAATAATATATCATAATGGAACCAAGAGTACATACTAAATAAATAAAAATATTTTTACTAAGAAATGTTGGTAAAAGGCAGTAAACTAGTATCTGATAGTACTTTAAGCTGATATATTTTTCCATATTCTTTTGTTATAGTTGAGTTTATTTCTTGAATAAGGAAATCTTAGATTAAAGAACATCCAAGCAAATTATTCTCTTTCTATCCTCATGCTTAAATAATATGTTACATGCAAAAATATTAATTTTAAAAATGATTATTTTGCTGTAAGAAATTTATTTTTTTACTAATTTTTCAATTTTTTTTCTACTAAATCATTGCAAAGACTGTCAACCTTCTAACAGTAGTATTAGTATTAATTTTTCTAACCATGCATGATTCATTTGACCCCACAGTAGCTGTAGCTTGCTTGCCTTGTTTTTTCCCTGATATTAAAAATATATATATAAAAACACAATAACCATCTGCTCTACATAGCAAGACAGCAGAACGACTTAATTACTAATAAATTGTTAACGTTTTATTATTTCACACGTGGATTTTGGAGATATATGCATATATGACTTCTCTGAACTTTCTATGTTGAATGTGCACTGTTGTTAAACAACTTGTTTTTTCCCTGCCTGCTCTTTGAAGAAATCAATTAGGAATAATGGGAAACAAGGGGTAGGCAAAACATTGCAGTGCAGTGTTATTTCCATCTGTCTGGGAATATTTCAGCCAAAAGTTTATTTTGGGGAAAAAAGTCATGACACACTTAGACACACACAAAACCACAAATACTTTGGCTGCAAATTATTCTGCAGTGTTGTTGCTGTGTTGTTGCCTGTGTCGGTTCTCGTGTGTAAAGCTGCCACCCCCCATGCATGTGTATGCAGATTCTCGTCTGTGTGCTTGTTCATGAATTAGCTCATCCTCCTCCTGGTTCAGGTTAAATTTAATCAAGAGAACAAGAATTCATGGGTATGACTGTTAGCTGAAAAGTTCTTCCTCATTTCCAAGTCTTTTTTCCAAACTACATCTTCTGCTGAAATTTTTCAGTGGGTTGAAGTGTCTAAAGATAGTCAACCAGACTCCTGTATGTTACTTGGCTCTACATGTGCCCATGATGGTTCTTGGAAAATAACATAATATGGCTTTGTCTTAGTTTCTCTGCGTTGGAAATGGAAGCATTTGGTAAGAATCACCTCTATAACTGTGAGGAGTTGAATTGTCTCAGTTCTGTTTGCCAAGTAACAGAAATAAAGATATAAGTCTTCCCCACCCACCCACCCCCACCACATCCCCATACTTTTTGGATGGGATAAAAAAAAACATGATGGTAACAATATTTAATGGAACAGAATATTAACCATAAAAGAAACTCTCCTGTAAAACTGGAATATAACTTAAAATCAACATCATTCTAAGGTAAATGGGATGTATGATTTTTCCATTTTGCTTTTTAACTGACAGTATACTCATAATTCTTGGTTGGTATTATCTTTTCTTTTTTTTCCTGCAAAGTTAATTGCTGGGCCATTGGTGACTGCCCTGTCTGTTGGTTTAAATTGTTGTCTTAACTATGTTCTTTAAAAATGTAATGTTGAAGGCTCATAATATTGAAGATGACTCCAGGATGAACCCCGAGTTTGCAGACCGAATAAAACAGCTTGACAAAGAAGCATCTTACTACCGTGATGAGTGTGGCAAGGCCCAAGCAGAAGTCGACCGGCTGCTGGAGATCCTCAAGGAAGTTGAGAATGAAAAGAATGACAAGGACAAAAAGATTGCAGAACTGGAAAGGTAAATTTTACAGACCTGTTGTGAGTTGTCAGCAGTGAGTGAACACTGATCGCTTGCTTGCCGGTCTCAGATAGTGGTGGATTTGGAATGTATCTTTGTACTTCAAGTTGGAAACAAGTTGCACATGAGGAGCGTGGTCTATTAGGGATGATGATGTGTTTCTGTGGAAGACTCAGGAGGCAAACGATTTATCTTTTGAGGACTTAGATAACTCTTCAATGTGTAGGAAAATAATGGTCAACTTTATTGAGGGTTATCCATGATCTGGCATTTATGTCAACAAAATATATAAGAAATTGAGGCTCTGAATAACTGAAACCTCAGGTCTTTCACAGCAAAGACAAATGTTTGTCATATAGGTTTATGCTGGGCAAAGAATATGAAAGAATATAGTAGGAAATTATCCATTCAAAATAGAGAAGAGAACTTATCCTTTGGATGTCTTTTGGCACACAACAATAAATTCATCGTGGGATTCATTTTTAAGAGGCCTTTATAGCATTTGGTAAATAAATATGCTTGGGCAGTCCTACTTGATAGCAAAGCCTGTCTAAACACAAAGAGGGTTATATCAGGGTCCAGAGTATTAAGATTTTCAGATAAATCAAGCCCATATTGTGTTTATGTATAGTATGGACTCTAAAAATAAACTTTCTATCAATGCCTTTTCCTATACTTAATATAAAAAAGAACTTTCTAAATAATCTTACATAACTCCATAACCTCTGAAGATTTCCTATTGGTTCAGCAATAAGGCAGAATTTGTCTTTCCTAGATTCCATGTGGAAGACATCAGCAAATTTTGAATAAATCAGTGAATGTTTGCCAAGTCTGAGACACTTGTGAGGCCCTAAAGGATTTCAAGATATACACAGAGTTGTTCGCTATGGTCTCATGGAAAGATCATGGACTTTAGCAATAGAAAGACCTGGGTTCACATTTGCCTCTGCTTTATGTGAGCTATGTGGCCTTGCATCTCATTATAAGTGAATGTCTAACAATGTGTCATGCTTTGTACATGCCAAACCCCTATGTAAAGTGGGGATGGGGATATCATTATGGACAGTTGAATGCTAAAACAAATGAATTCTCTATATTAATTGGCTCTATATTAAACTAATAGGTTGATCCCCAATAAAGTTTCAGAAACATTTTCAAATATTATATTTGATTAGCTATATAGTATCATATAATGTATTAAATACATTCAAACTCCAAATCAGTTAATATTTCTTTTGAAAGTCTTCGCATTAGTTTGATAATAATCTGATTTTTATTCCATGTGACCAATTTTAACAATTAAGTTAAGCCAGGGCCTTTTTCTCTAAGATTGCTGTATGAATTAAAATTGAAAGAGCTTATTTTAATCTTAAAATGTGGGTATGTTCTATCAGTCTACTATTTCTTAAAAATCGGGGAATACTGTTCATTTTAGATGTATCTATGTGGCTATTTCGAGACCAAAACTTTACTTAAAAAGCTGATGTGCACTCACATGGCAGGTATGAACATGTCTCTTTTATTGGTGAGAAAACCGAGACCCTGAAGAGTTGACCATCTCAGGACTGGCCCCATGGCCAGAGACAGTGTTATAACGTAGACTTCCTGACTCTTAGTCCACTGCTCTGAGAAGCCGTGAGCCACAAGAGAATGCCCTGGGTAATAACACTGATAATATTAAGAATAGAAATTATTATCATAATAACAGCTTACATATATTTTATGCTTGCAGTGTACCAGATACTCTGGTAAGGCCTTCATCTGCAATATTGTATACCATTTCATCTCTCCCACAACTCTATTGCACAGAACTTATCATTAGCCCCATTTTATAGATGAGAAATTTGTAACTTATATATATAAAGTAACATCCTCAAGGTTCCAGAGCTGATAAGAGTCAAAGTCAAGATTTGAACCCAGGTCTTGTCCCTTGCCCAGATGCACCACTGAGAACAGTCTTCTCCAACCTCAGGCCGGAAGGAAGAAGCTGGTCCAGTAGCACTAAAGAGTTGTGCAGCCGGCGCTGCTGGGCCGTGAGAGAGCTGCCTTGTGTTTATTAACTCTCAAGAGGAAAGTGGTGTTCCCCAGATGTAGAAGGTGTTTTCCTGCACTAAACCTGCTTTCCCTGAACTTGCTAATTGAAAATCAGGATCCGCTACTATAAACATTTGCATATAAATAGCATAATTGTCTGGTGGGACATGCAGGGCTTAGCTGGATGCCATTAAATCATCAAGAATATTCACATTTTTATTTCTTCAATATGGAATACATTAAAACAGCAGTGATTTTAAAGGCATTTATCTTTCTGTACTTTCTGCACTTTTCTTTATCTCTGCCTCTGCCTTTCTTTAAAACTGATGCCTCCCAGGCACTGTAATTCATAAAACGTGTGGTGGGATTTGACTCTGTCCCAGTTCCCTGCCTTCCTGCATCTTGGGTCCAGTCTGGGTAAGATCTGAGGGCCAGCCCCAGCCCAGACTTCTGAGAGAGGGGATTGAGGTGATCAAGAAGGGAAGTTTCTTGGGAGAAAGAGGGCTCAGCTTTGGCCGCATTTCTGAAGCTTTATCTGCTGGGCTGTGTGTGTGTTTCCCACTGTAACATCTTCCTTGAGTTGTCAGGCAGCCCTTTGCAAATTGGGAAGTATCTCCATTTGTTGGCTTAAATGATAAAATTCATACGTCATAATGGTGGGAACTTAAAGATTTCTTAGCAATGTGACATGTATCTCCATTTTGGCGACATGGAGGAGTGTTTGCAATTAAGTTAGTGATTTTGAAAACCAGAAAATTGAACTTGAAATAAATTTGCAGTCTCTAGTCTGTAATGTGACCTACCAGTATGGGGGGAAAAAAGAACTCTTTTGAAAGTAGCCAGTGTTCTAAAATATTCCAGAACGTTAGTCAAATGCAACAAAAGGTTCAGGGTTAGGAATAACTCACAGGGCACTGACCCTGGTCTTCTTTTCTCTCTGTGGGTGTTTATTTGTTTGCTTTCTATTCTGTTAATCTCCCCCACAATGTATACATTCCATGGCACTTACATGGATGCATTTACCTCTTGAGTTCCACGTGAGTGATACTTTTCGTCAGCCATTAAAGATTTTTCTTTTCGAAGTGCACATTGCTCCAGCATGGTCCACATATGCAGATGAGCTTGTAAACTCCTTCACCTGAAGCCACGTTCCAGCAGGGAGCTTGTGTCTTGGGCTGGAGGCTGCTCTGGAGCAGTTTGCCCCAAGGTGGGCGGTGGGCCTTGTTCAGGTCCCTGAGAGTTGGTTCAAATCAAGCTGAAGCTTTTATTTGATCACCAATGCTGGATAGCATGGGTACTATCCAACCAAGTAACTAAATGCATAGTACAATGCTCAACTATGCCAGGCAACGAAGACCAAATATGTTTCATAAACATATTTTTAAATCGGAATCGTAGTGATCTTACTCCAATTCATAGTAATCAAACATTCGAGGCAGTAGAATATGTGGTTCTTCGGTGCCACTGCCCATCGAGGTCTCTGAGTTTTATTTGGAGTTTCAGAATTAATATTTCGGTGCCTTGGCTGAATGAGAGAGGTTAATACAGTCATTAAGTCAGACCTACTGCCACTGGATTTCTTGCTTCTCACCCATGGGAAAGAATCAGTCAAGTGACCCTTCATGTATTTATCTTAATTATTTTAGGGATTTTGCCGGGATTTGTCTAGAGCCCAGAGAAGGCCCAAATTGTACCCTCAGGCACAGAGTGGTCCCTGGGGGTTCTACTCATAAGACATAACATCAAAATGGAAAACAAGGTACCACTTACTTACCTGGATCAGGGACTAATGCCACCAGATCTTTGGACATTGAGAATAATTTTAGATGCGTAAAAGTACTTTATCTAAGGTTGAGAAACAGACTATTATATTTCCTTTTCAATTTGTTCAAATATGTGCTGACATAATTTCTTTGATGACTTTCGGAACCCTTTCCAAGTGTAAGTGTAATCTTTTTTATGATAATATGTTCTAGAAATTTCATGATACATGGAAGAAACTGGAACCAAGTTCTATTTGTTTTGATATAAACTCTTCGTGCTAAATAATTTCCACTTATGATTGTTAATGTTTTTAAATAAATTTCTTTAAAACAAGTGGCAGAAGATTTCACACTTCATTTAGCAGCCTTTTTTGGGGATGGGTTATGGACGTCGCGGACTCCTTTGAGAATTTGAGGAAATCAGGAGGCCTTTGGAAGAGGCAACTAAACCTTGAATGTTTGCTTGTGATTTCTTTCAGTTTAGGATTCCTCAAGGCTTGGTTTAGTGACCTCTGATCCAGAAGGATTTGGAACAGCAGCTGGGGCCATGTTGCCAGAGTCCTCTCCATGACCATGGCTTGACCTAACTTTGTTTTTGATCAGTTGTGCATTCATTGTCACAGAACACTCTGCATGGGGATTTCAGATACAAGGGATTATCAAATCAACTCTTTCACCATGTGTTTAATCTTGAATTTTCTCTTTGATTCTTATTATAGTCAACACTGTTCTCATTTAAATGTCCTAGTTTAAGCTTCATCTTGAGAATTTGTTTTGTTTTGTTTTTCCTTCCTGTGTTAAATGCTTAACACTACTTTTTAGTAGCATGGAATGGTGGGGCCCCCTGAGTAAATAGCTATTAGCCACATAGTTTTTTAAAAGGACATTTTATAAGTTAGCCTAGTAATTGAATGTGCATTATGTGTTCCTGTGGTAGCCTCAAAAATGATCATGACTTTTTTCTGTTTGTTTATTTATTTATTTTTGCTTGGCATTAGAGGCTTTATTATTTTGACTGATTGGAAGGGCATGCTATATATTTTTGTACAAATAAGGTATCAAGCATCTGGATATTTTCACTGATGATGTAGAAACCTCATTTTTCCAACTGAAAAAAAAAAAAATTACTCTCAGCTTTGGAAGTTCCTCTGGCCTCGTTGGGAGGCTGATGGGCAGTAGGCACCTCACCAGAACCCCTCCTCGTGCTGTCTTTGATCATTGCTAGGTGCAGTGCTCTGTGAGCATCTAAAATGGAAATCTTTGAACTGAAAGCCAAATTGCTCAACTACTTTTGGTTTTCAGGGATGAAGGAAAAATATTGCACAGGATATAACAATCCAACTTATTGGTTCAAATAAAATCTTTTTGACATTCGTGCTTACTGCCAGATCTAATACCTTAGTAATTTCCATTTCAGTTTATTAAGTAATAAAATTTTATATGCACACAGATAGAAACTTGCTCTATAAATCTTCCTCCAAGAAAGGCCGCATTCTGCCATTGGACTGCTGGAGCGCACCTCTGGTTCACATCAGTGCTTGTTGTGAATATGCATAGGAGAGCAGATAGTGGTTTCTTATGTATAATTTTCAATATAACAACTTACAGTATGTGCCTAGGGCTTTTTGGGGTGATATCAGATAAAAGTTGCTTTATTGTCCTTCATTTGGTTATAAAACCTGCTAATATAACATCTGTTGGCTGTATGTTTAAAACTAATGCGTTTCCTTCCTTTTATTCTCTTTTGCTATTCCTTTTCCTTTCTGCTTATCCTCCAAATTGCTGCTTTCACCCTTGCTCCAATCAGCTTGACTCTCAGGTCAGTACATTCAGTTTTTCTTCTAACCGCCTTTCCCTCCTAAGCTCAATTTATTGCTGTACTTGTTTAACAAACATATTTCTGAAATGGTTTTCCTCTGGCCACCACATTTCCCCCCCATTTCATCTCATGGCTTGGGATGGTTTATTTTATGAGTAGGCTGTATAGGTGGGGGGAAAAAAAACAAGTAAGAAGATGGAAATAAATCAGTGTTCGGTTATTTGATAAATTCTATTCCTGGATTATAACATCAAGTAAGAAAAATCATTCAGTAACTCCTTATGCATTTCTCTTGAGAAGCTTGGGATTGCCTGTATGATGATAAAACATGGAGCTGGGGGAAAAACACAGGATGCTAAATTTAACCTCAGAGAACAAAAGATGGGCCTATGACACAGCAACTTAAAAGCTAAATTTAATAGCTCAAACCATTTAGACTTTTTGCTTAATAAATCACTGCATTTTGAAAGATTTATAATACTAATTTTAAAGTCACTTTTGAAAATTATCAGTGTGTTCATCACATATTGTACACACATGTTGTTTCCTGTCATTGTTTTGGTTTTAACTTTTTAACTTCATTTTTATTAGCCATAAGACATACTTTAATTACTCAGGGCATAACATATGGAGCCAAATGTAAAACTAGTTTCAGTGTTGACTATGTGTACTGCAATATTAAGAAATGAAATGGACATTTTGTTTGAAAATGTATCTCAGGCTTAATTCCTCTAAGATAGGAGGCCCAAGACAATAATTTGTTCTTCCTTACATAAAGGAAGACTATTATTTCCCATAATGCATATTAATGCCTAGTGATTTATTTATCATTCAGTCAATGGGTGTAATGGGTTTACTAAAGGATGCCTTGTGTATCTCTTAGAGCTACCTATGCTTCAAAAAGTCATGAATTAAATTGATAGCCAATATAGTGGCTCTTTTGAGAGGCAAGCTATACTATTTTCGCCTAAGCAGAGCCTTATTCTGCCCACTGCTCATCCCCCAAGCCAGCAGAACAATGCATTTATGCCAGCAGCAAATAATTTCAAAATGAGGCCTTCTGCCCACATGCCAGTTTTGTCCCATCACCCACTCCTATCCCTGTGGCTTATGGTTCTTGAAAATGAAACCACTTCTCTGCTATTCCCACTAACCACATACTGGGTATCCCACAGGTATTGCCTGGAGCATCATTACACTGAAGGAAGCTCTCATTCTCAATAGTTCCCCAAACACAGGTCTAGTCAGAGAACCCTCAACAAAAAATAAGTGACTATTAAATAAGTGACTCTCAAAAAATAAGTGACTATTTAGAGGCTAAATCTGGAGCATCTATACCCAAACACAGACATCATCATGGGCTGGGGCAGGGGAAGGGTACATCAGCCACATGGCATCCAAACCTTTTCCTCCAAGTTTTGGATCTGCTCAATTTAGTGAATCTTTAAGGTTTTTCTCCTTGCCTATCTTTTTTGTTCTCTCTTTCTGCTTGCCTTCCCTTCTCTACCCCTAATCTGTATCTCTTGGTATTGAAGACTTTGAGACCAGGGACCCCTTTCCCTCTCCCACCTCTGGCTTCCTGCTTGGGCCTTCAGTTGTCTTTCCGCAGGCATCCTGCTGTATCTTTTATGCTTTTATGTGTCAGGAACAGTATTGGTCAGTAGGTAGTTTGTTTGTTTTTCCCATTTCATGGTGAATGAACATGAAGCCTGACTCTCAGGAGACCAGGGTAAGAGTTGGGCTGGGAGAGGCTGTTGGTAACAAGGCATCCTCTGGACAAGAGGTGGGGTGTGCTGATTGGGTTTTGTAGTCTGCACATGCCATATCTAGTTGGGGTGGGCGGTAGGGGTCTGTGACAGTTTGAAGTTATTTTATGAATCCCAAAAAGAAAAAGATTATATTCTTGACCTAATCCATTCCTGTGGGTGTGGGGCCCTTTTGATTGGACTACGTCATGAGGTGTGACTCAGGTTGGGTCTCCGCCCTCTTACTGGAGCTTTATATAAACAGACACACAGAAGGAGACACACAGAGAAAGGAAACTGCCAGTTTTGACCTGGTCATATGAAAGAGGCCTCGAGGATCACTAGCAGCCAAAGCTTAAACATGAAGCTCCCAAGAGGCTGGGTCCAAGAAGCAGCTCAAGGCTGAAGAGAGGAGCCATATGCCTGATAGCTCACAGCTGAATTCAGGAAGTAAATGAGCAGCTGAGACCGAGAGAGGAGGCCCTGCAAAAGACAAACCTGATGCCAGGTTGCCCTCAGCTGAGCTCCAGGATATGGTAGATTCTGGAGGGGAAGGCAGGGACCTTGGCAGAAATTGGCTGCCATCTTGCTTCCTGACATAGCAGGACACCAGGATCACCAGTAGCTGACTTTGGTGAGAAAACTTCTTTGCCGATGCCATGATTTGGACATTTCACGGCCTTAGAGCTATAAGCTTTTACCCCTAATAAATTTCCCATTATAAAAGCCAACTCATTTCTGGTACTTTACATCAGCAGCCTGTGGCGAACTGAGACAGGGTCAAATCAGATTCCAATAGCATTTAACTTATTGCCTCAGATGAACATGATGGAGAAAATGTGCAATTCTTGTGAATAGCCTCTGGTTATATTTTTAGTGTTGGAGGAATTGGGCAGCCCTGCTTTCCTGGAAAAAAAAAATTCTGCAAAGTCCTGGAAGCTTTCTTGGGCTTTGACAAGTTTCCAGAATTTACTATGCTTCTTTTCCAACCACTTCCAGGCTTACCACTTAAAACAAAATGAAATGTAACAATTGAATTGAATGCAGGAACTCTGGCCTATATGCTTTCTTTATGTGGCCCACTGTTGAGATAAATGTGTTTGTATACTTACACGTACGTACATATATGTGTGTGTATAGATATATTTTTAAAATAATTTATTCTTACTGTAGAAGTCTGTGGTCTTCCCTATGCTTCCCCACCCCCACCCCCAATCTGAAGTTTGAAAACTTCACCAACTCTTGGTGTCTTTGGGGAATTCTCCTCCTCCTCACCAAGGACATGTTTTGATGGCCTTATTTCCTTTTCAAAGTCTATGTAGACTCTCACATTTAAGTTCAGATGGGCAGATATTATTAAATATTGGGTCTGATAAAGTGCAGATGTCATATTCTAAATCTATTTAAGTCCCCCAATCCAGTAATCTTGACTTCTGTCAAAAAAAATTTTTTAAGGAGGTACCAGGGACTGAACCCAGGACCTCGTACATGGGAAGCAGGCGCTCAGCCACTGAGCTGCATCGGCTCCCCTGTCAAGAATCTCTTTACACACAATCCAGTGGGAAGATGAAGAGGTTTAATAGGATCCTTGCATTGCCTTCAGGGGGAGCGTTTGTGAGAAATTTGCTCATTTCTAGGAACCATTTGTGAGATTATAGTGTGACAGATGAGATTATCATGTAAATGGAGACAGCAATTTATGGAAGAAAGGAAGGAAGGGAGGGAGAAAGGAAAGGACAGGGAAAGGGAAAGGGAAGGAAAAGAAGAAGAGAGAGAGAGAGGAAGGGAGGGAGGGAGGAAGGCAGGGAGGGAGGGAGGGAGAGAAAAAGGGGGCCATGAGTGTCCTTTGGGATTCAATTCAAAATCCTGCCTGAAAACCCACAGCCAAACCAGAGATCCTGGCTAGAGCTCTCCTTGGCTCTCTCAGCCTCTGACTTGCTTTGGAGCTGTGGTCAGTTGCTTCCTGCCTCAGTGTCCTCCTCGAGAAGAGGGAGCCAGCCTCCGAGTGGGGCTTCTGGGCTCCTCCCTGCACTGGGCACCACACATCGTCCAATGGCCGGGCTGTGGGTGACAGGCCGCACGCATCTCCCCAGCAGGGAGGTCCAGCTGATGGCTGGTGCCTGGCAGCAGACGTGAGCTCATTGTTACAGAGTCACTTCAAACCCTTCTACCAAAAAGCACTTCGTGACGTTTCCCCCAAGCCGAATAGTGCACTCACAGTCCCTTATTCTTCTAGCAAAAGATGAAGTCACTGCTCCTGGGCTCAGAGGTCTCTTGCCCAAAGAAATAATGAAAAACACCTTGCCAAGCGCATCCCCTTGCTGTCCTGTAATTTGCTCTTTGCTGAGTACAGTTTTTCACCCTATTCCCCCAACAGGTACACAGTGAGCACCTACTGCGTGTGAGGTGGGGCAGTAAACGCTGGCTCAGCGTGTCCAAACAATAGCTGATGCAAAACTCACCCTTTTTTATGTTCACAATGCATATCGATAATAATAGAAGTAGCCTCAGCATTAGGAGCATTATCATAATGCCCGTGCCAAATTACTCACTTTTTATGTAGGATTTTCTCCTCATAACTGTTTGAAGTTGAGGTGACCATTTCTTCCAGTTTAGAGAAGAGGATACTGAAGCTCATCAAAGTTAAATATTTGACTTAAAATAATACAGCCAGTAAGTGAAGGAATTGGTCCTTCCCTCCCCCCAGAGTCCCTCTACCCTCGCCCTTGCCATCTTTTACTACTTCTGCTTCATGAGCATAGTGAAAACTCAAGGCCAGCAGTAAGGAGACCTGTGTAATTGTGTCCAGTCTACGGTTTCCAAAATCTGGGTGTCCATAGAACATAGTCCATGAAGTGCTCTGGGGGAGTACTGTCCTGTTTGCTCTGCACGCAGCCTCCCCTTCACTCTGAGATTCTTGCCTTCCCCCAGCCACCCCTTCCCAGGTCCTGGGTACAAATCCCACTCCTCCTGGGCCAGCTCAAGTACCAGCTCTTCCATAGAGCCTTCCCTGAGCCCCTGAGGTAGAAGCAGTGTCTCCCTTCCAGAGCGCCTCAGAGCTTTATCTGACGCTCTCCCCTGGCCTGTGTCGTGCCCTCCCTCATGTTAGGCAGTTCATCTGCGTACCGTTTTTTTCTAACAGACCGTCAGGAGGACTGGATCCATCTGTGGCTCGTTGTGATGCTGTGCCACACACAGGACATAGCAGTCATGCTTCTGATTGTCATTGAATAACGGGCTGTGGAGGAAAGGAACTTCCATTAGCTTCTTCCTTGCTCCTCCCTGCCCTCCACTTGGTTCCCCTGGAGAGTTGCTGGTGGGCTCTGACAGGAGGCTGAGTGGCATATCTCGCTCCAGGCAGGAAGCCCTGAAAGATACAACTGGTTTTCTATTGAACTGGATGCTTGAAAGCTCAAGAAAAATGAAGATAGCACTAAAAGGAGAGGGGAATAGATGTCCCTCTGAGCTTCTCCCTTTCCCTTCCGTACTTCCTTTAATCCTCCCTCCTTCCTCATCTCTCCCTTCTTCCTCCTTTCCTCCCTCTCCTTCTACCCCCTCCCTCCTCTCCCTCCCTAGCTCCCTTCCTCCTTCCCCCTCTTCCTGCTTTCCCTCCTTCCTCCCTCCTCTTCCCCTCCTCCCCTGACTATTCATGGAGATCCTTCTCCATGCCAAGGACTGTGCTGGGCGCTGGGCACATAGCAGTAAGACACAATCCCTCCCCTTGCTGAATTCAAAGACCAGCACTTTCTATAAGGAAGGATTTGGCCACTAAGAAAATTATTATACTAATAAATGGAAAAACCGGGTTTTGGGGTGGTTTTTTCCCCCCCTTTTCCTGTTGGGGGTTGAGGAGGTGGGGTTATCCACAGGTCAGAAAATCATTTCCCTCTTTAAACCTGCCTTCTATGAAGGCTGACATTCCTGGTGAAGTGTCAGGAAATTTTATGCCCAAGCAGAACTGGTAGAAAGCCAGAAATGGGCTGATTTTGCTCTGGGTGCAAATATTTTATTGGGGATGAAAAAAAGTTGTTTTCCCTGATTTACAGCTCCTGCAAACATAAAGTAAGTTCTATATTTAGAAACGGTTTGACCCTTTGAGGTGTAGCCAGGAGCTGGTGCTTGCCCCTTTGGCGCCATGGCTGATGTTCTGCCGAGCTGGCTCCAGTCTGTAGACTAGGACTTCACGCTCCCTGCTGCTTTCTCTCTGCAGCCTTTGCTTGAGCCGCTGGTCTGGTGCTCCATCTGTACCCTCTAGAATGGTGAAGAAGGTGGAAGGAGCACAATTTGTGTTGTAGGTAAATTGTTTTATAGTGCAGTATATTTCCGAGGTTCCTTGGAGATGGAACCATTCTCAACTTACAAATCTGTTCAAAAAGCAACAACAAAATCAAGGGATGGTCCCTAGTAGGCCTGATAAGTCCCGACCCCAAATAAGGAATACCAACTAAGCGTGAGCCATACGTTTGTATTTTTTTACCCCCAATTTTCCCTCTTTCTCTTGCTTGGCACCACCATATGGAGGAATATAAGCAAATAGTAAATCTCTCAAGATACATTAGCCTTTTCTGTAAATGTTGAGAAGGGGAAGGAATTAAAAAAAAAATAGTTTCAGTATTATTATAAATCACTTTCTAGAAAAATAGTATCTTATTTCCTTTATATGGCTTTTCTTATGAAATGTGAATTCTGTCACTTCATTACCCACAGTACCAGCTCACGTTGTAGGGAAACGTAGCCACCCAGTGACGGAGGCTTCCTTCCGTGGTGGGCGAAGGTGCTTGGATAATGTCACATTTGTGCGAATTCTTCCTTTTGGGGGGACCTATTTAAAATGAGTGGGTACAGTGTGTGTGTTTTCTGAGGAAAATACATGGTTGTCGTATCTAGCAAAGGCTTTGGAAATTTTCTTTGTAAGGAATTGCGATGATGTTGATGATGTTGGTTTTTTACCCTAAATTCAATGAATGCCATATAGATGAAAAGAATTTACAATATACAACTAAATCAGTGTGAAAACTAGGAGCATTGTGTCTGTAGAATTATTTTGTAACAAAACGTTAATTCTACAAACTACAGAGTAGGATTGGGAATGGAAACAAATTTCCCCTTGAAGAGTCTCCATGGTTCCTTTTTAGGCCAGGAACAATGGTCCATGTTTTAACTCTAGCTTGGGAGTAGACCTCCTCTTCCAGGTTAAAAAAATTGCTTACATTGTTAATATAAGCGCTATTCATATTGGTGTGTACAGAGCTGTGTATATAATATTTTATCCTTTACAATGATTTTTCAATGAGAGTTGGAAAGTGTGAAGTTAACTCAGTGTTTTGAAGAAATGTACTATTTCTTGTGTGCCCCTGTATATAAGTTCCAAAAAGATACAATGATGAACATAAGCAGCTCTTGAGACTTTGTATGGTGGGGTGGGGACAGAATTTCACATAGAGAATCCCTTCGCGAAAAATTACTTCAGGTCATGGGAAAATCCCTTTCAAAAGTTTTCAGAACATCATCGCCACTTTTCTCAGATGGAAACATGAAGTAGGGGAATAGTCTCTCACGAGCCTTTGGTGTTGGCCAGTTGGGATATTCCTGTGGCTGGGGAGATCTCGATGTGATGTGTGAGTTGAAGTGTAATAGAGTGGTTTTAAATTTAACTTCAGAGCCCTCTGCTATTTAATCGTATGTCAGTTTGATGGTTCCAAGAGCAGCATGATATGTTGCTCACAGATAATTACCGTGGAGAGAATGAGTTGGTTATAATAATGAATAGCTGGAGAATCTTCTGATAACCTGCAATGAATGGGCCTTGGTGAGAAACACTCACTGGGTAATTGGCAGATAGGTGTCCTATCGCTCTGCTGAGTGTGGGTGCATTTCCGCCACCTAAACACACAGAGCAGGGGCTTTTTAGGGATTCTGTGCAGATAAAGAAGCATTGCTCTTGGAGTTTCCATGTGTCATCTCTACGAGGCCTGTTTTTACTTTATAATAATCTTTCACTCTTAATTCAGGTTATTCAAACTTATTTATTGGCATAACATTAAATGTAGAGAATTAAATCTTAAGAAACATCATCACCGGTGCTGTGGCATCGTAGACAAGGTACCTTGGGTCTTTAAACCTGCTTCCATGTCTGTAAAATGGAGACAATTATATCATAGCCCATTCCTCGAGGGCTTGTGGTCATGGGGCAGGCTGAGTGTGGAGCCCAGTCCTGGCACATGGTAGGGGTTCAGTAAGTGGCGAGGGTTGCGGTTGTCATGGCCGTGGTTGTGACGGAGGCTTTCCTGTTGACAGTAACAGCAAGAGTGGGAAAAGTGGGAGATGGTCCTTCAAGGCAAGTTCCATTGCATTTCTAGTTGTAGAAAACCTGGTTGCTAGAAGGAAGACTTGAAAATTCTTCCTCTTCACCATTGAGACAGTTCGAGAGAAAGGTTGAAAACAACATCATTCTTCTGAGTGTTTTTCCCCCTAAGGCATATGAATAAGCGAACCTAGAAAATTCATCGTATGCTTATTGAAAGCAATCTTTGTATATATTTTATATTTATTCACTTATACATGAATTAATTCATTCAATACAAGGACATATTTTAGATTTTACTGGAACTCGAAAGCCAGGATTCGACTAATGCCTTTCTGGGTTTGTGCATAGTAGAAACTGATGTTGAGTTTGGAAGATGGGCCAAGTACCCAAGTGTGCTCTTTATCCATGCATTTCCTCTACTCATTCGCAGTCATCAGATAGCAATGGTGTGTGTGTCCCGCACCAGGCCCTGTGGTATAACTAGTGCTATGGAGCTGTCCCCCAGAAGCAGCTTGACTAGAGAGAGGCAAGTATTTAGTGAGTGATATCATACAATACACACTATTCTGCACACCAGGTTTTTATTTTGTTAACCAAGTATCTTTGAGATCTGTACGTATCTGTACATAAAAGCTTTTTCATTTGTTTCTTTCTTTGCACTCTATTCCACTGTACCACTCTCTTCCTGAAGGACTTCTAGGTTGTTTCAAGTCTTTCCCACTCATACAGTGTGCTCTAATAACTGTTGAATAGACAATGTCATATGTATATGAATATGCCTCTAGGCTAAATTCTTGGGTATGGCATTGCTAGGACAAAGGGTATGTACATTTCTAATTTTACTGGGCTTTGCCAGTTGCCCTCTGCAGAGACCTGGTCATTTACAGTCCCGTACCCCTATGGGGGTAAGAGTGCCTGTTTTCACACGTCCCTGTCGGTGGAGTGTGCTTTTCAAACTTTTTGATCCTTGTCAACATGGTAGGTGAAAAATGGACAAGGATAGTTTTGATTTGCTTTTATCTTATTGGGCCTCTCTAAATATGTTTCTACATTGTTGTATTTGTTATTTATTTGTAGGAGTCTTTTATATATTAGGCAAATTATCAATTTGTCTGTGATCTGAGTTTTAATCGCTACTCCATACCAGGTTATCATTTTTCTTTGATTTTGCTAATGGTGGTTTTTGTCATGCAGACATTTCTTAAAAATTATTTTCATGTAGTGAAATTTATCAGTCTTTTATGTCTTTTGAATTTTTTTGTCATATTTAGAAACCCCTTCTACACTGCAAAAATATAAGAAAAATTGTGCCATGATTTCTTGTAGTATTTTTATGGTTTGATTTTCTAAATTTAAATATTTGAGCCATCTGGAATTTATCTTAGTGTAAGGTACGAAGTATGAATATGACTTTATTTTTTCTAGGTCAAATGAAGTTTAAATATCAGTTCCTCCAGTTGTTCTCCACTGGAGCTAGCCCAGCTCAGGTTGGGTCTGTCGGGGATAGGTGCATATAGCTTCCCCCTGGAATGTGAAGCATACTCTTCCTTGTTTTTCAGTGTGTGTCTTTCAGTCTAGAGTGGAAATTCCCTGTCTTATTCACCTAGTTCCTGCAAAACTGTAGGCACTTAAATGAATATTTATAGAATGAATTAATAAGGTGAGTTGTAAAGAGCGACGTTATGAGGAGGTAGGGGTTGTGAGTAATTGCCGGCTGTGGAAAAGGCGTGCAGATGGAACGTGAGCCACTGAGGCGGTGACGGAGGGCAGCCCAGTCAACAAGGTCGAGGAAGATTAGCCAGTTCCTGCTACAAGGAACAACTATACAACCCTGTTTCTAGTGTCACCTTGGACCCTGCGTGGCTTTCCTATGTTCTCATTGAGACCCGGCAGGAATAACTTTTTTTTTTTCCGTCTCAGGGAGCCTAATTTCTCAGCTTTCCCTGGGTACAGTGAGACCTGCCTACATGATTGAGCTTCCTACCTAACTGTTGCAGGATATAAGGACAGGTGTGGAAAATATGGCAGGAACTGAGAACAGAGAGGTTTTGTCCAGCCTGTATTTTAGATGCTGTTACAGTTTCCTAGCTGACGAAACAAATACCATACCCTAGGTTGGCTTAGCAACAGGATTTATTGGCTCATGGTTTCAGAGCTAGAAGGCTTACTTCCTCTCTGGGTTGTTTATCTTCTGGTCGGCCGAAAATCTTTGGGTTCCTTGTCTTTTCCATCACATGGAAACACACATGGCAGTATCTTCTTGCTCTTCCAGATTCCGGGTTTTGACTTCTAGCTCTTTCTTCTCCCGAGGCGTCTCTCCTGCATCCAATTTTCTTTGCCTGTAAGGACTTCAGCTGTGTTGGATTAAGGCCCACCCTCATTCCGTTTAGAAACACCTTAACATGAAGGCGTTATTAACATCTCAAGGGTCCTATTTACAAATGGGCTCCCACCACAGGGCCAGGAGTTGGGACCTGAACATGCCTTTAGCGGGGCCATGATTCAGTCCCCAACAGGTGCCTTGGGATAGGCCTGTCTGGTAGGCAGATTGAGATGGAAATCTGCACCTTGGCAAAGAGGCATTACCCATGGTAGCGTGTGGCAAATTCTACAAAAATATTGTGGGCATTAAGAGGAGGGAGGAGCCAGAGCAGTTTCTATGAATGTGATAACATTGCCCTGGACTAGAAAAACGGGCAAGATTTGAACAGATGTAGAGCTAGGTGAGAGCACGAGGGAAGGCCGCAAGGTGGGAGTGCACAGAAGGGAGGGTCGGCTTCTGTAGCCGGCAGGAGAGTGGGCAGTAAGGGCTGGCCAGGACAGAGCCTTGAGTGCTGACATAAAAGATTTGGAATATTTTTGAGCCTGAGAAGAGCCTAATCAGATGTGCCGCTGGGGAAGATTAACCTTGTAGCATCTCTGTGCTGGAGTGTCAGGTAGTAGCCCGAGCTGGAAGGAACAATGACCCTGAAACGACAGGTTTGAGAGATGCAAGGATAATTAAACAAACCACCACCAACAACAAACAAGCAAAACAAACACAACAGCAGCAAAAAATACCCAGTAGCCTGTATCTGTCCTGTAGTTTCCAGAAGGGCAGTGCCATGTTTCTATTAGAGCCAGAAGACAAAACAAAAAACATGACAAATACATACAAAAAACTGCTGCTCTAAGAATGGAAAATAAGTAAAGGTATGGTAGGCATTTTGCTTAGTAAGTCTGTAGTTGCTGTTATAGCAGCAGAAATGAGAACAGATTTGTTCAGTACTCATTTGGCGCTAGGCACCATGCTAAGCTTTCGGCAAAGTCTATGGCACATTTTCTTTTCTTTTTTTTTTTTTTGAGGAACCAGGGCCAGAGATTGAACCTGGGACCTCACATGTGGGAAGCCGGTGCTCAACCACTGAGCCACATCAGCTCCCCTGAGTTGGTTGGTTGGTTTGTTTTTGCTTGTTGTTTTGTTTTTTGTTTTTGTTTTTCTTTTTAGGAGGTACTAGGATCCGAACCTGGGAACTCCCATGTGGGAAGCAGGTGCTCAACCACATGAGCCATATCTGCTCCCCCACATTTTCTTTGTAACAAGTCCAAGGAGCAGGTGCTATTATTAGTCCCATTTATAAGCTAAGGAAACCAAGGCTCAAAAAAGTTGTCACTGGCCCACTATCACACAGCTGTTAAGTAGTGGAGCCAGGATTCAAACTCAGCTATTCCAACTCCAGAACCCAGAATCTTAACCCTCCGTCCTATCCCACAGTGAGACTTTTTGTACTAGGATAAATTGGTTTGACCCAAATTAATTTGACTCTTTAATATGCTTCTTTGGGGGTAGAAATAAGCATCGATGGAAACCTCTTATAATGGAAGTTGAGGAGCTGTTTGTGTTGGCAGTTAAAATAGCTTTTTTGAGCTGGTCCGAGCCTTCGCCCTCTCTTGAGCAAGAATGCGAAATTCCTCTTTATGAAGTGAGCTTGAGTCGGTCCAGTGAGCAGGCCTCTGTGGTCAGCAGTTTTGTAGGATGGATACAGTCATCAGCTCTGGATATACTTCAAGAATCATGGACAGCAAGGATGGGGGAAGACCTCGGGGCCATCCATCTTGGTCGTTCCCCTGCCTGCTTAAGACGATTCCCGGTGGAGAATTCTGGGGAAGCAGCCAAGAGAAAAGATGTATTTCCAGTAGGGGCTTGCTTCTTCTTCCAGGAATCATCTTTGGGACAGTTCTTCATGGCCCCACACACTGCGATCAGAGAATCCCAGCAGCATAAAAGCTGAAAAGAAATGAGGGCTTTTGTTGTGATATATTATGATTTCCCTTTTTGGAGGGAAAAAAAAAAAAACAACAAAGCCCTTTTCTGAAGGAGAACTGGTTTTCTCTGCAGCACAATGTCTACATCATCCTTGATCTTGTCTGAAACAGGTGGGAAGGGTAGGCAGCAAAGGTTGAGAATTCAAGTCCACATACCAATGCCTTCGTGCAGTCAGTAATCACACTGTGACATCATTTCTACATCAAAATAATTAGGTCAGAGATTAAGTATCATGCCATCAAAATGCAGGGTCCTTCTCCTACAGAGCTTGGGTGTTTTTCTTTTTTTTTTTTTTTTGTTTGTCTGTTTTTTGAACTTTTAACCTTTGTGTTTAATGACTTTGTCTGTATGCCTGATAGAAAGGGTCTGTGTTTGCTTCTCAGTTCTTATGGCTCCTGAGGAGATTGGGATTTCTTTTCTGTTTTTTGCTTGTTTTGGTTAGTTCCTCATTTCTGATAGACATTTTACTTTTGTCCAGTCCTCTAAAATTAAGATGTTTTGGGTTGAGTGAGCAACATAACTGTCCTCAGCTTCTCTACATTTTAAATGCTATTTGTAGGTTGGTTTTATCATGTAATCAACTGAGTTTTGTAAGGTTTAAAAGAACATGAAATCTTTCTAAAGACTTTATATTTTTAACATGATTTGGGGGAAAGATAATTCTAAGTGCTTTTCTTTGAAAACTTTGCTATCATTCATTGAGCACATATTTGCCAGGCTCTGTGTGAAACACTGATGTGCAATGTTTTTTAGATCCCCACAACAATTCTGTAAGAAGGAGAATGTTAATTTACAATATGAAGATGAGTAAACTGAGTCTCAGTGAGCAAACTGAGGTTCCTGGTAACTTGCCCAAGGCCGCTCTGGATTTAAACCCAGGTTATCTCATGACCCCTTGCTCTTGACTTCTGTCATGGCACATGTGGATACTCCCAAGCATGCCATAATAAAGACACTTTAAAAAATTATTCTGAAGGCAGTGGAGACTCATGAAAGGATTTTTTAAAAAGGGAGTGATATCATTTCTTCACTCCCTTTCTTAAAATCAATATTTGGACCATCAATCAGGTTGTGTTTATAAAAGTCAGTCTGCCTCACACCCATATTTCTAACACAACCAAAATTGGACTCGTCCTTTCCCTCACCCATCCTCCCACTGCTGCATATACTTACCTGGCACTCAGTCTTGGGACTGGCACAACATCTACTTCAAGGATAGAAACCTCCATGTGGCCTGAGACTTGTGCCTCACTGTATCTAACCCAACCGATTCCATTTCTCTCATTTCCCTTTCCCATTGTCGGTGCTCTTGGTCCCCTTGGGTGCTTGGACTATTGCAGTAGACTCTAGAGAGTCACAGTGT
>JAQZBX010000022.1:82781-137222 GCA_029593785.1 Cabassous unicinctus
CCCCCCCCCCCCCCCATTTTCCATCTGATGTTTGCTTTACTGTATTTTTTCTCATTCCCTGGACTTGGTAGACCTTTCTCAATCTCTCTAATTTTGAGCATAGTATCCCCATTACCCAAATGCCCCTTTCCTCCTTTTTACCTGCAAAGATCTACTCATCCTTGAAGCCTCAGTCATCCTCTGATTCCTCCCAAAAGACCTGATATTCTGATAATCTGATATTCTACCTATATTCTGACAGAACTTAATGGTTTCGAAAAGTCATCATGTTATAATTTGTCACTATGTTTCTCTCTTCCACTAAACTTTGAACTGTCTGGTGAGATAAAGATGGTTACCTCTTCATCTTCATCACCTCAGTGCCTGGCACATGGTCAGTGGTCTGTAAATATTTGTTGGATGGATGGATGGTTGGATGGATGGATGGATGGATGGATGGATGGATGGATGGAAGGACAGATAGACTGGCAGTGGAGAGGCCAGATGGGAGCTATTTCAGCACATGGGGAAAAAAAGACATTAGCTAAGGTGATGGCAATAAGAACAGAGAGGAGGTAATTATTTTGATAGACATTTTAAATTAAATTAAAATGGCAGAACATGGTGATCCATTGTGTGTGAAGAGTTCGGAAGGAGATGAGACTGCAGAAGTAGTAGGGTGATTTGGAGCTCTGGAGAAGGAACAATCGAGAATTTAGTTTTGAATATATTGAAAAGCCTGTGGGACATCCAGAGTTGTTCAATAGACATTTGAAACTTCAAGAACTTATAGATCTTTCAGATCCGTTATGTAATGATTGACTGAAAAACCCTAAACAGTGGGAGTGGTCATTAGGACCCGGGGAAGAGAATATTACATTTCTTTTTATAAACTCTTTTGTATAATTTAATTTTTCATTACTAGCATGTACAATTGTTTTATTGAGATGTTTAATTTACATACCATACAATTCACCCTATTAAAGTGTACAATTAGGGTTTTTTAAAAAGTATATTCACAAGTTTGTATAACCATCACATCTGTCTAACTCTAGAACATGTTCATAACCCCATAAAGAAACTTGGTATCCATTATTAGTCACCCCTCATTCTCTACTCTCTCCCCTAGCCCCTTACAACCATTAATCTACTTTCTCTCTGTGGATTTGCCTGTTCTATACATTTTGTATACATGTGATCATATGATATGTGATCTTTATGTCACTGGCTGCATTCATCTAGCATAAAATTTTTGTGGTTTATCCATTTTGTAGCAATTACCAGTACTTCCTTCCTTTTAATTGCTGAATAATATTCCATTGTATGGCTATACCACATTTATTTATCCATTCATCTGTTGATAGACATCTGGATTATTTCCACTTTTTGGCTATCACGAATAATGAATATTCATGCTATGAATATTGGTGTACAAGTTTTTGCGTGAACATGTGTTTTCATTGCTCTTGGGTGGATCACTCTCTTTACCTAGGAGTGGAATTGTCAGTTCATATGGTAATTCTTTGCTTGTCTTTTTGAGGAACAGCCAAACTGTTTTCCACAGTTGCCACATTATTTTGCATTCCCACCAGAAATGTATAATTGTCCCAATTTCTCCACATCCATGTCAGCACTTATTATTGTCATCTCTTTTATTTCAGCCATCCTAATGAGTATGCCATGATAGCTCGTAGTGGTTTTGATTTGCATTTCCCTCATGATAATGATGTTGAGCATTATCTCATGTGCTTATTGGCCATTTGTATATCTTCTTTGCAGAAATGTCTATTCAAGGACTTTGCTCCTTTTTAAAATTGGGTTGTCTCTTTATTAGTGAGTTATAAGAGTTACTGATATATCCTGGATATTAGACCCTTGTCAGATATATGATTTCTTATATTCTCTTGTATGCCACTAATTTTACACTTGTATTTGATATATTTATTTTAAAAATTCCTGTCTATGACACAGTTAATATTTTATTAGTAAGTTGGAAGAGTTATAGCTTAAAAACTTATGCTTCCAGGAAAAGCAAGTGAATTTATACCATTATATGCAATTAAAATATGTTTAATTTAATTTTAAATAAATTTTACTTATTTAAAATTTAAATAAATTACCAGCTGACAGTTTTACATTGGCACTGGCTTGAGGGTGGCATGAAGTAGGATCAGGAACAGTTCATCAAATCTTAAGAACATTTTCAAAATGTAATTTTTTTTAAACATACTTAGATTACATAAATGTTACACAAAAAATATAGAGAATCCCATATACCCCACTCCCCACACCTCCCACACTCTCCCACGTACACATCCTTCATTAACGTGGCGCATTCATTGCAATTGATAAATGCATCCTGGGAGGGAAAAACAGTTGTAACACGGGAGCTTTTTCAGGACTTGGGAATCGTCCTGAGTGACACTGCAATGGCAGATATAGGCCATTTTATATCATCACATAACATGCAGAACTGTGTGGGAGAGAGTGTAGACTACAATGTGAACTATAGTCCATGCTTAGTGGCAAAATGTGATCTTGACCACAAACATACACACTCCTGAAAAACATACATGGTCACTTATATCCAATAGATACCTATCCTTTTTTTTTGGTCCTATCTTAGCTATGTTTGAAATGGACCCTTACCTTGAATATTTACTTAGCTTTTATATCTATTGATGTGATTGAACTTAAAAATTTGAACCATTTCCAACCAAATAATTTGCCATTTAAATTCTCAGGGGTATGGCCTCATTTTATAGTGCCATGAAATGAATTTTAAAAAGCCTCTCCAGAGAGCTGTGATTACCACTTTTTTCTTTAGTTATTAGCCAAGCTATTAAATCTTCTTAGCAGTTCTATCATCTTCTATCATATGAAAGTGGATCTGATGATCAAACGAAAGAGAGGATCCTAAGTTCCCAGTCCTCAACAGAGCTTAGGAGGAAGAAGTGATCTGCTGAGTAATTAGACCCTTGCTTTTGGTAACAAGACTTAACACGCACCCTGCAGAGGGGTGGCTTGCTAAGGATTAACTGGCTGCTCGAGGAAGTGCAGTTAGGACTGCATATGGCTGTGTGGTGCTGGACATTCCCAGTTCTCCCTGAAGAAGCACTTTGCTGTGATGGTCACGTGGCCTCTCTTCCACCATTTCTGAGGAAAGTCGGGGGTCAAGACTTATCCAGTGGCTTACCAGTCTTCCAGCTTTTCTGGCTCCCCAGCATACTATTCCTTGGATTCTCTCTTTTCAAAGTCTCCATTAAAGCCTGGGACCTTTCTCAAATTCTTGACAGCCAGTAATTCATAAAGGAGAAATGAATTAACTCTGTTTTAGCATAACTGTAGGGCAAGAGAGTTGTTTGGAAGTGATTGCTGCAGGCTGTTACAACAGCTACTTAGCTTTCAGGGCTGGCAAGGGAAGGATGAAAGTAATGAGTTAACCTGCTAAGAATTTGGCCATTTTAATCATTCGAGTCTGGGTATACTTTGTCTCCATTTATACAGAGTGGGGAAACAAGTTATCTTGATAAGCAGGGATTTATCTCACCCCCACCTCTCAGTGGCTGCCTGGATTCAGAGTAGAATAGACCCCTTTATGTGGCAAGGGGAATGGGCATGCTTTGTATGAGTAAGAAAAAGGAAAAAAAGCCATCAGTATTTTTTTTTTAAAGTTCTTATCAGCAAAGAGCATTACTGAGAAATCCAATAGGGTAGTGATGACATTCAATTTTATTTGTACCAGGAATGCACAGATGGCCAGAGTTAGCAGCTATTCATTTTTAGTACATATCTTTCATTATTGTTAGTGGGAATTACACAAACCTATCAAAGGGGAAAAATAGAGGAGAGTCTGTAGTATCAAATAAACGTGCATCATTTTCATGCAAAGGTCACATACTTTGAATAATTCCTTTCTGTAATTGTAACTTCCCACAGTTTATTCTTTTTGCTGAATTTGTATGTTGTCATGGTATTTTTAATGGCCTGAAGAAAAGCATTTCAGCACACAGGTCTGAGACTTATAATTAGTCATTGCAACTTGTGGGATCGTTTATGAATAGCTCAATCGAGATGTGTTTTTACATAAAAGTTCCCTTTGATTAATTGCCCAGGAAATGCTTCCCGTTCATAGAAATTTGTAAATCTGTATCAAAATATTCTACTCCCCACAGTTCAGTCAGTGAGAAACTCGTGATTTTTTAAAAAGCGCCGTGTTTTCAGGTGCCGCCAGGACTTTTTTCTAGTCGATTTTTGCCTAACAACAACATAGAAAGTCAACACCCACAGCCAGGGAAGCCATGGTTCCTTATCACTTCACTTCTGCATTCAGAACATAAATGAATAGCCTCGTTTTCTAGAAGATCCAATTTTTAATGCTTCTTTTTTTTCCTTAAGAAAGCGCAAATGAAAAGAAAATAAATTAATTAAAAATAAAAGCAGTATGGGACTTCTCTTTGCAGTTCACTTTGGTACAAAAAGTTATAAGAATTTGACATACTATTTTCTTATAGAATCTTGCTTTCCTCATTTGCTGGACTTTGAATATGTTGATTTTATAGGGGATTTCAGTTTCTTCAGTTGGGAAAGGGGAAAATGTGTTTTGCTTCTGAACTCTTTTTTTTGGATGAAGAAGAATTCTTATTTTCTAAGGGGCAACAAGAAAAAATTTAGGATTTATGCCAGAAAATGCACTTAATAGTCATCAGATTTCCTTCATAGAGTAAGAAATAGAGGTTGGGGGTGGCACTGTTAAAGGAAAAAAACAATCACTTTTTGCAAATGAATTCATTTTATCTGCTTTATTTTGAATCTTATTCAAATATTTCTCCTCTTCCTCTAATTAATATTGATGGTGTATTTCTCATGAGTAAAAGGATGAACTGATGTTGAAAAACCAGTCTATACATTGTGATTTAAAATTATTTCTCTTTTATAAATTATGCTACTGCTATATTGAATACACATTATTCTGTAGGTGCTTTCTAAAACTTCAGTTATTTGCCCAGACCTCAGTCATTCACAGGGTAAAATGGTTTCCCTGGATGCTGAATGAGGAATGTTAGAACAGGCTTTCTCCTGTCTGTCTGTCTTCACAGAGTCTCAGATAGTTTTTGGTCTCCCATGGTGTCTGTTTTAGACAATGGACAGAGGCTTTGCCTAAAGGAGAGATACCCTCCAGGAACTGCTTGGGAGTATGAAATATATATCAAATCATATATATTTTTGTATTATAATACATTCTATTATTTATTATATATTATATATTATAATATATATGTGCACATGTGTATGCATCCCTACCCTCCATGTGAAAAATTAGTTATTTGTTGAGTTTTCTGTGGTGAGAAGAAGAGAAAGCACTTGGAATAGCAAGTGGGGGTTGACAGTGACACAGCTTTGGAAAAACAATCTCACAGCCAGATAAATGGAACTTTTTAGTGGAAGGATTCCTGATGAGCCCTGCTAATGGGAAATTAGCACATGAGGTCAATCTGAGACCATCACTGTTAGGTTGGGAAAAAGGACAGGAGTTTTGGAATCTAACAGATGGGGATGGGAACCCAGCTCAAGATGGATGAGCCCTCTAAGCAAGTTGCTTACCTGCTCATCCTCATTTTTCTGGTCTATAAAGTAGAGACCATGAGGATTAAATGAGACCCTGCACATAACATGGTACATTGCTCAGCCCAGGGTGATGCTGATAAAATGCTATGTCCTACAGGGTGCTTTATGAACTGGGGGTGGGGGTCCTGGTGGCTGTCGTGTGGCTTCTAGGTGGGGCCACGTTCCTCAAAGTTGGGCTGCCCTGCCCCTGGGAGCTCTAGGGGCATTGCATCCAGGTGGAAAGTAGAAAGCACATGGAAAACCTCCCACCTCACCTGTAGTGTGGAAGATGGCATCCCTCAAGGGAGTAGGCTGCATCTGGAAGGGGGAAGGCTGCTGTTCCTGGGGTCAGCTGCCGGTGGGCTTTGGGGGAAGCCTGAGAGGAACCTCCATGAAATGGGCAGAGGTCTAGGCCAGCTCTTGGGAGTCTCTGATTGGGGCAGAGCAGCCATTACCAAGTAGAAGACCTTTCTTCAGGGGCATTTGAAAGAACAGGGTACATTTGTTCACAAGCAGGATAAATGAATAAGAGCTGTCCAGATGGATCTTGTGATTGGGAAGGGGTTGGGAGTAATTATAACACGTAGCAGAGCTGAGTCCTGCTCTACAAACTCAGAAGTGCATGAAACGGCACACCTTTATGTCTTTACTGCCCTTAAACAACCAGAAGTGAGGCCACACAGCCAGCAAGGGCAGAGGCAGGCTTCTGGTACAGACACCAGCTCCAGAAGCAGGTCCTTGGCCACCCTGCCATGCTGCCTCCCACGTGGTCTCAGCTTTTAACCGTGGAGCTGAGATAACTCGGATCAGTGCCATCGCACCATGCTTCATGAGTGCTGGGGCATGGGGTTGAGAGGATGGCAGCCTTCTTTCCAACAGCTTGTCCAGCACACAGTCCAGAGTAAATCTAGGTGTCTGTCCCCCAGAGTGGGCTGGGCCTGGGTGGGGAAGAACAGGAGCCGCTATCATCATCGTCATCATCATTATTCATTTCCTTACCACTAATGTTACTGTAAGGTGGTATTTATGTATCCCTTACTATATACCAGACACTCCTCTCCAGGCATTATCTCACTTATTTCTCCTTTGATGTAGTAATTATTTCACTATTACTATGCCTGCCTGACAAATAAGGAACTTGACACAGAGAAATTAGGTCCCTGGTCCTAGTTCCTTCAGTGGAGAAGTGGTTGATCTGGGCCTGAACCCACCCGATCAGTCCACAAGTTTTGCCCTTGAGCTTGTGCTGCCCATTGTCACTTTTGGGGCTGCAGAGGCCGCTTCAAGCCTGATGCTACCACAGCTGAGCCAGGGCCACCAGTGCCGCCTGGATGGCCTGTTGGCTCCACTTTTGAGAACCAGTCAAAGGAAAGGCACTGCTCTGCTTCCAAGCAGAACTGGAATTGGTGAGGGCTGGATTTTCCTCGGGGGGAGAATAAAGCTCACCTCTCTCCATCTCAAACCAGCCGAGTGAGTGTAAGTCACTGAGTAATCTCATCCATGGGTGGAAGACGTAAGCTTGTCTCTTGTTCTTCCCTGAACTTAAATGCTGTTCCTGTCATTTATAGCCACGGCTTAGTGGTAACAATGACTCTTTTTTACATTTTGTTAGTTATGTGTTTAAAAATTAGGGTGGGTTTAGGTGGCACAGATAAACATTTATAGATTTTATTAGTTATGCATTTGTGTACTAGAAAATTCATACTTTGCAGATCAAACATTATCTCACAGGTGCTTGCTTAGGAAGAATCCAAAGTTAATAAGTAGGTAAGATAAAAATATTTAAAGGAAAATATTTAGACAGGTGCATGGGTATAGCAAAATCATCGAGGTGATGTACTTAATGTATCTAAGCTATCTAATGTATCTAAAATTTGGGAGTCCCTGATGAATACCTCAGACTTTATACCTCAGAGCAATAATTCAGTGGGATGATCCTGGGGAAAAAGGTTTTGGTCAAGTAAGTCTAATAAACACGTCTCATCATACCTTGTCTGTCCTTGGAGATTAACAATACACATTGAAGTATTAAAGGCTCTGAAAGTCCTGCAATGTAAGACATCTGTTTGTATGTTTTCTGTGCCCTCAAACCTTATTTTTACTCTGAGTCTAATTCTGAGCCGCTCCTTTTTTTTTTTTTTTGGTAGCAGTTATTAACATGCCCCAGAGCTAGTGCTGCCAGAATTCTATTTGGAAACAGCTGAGTTAGGAAAACATGTCATCCAGCGAAACCAAAACAGGTAGCATTGCAGGGATGGGTTTTGGACATGGTCAGTTGTGTTAAGGCAATTGTGTGAGGAAGCAGTTTGTTCTATCTTCTCGTGTAATGGTGGGGGGGGGGGCGCGCTTATGCCCTCTTTGCTGACCATCTAACCGCTTTTGTTATCCTTCATTGATTTTCTTTTTATCCACCACCCAGCACTCACTCTGTTTTACTCATTCACATCATACTAAGAGTTAGAAGAAGTTTGAATTATGAGAAGAAAAAGTGGTGAGAACAAGCATTCATTTTTGCAGCATGTTTTCCTGGGGATAAATACTGGGGAAAGTATAGGGATGCATAAATTACGAAACCCCTCGGCGGTAAGTTAGGCCTTCCAGATGCTTTAGGTTACATTGGTGAAAATGGTTTGGAAGAAGCTCGGGGCTTTGGAAAAATGAAGTCTGTTAGGTAGATAGTAGGCTAAATAATACCTAAAAGTGGTTTGAATTTTACAGTAAAAGATTGGGAAGTGTTTAGAAAGAACAACACAAACAAAATAAAAGTTTAAAAAGTCATTCGTGTTTTAAGAAATAATTAACCTATAGCAAACCTGATGAGATGAACAGTCCTTTAACTTGATATTTAGTTATTTCTGTTCTGGTGAATATTGAATCCTCTTCTCTCTGCCACCTGATTTGAACCAAATATTTAACATTTTACCAAAGCAGTTGAGGCAGGACTATAGGGATCGCTTTGCAGTTAAGTCCTCGCTTGTCATTTCCCATTTCTCCATTTGGTCTTCAGGTTCCAGAAGGCTGTCGGAAGCTGAAGGACATTTGGCTTCTTCTTCATCACATTTACAGTGGAGGGAGTCCCAGGGAATCAGCCTTCTCTACGCAGAATTTTCTATGGCAGCAGTTAGAAAAGGGGCACTTTCAAATTAACCCACATGTGCAAATCTGTGCTATCCTGTATGGTAGCCACTAGCCACATGTGGCTGTTTAAGCTTGTTAATTAAGATTAAATTTTTAAAAATCAGTTGCACAGTCACACCAGTTACGCTTCACGTGTTCAGCAGCCACATGTGGCTAACGGCTACCATATTGGACAGCACAAAGGTGGAACTTTTCCATAATTGCTCAAAGTTCAATTGGACAGTACTTGTGGTAGGCGGAATTCGAAGATGACCTCCCTGATCTCCATCCCCTGGTTTTTATGCCCTTGCATAATTCTTTCCCCCTGAATTTGGGCAGGATCTGTGGTTTGCTTCTAGCCAGTAGAATATGGCAAAGGTAATCCTGTGATTACTCTGTCTTAGCACACTGGGGAGAAAGATTCTCCGACTGGTCTTGAAGAAGCGAGCAGCTGTGTTGTGAACTGCCCACGGAGAGGGCCACATAGCAAGGATCTGCAGGTGGCCTCTGGGACCTGAGGGCAGCCTCCAGCCAATAGTCAGCACAAAGCTGGGGACCTTTATCATGCTCCTGCAAGGAAAGGAATTCTGCTAACAACCTGAATGAGGTTGGAGGTACATTCTTCCCCAGTTAATCCTACAGATGAGAAAGGCGGTTCGGATGACATCTTGATTTCAGCCTGGTGATGTCAGCTTGGTGAGACCTTGACCAACTAGCCTGTGCAGAGACTCCTGACCCACAGCGGCTGCAAGATAATAAATGTGTGTTGATTTAATCTGCTAAATCTGTGGGAATTCATTATGCAGCAATAGAAAACTAATATAGCATTGGTCCAAATTATCTCCTGGATGATCTGATAAGCCACACCTCAAATGTCCCAGATCCTAAAGAGAGTCTAACTTGCTTTATTGAGGCTGATGTTTTGCCTCCTTCTTAGAGAGAAAAAAAGATTTTAACTCTCAGAAAGAAATATCTAGATCTGTTTGGTATACTCCATTCACTTTTGTTGCAAAGATCTCATAATAATGTCTATTAATATTATTTTTATATAGCATAATAGATAACACCATGAGCTTGGATATCATAAAAGGTAATGGTTCAAATTCTGGATCCTCTGCTTATTAACTATTTAACCTCTCTAAGCCTCAGTTTCTTCATCTGTAAAACGGGGATAAAAATGCCCTCCATGTAAGGATGTTGTGTAGTCTAACTGAAACTATACCTTTATAGTGGTATGCGAAGAGCACATGATATGTCATCCAAAAACAGAGGATGTTTTAATTATTTACTATTTTAAAATTGATTTCTGATAGGATATAAAATAAACTCTGACACATTTCTGTGCTGGAAAATCAGCACATAGGATTTTTATCTTCTTATCCCTCTGCTTTATTTTACATCTGGGGTGCTACAGCCCAATTCCAGATTGGATGCAATAAAAACATGTCTTGGATACACGAATGCCCATTGTGCTGCTAGGCTGCTTTGGCTGTATATTGTCTGGGCAAATCGCCCCCAACCTCTGGCCAGACTGTGGAATTGTTGGTTTCCTCCAACATTAGCCCCCTGGAGGTCAATTTTCACAGTTTCCATATGTTTTTATATTACCCCAAACTGTACATACTACTGACACCCTACCAAATTGGCCCTAATGTGCCTATTTCTAACAGTGGAGTCGTAGGCTTTTAGAAACATACAGTACTCTACAGAATTGTGGCAATTATGTGAATGTTTTGTTTTTAAAGCAGTCACATTCCATTTTTTAATTTGAAAAGAAGTAAATGATGTGCAAAGGGAAGGTATGAGGTGGGAACAGTGCAGGGCTTACAATCTCATGTCTTGGTCCTGTCTGGGTTTGCCCTCGTGGTCCTGCAAGTTCTGTTCGAAGATCTGTTACTTGATATTTGCTTTTGTCCTTGCCCCTTTGTCTTTTTTTATTCTCCCTTTTTGTGCTCCTATTCTTCATTTTAATTTATTTTATTATCTCTCAACTCTTTGTCTTTGATTACCTCTGTTTGAACAAGAAGAAGAACCAAACTCATCATAATTCAATGAAGTTCCAGGATGTAAACTGCACTTAACATTTCTGCTTGTGGAGGTAGATTCATGCATAAAACCTAATAGTTCATTCAAAAAGTACTTATGTGAGGTTAACAGATTCAAAAATGGAAATTAATAGGGAAATTGCACAGTGCTCTTGTTGGTTTTGTGTTCTGTTTCATAGCTGGATCCTCATGTCAGTAACCCTTGCTGCCACCAGGAACTTTGGAGCTGTTAAACTCCCACCTTCCATTTCAACGCTCCTTCAGCGGAAAGCTAACATTCTCGGACAATCACCTCACTTCTGTCTACTTCTCTGATGGTCCGCCAAGTTGTTGTCCATCCTTGAAGTTCCTATGGCATTCCTTGAGGTGGCTGGACTGTAGAACAGAGTTTGCATCCTGAGAATTTTCATTTCTGCCTTCTAGAACTTTCTGAGGCTGCTTGGGAGGAGAGAGCAGCACGGTGGAGGGAAGGAACTCTGCAACATTCTCCACAGATGATTGGCAAAGCACAGGGGCAGAGGCGTGTGATCTCTGGAGCCAGACTGGCTGGGAATCCTGCCTCTAGCTTTGTGACTTTGGGCGGTTTCCTCATCTGTAAAGGGATAGCTAAAGAGGACCTGTCAAATAATGTTGTTAAGAGGATTGAATTAATATATGTAAAGTGGTTAGAGCACATCACATGTGCAAAAACTAGTGGTTTTATCCTTTGACCAAAGAGGAAACAGCTTTCATGACACAGAGTGAGCCATATCATCATTGCTGCTATGATTATTATTACAGCATAGCAATGTTCCAGAACAGGGTTCAGCAAACTCTGACTGAAGGGGCAAATCTGGCCCTGCCACTTTTCCCTGTAAATAAAGTTTTATTGGAACACAGCCATACCCACCTGTGTATTGTTTGTTGCTACTTTTATGCAACAACAGCAAAGTTCGGTGTTGCAGCAGAGACCATGTTACCTGCAAAGCCTAAGATATTTACTCACTGGCCTTTTATTGAAAAAAGTTTGCTCACCCCTGTTTTTAGATTTTGGAAAGCCTTTCTCAGCAGCAGAAAGGAGAACAGGCCATCAGTCTGCTGTAAACTATGTAGGTTTTTTTTTTTTTAACTGTTTATTGAATGCACATTAAATTAGGAAGGAGATACCCAGCTCATTTCTTCCTTGAGTCAGCCTCTTGGATTTTCAGTTTAATTTTGAAAATGACTTGTATAGGAATGAGAACACTAGGTTATCATATTAGCACCAGATAATAATATTCATTTGTATTCCTTGTCCATCCATTTTTTTCTCTTTGGGTACCATTTCTTTGTCAATCTGCTGGTATTCACTATACAAGATTGAATTCTTCTTTATAGAAAGTGCCTTTCTAAAAACAATGGAAGAGAACAATCTTGATTCATGTAAATCCTTAGATACATATTGTTAAATGATTTTGAGGGCATACTTAAAGCACATGGCAAAACTAGTGGTTTTATCCTTTGACCAAAGAGGAAACAGCTTTCAGAAATAAATTGAATCCAGCAGGAATTTGTTCATGAAAACGGGCTAGGCATTGTGCTCAGCCCTTAGAGTAGAGAGGGGAACAAGACAGATGTAGTAGCTGACCAGAGGGTACATGGAACAGAACAAGGAAGACGTGAAATGATCAGACGTGGGACGCGTTCTAGGGGAGGAAAGCAGAACACGATTTGGGAGTTTATAACAGGAGGGACCAACTTTCTAGATAGATCAAGAAGGCTTCCCAGAGGACATCACATTTATGCTGAGATCAGAGGCTGGCTGTGATGAAGAGGGTGGAGTGAGGGTGAGGTGGGTCTAGAAGAGGAAACGGAGTGTGCAGAGGCGCTGCGGACAGTAGGACTTGGTATGTTCCGGGTGCAGATGGAAGGCCAGTGTGGCTGGGGAGAGTGGGATGAGATAAGATTTGAGGGGGAGGCCCTGCTTCTTGCTTTTTGCTGGAAGGAGAGCTGGGTTCAAGTAGCTACAGAAGGCCAGACCCTTTCTCTTCCAAGAAGGAATATCATGCTCATAACATTTAGCACATTTGTACTTGCTATAAAAGTATCTTTAGGATATTTATGATAGCTTTCTAAAATTTATAGCTAGGCTGAAGTACTGAATGGTATTTACAAGCTTGAAAAAAAATTGGATCATCTCATTAGTTAAAAGTAAAAGCTTTTATTATTGGAAATTCTGTGTGTAATGCACATTGTCAGCTGCCATTGTGTGTGTGTGGCCCGTCTACTTGTGCAGTCGCTCCAGGAACCCAGCTTACTTCCCCGTGCCTTTTGTGACCTTCCTGCAATGCTTCCATTAGGATAACCTTCCAGGAATGTAACTCATCTTATTAGTAAGGAAAGCCCAAGTGGAAGCTAAATGTATGATGAAAGGGGTTTAATAATGCATTCCAAAAGCCTGTAGCTTAAAGTGTTTGGAATACCTGCTGTTCTGGTGTAGGACACAAAATGCTAAATATTTGTTCACAATACTGCAGACGACATGATTGCATTTATCGTAAGCTGAGAGCGAACCAGGAGCTGGGTTCTGTTCTAAGCATTTTTCCTGTACTAATGCATCAACTCTTCACAATAATCCTGTGAGTTAGATACAATTGTTAGCCCCATTTTAAACATGAAGAAGCTTAGGCACAGAGAGGTTAAAAAACTTGCTCCAGGACACACAGCCTAGAAAGTGATGGACCTCTGAGGTAAGCCCAGTCAGTCTGGCTCCAGAGTTTGTGCTACTAACCACTGCTCGCTCTGCAGCTGCTTCTGAAAGATACAAATAGTCCAGAAATAGTTTTCCATGGAGGATATACCATTTTACATGTCCAGTTCAGCATACGTCTAGCTATTTATCCCAGAGAACTGGAAGCGTATATGCACATAAAGACTGGTACAAGAGCATTCATTGCAACTCTACTCTTAACAGTAAAAAAATTGGAAATAGCCCAAATACCCATCAACAAGGGAATAGCTAATCAAACCACAGTGTATTCATGTAATGGAATAGTACTCAGCAATAAAAAGGAATGAACTACCAGTATACACAACAATATAAATGTATCTCAAAACCTTATGCTGAGTGAAGGAAGTCAGACACAAAAGAATATATATTGTATGACTCCATGTACATGAAGTTGAAGAAAAAGCAGAATGTATCCATATAGATAAAACTTAGGCTAGTTATTTCTGGGTAGGTTTGTTGAGGGACAAAACTGGGAAGGGACATGAGACTGGGTGATAGCAATACTCTATATTTGGTCAAATTATTGAATTGTTCAGTTAAAACACACACACACACACATATATACAGTAAAATATGAAAGTTTGCCCTTCTTTCCCCAAACCTGGTGGTAACCATTGTTCACAGACTGGTACAGGGTTGTTAGGAGCTTCAATTTACATGATGCATGCAAATATACATCCAAGCAGACTTTTTTGATTTTAGCATACAGAAGATCAGATTATATGTATTATTCTGCTACCTGCTTTCTTTTTCAGTTAACAGGATGTCTTGACGTTTGTCCAAGTCAGTATCTCAGTTTTGCCGTAAGCTTTTTAGCTAGCCTAGGATTCCATTGTATGAATGTACCTAATTTCCTCAGCCAGTTTTCTCCTGAGGGACAATTAGGCAGTTTTAAAAAATTTCACTTTTATGGTGCTGTAAGGGATTTTTTGTGTGCATATATATATTTGTACACCTTTGCCAAGTGTTTTTGTAGGCTACTTTCCTAAAAGACGGTTTTCTTGGGTTAAAGGTCTCTACATTTTGGTGGATACTGCCAAATTGGTTTCCAAAAATGCTTTGTCACTTCTCCTGACCACATCTCCATCAACAGGTATTATCAACCTTTGAAGGGTTTTGAGCAGATGCGTGAAAAATATCTTCTTGATTTTCCTGAGATTTTAAAAAGGAGCAAAGTTTTGATTTTCTCCTTTATATGCAAAGATACATATGCCCTTGGAAAAACAGATGCATCTCTCAAGGACTACCATCTATGGGATCCCAGAGAGTCAGAGGCTTGCGCCCTCTCACCAGTAAATTAGGGAGCACTTGGTAATTTTAATCGGACAGATTGTTTCTAATGAAAACAGCAGGATTTTGTTCTCTCTAACATTCATCCTTAATATGGTCGCCTTTCTGACCTTGATACCTGTTGGAAATTTATTATTTGATCCACATGTCTTCATGGTGGCTAAATTTTGAAAACCAGTATGACTTGCTTTCTGAAACTGCTCTTTTAAAGAACAGGGATCAATTTAAGCCAAACATTGAAAACTGACCCTACCACTGTATTTTCCACCTATCCTCATAATGGCTTTTATCTTTTATTTAGTTTTTTTCTTCTGCATTTTAATATATTTTCAACGGTGTTGCCTTGGAAAAGCAATTCACTGATTTTTTTCCCCCTGAACACGGAGCAGGTTAGTCTCTGGCAGAGCCTGGGCCCTGCCTAGGGAGCTTGGGAGTTGGGGAAGTAGCATCAGCAACACTTTCCTTTGAAGTGACCCCGCAGGGGAGTGTGCACCCTTTAGAGGTTCCTATTGATCTTCTTCCGTACAAAGTCATATCACGCGCATATTTCCTTCTGAAGTGGCCAGCAGGCTTTGCAGTCTGCACCCCGGGGGCCCTACCTTCCAGAGTTTTGAGAAGAGCAATGCTGGGTTTTACACATTGATTTATTTAGTGCGGGTTTGCTTCTGGGGTGAGGGAAAATGTGGGGACTGATAGTCGCAGATTCTATTCTTGGGAATATTAAAGGTGTTATTAGGAAATTCACTCTATTCATCGCTTCAGCAAGTGTCTACTGCGCTTCTGGGGAGTGTTTTCTCTTCTTCACGGCATCTGCCTTGCTTGTCTCTCTCTACCCCCCTCCAATTCCATGAACCACAGTTTCAACCTTGCTTAATGTGGCCTGAGGGCTTCCTCCTGGGGACACCTGCGAGGCTCACCTGTTCCCTACCCGCCCCCCCCAGCCCTTGCCTCTCCTGACTCAGCCAGAACAACTCTGCTGTTCTCTTTTAGCTTTAGCGTAAGTTTTTATTGGAAGAAAGGGTTCTACTGCTAGCAATGCATCTGGAAACCGTGGCGACCCCGCAGGGGAGAGCGCACCCTTTAGAGATTCCTATTGATCTTCTTAAGCACAAAGTCATAGCACCCTTTCTAGCTATCTAATTAGCTAAAATCACTGATTGTAAGCCAGTGTTTGAAGGAGGGACTGGAGAATACTGAAGGTGGCTCACAGTGTGCAAACGTCAGTTCCCCGTTTTTCTTAGCCAGGTTCTCAACTCAGGAAAGCTTTAAAGGGCAATTGGATTTGAAGTTTGTTTTTTCTTTTAGGGTTGAAGGAAATTTTCTCATTTCAGTAACCCTGAAGAAAAGGTCTTTATGTTCAGACTGCTGCAAAGAATTTTGTGGGGGTTCTTCAAATATGCAAATAATACTTGTAATAATCTATTTAATATGTCAGTGGTCCTCAGAATTAAATTAGCAATTGGCTCTGTTTCATGGTGCATTTCAAAGTAATAAATTTGAATATTATTCAAAGTAATAAAATGTATTTCCTTATAAATGTGTGTTCTAATTAAATGATCACACTGTTCACCGACCTCTCACTCCCGGCCCATCACTGAGCACTAGCCTTGTTTCCTAAGGAACTGGAAAATAGGCCTGTCCTGGGTTGGTATAAGCTTTGGAATTACTATATCCTTGTTCAAGTAGGAAGCAAGAAGAAAATCTTGACATCTTTATAGTGCCCAAAGGATAATTTTCTAAAAATAGATTAACATATAGACTTGAGTTTGGTAGTTTCATATGCACACATTACTGTATTTGGAGAAAAGGGGGAAGTTAGGTAGAAATAATCCAATCCAAATAATGACTAAGGTAGTGGTTACTCGAGTTCACCTCTTAGTAAGTGCCCCCAGGAATTTTTAAATCACTGCTTCAGTTGGTACTGTCAATATGCAGAAGGAGCCAATGTATTCAGAATATTTTTATTAACAGGGTTCCTAATAGAAGGTTTTTCAGCTTAATAAACAATTTTTGTTTTCTTGGAAAGGGTGGTGGTGGAAAAGAGTAGGGGAGTACATAATTTTGTGTGGACTAGAAATAGCAGTGTCTTGTTGAGAGTTGTTTTCATTTGATTTTTAACTGTTTAAATTTGATATGTTTGCTATTTCTCCTCTGGATCTCATCATGTTCATATTTCCACCAAGGCAGTGATTCTCAGTATGCTTGTTTAGACCGTCAGGGCAAGGGAGCAGTAACAACGGGTGACGCAGCAGTGCCAGGGTTGGGGACAAAGATAAGAAAGTTCCCAAACGATTCTGTTCCACACCCCTCCTCTTTCTGGAATCGCTGCTCTCGAGCTCTCTTTGCTGCCCTCCTAGCAACTCAAGTTTGATTAGATTTATAACAGCTGCTGTGGATGTGGCTGCCTAAATTTGTGGAATGTTTTTCTAAATGCTGTTGGAGAAACAGTCCGCATTAGTCCTGTAACTCCTATTTTTGTTTTGTTTTTCTTCTAATCTCTCCTCTATTCTTAGAGTTCTGCCTACTTGTTCACTTTATGATTTTGCACTTGGACATCCTTTAGATTCATTAAGACCTTTTATTCCATGCATTGGGGCTTTATTTAACCTTATGTTTAGCCAAAGTGTTATTCTGTTTGACCTACATGGTGACAATGTATTTGACTGGAGTCCTGTGATTAATATTTTAAAATCAGAGGTAATGGATCATGTTCTCAGAATAAAAACATGATCCAAAAGAATAATAAATATTAGAATAACCACTACTTAGAAGGAAAAGAAATGCCCCGACAACGAGCGTAGCGTGCAGTGTGCCCGGCGCCCTGCCTACCTTTGCAGTGCTCTCTCTTACCACCCCTCCCCTCCCTCACCTCCTGGGAGCCCCACTGCCCCCATCCAGCTCCTTCAAGTAGCCTAGGTCTTCGTGCCTTGGGAATTACACGCACTCTTCTCTGCCCACATCTCTTGGATGGCTCCTTTGAGTCTGGACCGTGGTCTCCCCTGCCTTCCCTGACCACAGCATCTAAAGTCTTGGCCCCACCCCATCACCTGTCCATACATGTGCATTATCATTCTCACCACACGCTGCTTGCTTCCTTCCACATTAGGAGACCTAAGTTGTACTTATTTATTAGACAACTTGCTACTCATTTGTCTTCCCCAAAAGACTCTATACTCCGTGAGGGTGGAGACTATACCAGTCTCCTTTACCACGGTAGCTCTTGGCACAAGGTGGTGCCAGAATGAAATATCCCAAGGCCCCAACTTTTCCTAAACCCATATCAGGATATAATATGCTTAATACTTCTTGAGTCTCTTGTGATAATGAATGATGAATTTAACCAAGGTATGCTGGCTTTTCTCAGGCACATGAAGGATCAGAATAAGAAAGTGGCCAACCTCAAACACAATCAACAGCTGGAAAAGAAGAAGAACGCCCAGTTATTGGAAGAAGTCCGCAGGCGAGAAGACAGCATGGCCGACAACTCGCAGCACTTGCAGGTAAGCCTGGACTTCTTCTTTTAATCTAAATAACTGGAGATTGATGCTCTCTGAAATGCAGCCATTGCTGTGGGAAAATACGCACAGAAATGACGGACTTGCCTTTGCTCTGAGTTCAGTACTAACATTGTACTCCTAGGAAGCCAATAGGGCTTTCTGAGCACAGAGCATCATTTTCAAAGTGATGCCCAAGAAAAGCTGATCATGGTGGAGGCTAGTAACACTGCACAGAGTCTCTTGGATCCTTTGCCTCCTCTGAAAAGGTAAGGGCTGTGTTTTATATGTTTGGCAAGAACCTAAAACATAGAAATGCCTTCCTTTTAGATTTAATTTGTTTTGGGGTCAGTACAAGGGAAGTGTGTGCGTATTATCACAGAAGATATTTGGAAAAGGCTGCATTAAGCTGATCATAGGCATTTTACAAAATTTGTTTTGTTGTGTTAAAAACTCGGAGACTCACAGGTCATTATTCTGTCTTTTCCACGGGATATCGTTATCTCTCAGTGGACAGCCCTAACTTAGAAACGGAATGACCGCCTGAAAATACCAATTTTTCCTCATTAACCATCCCTATTTTTGGAAAAGGAGCTCTCCCCATGTGCTCAGTAAAACATTCAAGCTAAAATAGGTCATTTGCTTTGAAGTTACTTTATTTATTCCAGTGTGCCTTTAAACAGTTCTACTTGGCTAGAGTTCACATTAAATTTTGCTAATGAATTAGTGTCTTTCTCCAATTATATATTAGGTTTCCTCCTTGGAGATAGAAGAAGTTAGATAATTGCAATATGTACTCATAGTTCACTTTTTTAGTTGAACAAGAAAAAGAAATAAAGAATTATTCTGGAGTAGAAAATATAAGGAAATGCTTTGCCGAGAGCGTAGCACCTGGAAGGGATTCAGTCAAATTAGTTTCTTTTTCCTCTGTGTCCCACAGGTGCCTTAATGGTGTTATACAAGCCCACTTGACATTGATGCTTGATTTACCTATGTAGGTCAGTGTGAGAATCAGATCTTCTGTTAGTCCTGGATCCACCTTAGCATGGGACAGCAGCTAATGTGAGTTAGCAGCATCCTCACTGCTCTTGGCAGATCACATCCTGGGGGTTCAGGACTTCTGTGGGTCTCAGTTTCCCCATTTGTCAATAGGAGATATTAGATTGTAACCTAAGGACTGAGATAATAATCTTTGCAGAACATTTTAGTGGTTTATATTTTCATTTATTCCTTCCCCAAATTTCTGTGATTTAGGCATTATCATCATATACATTTTATTGATGGTGAAACTAGAGGCTCCGAAAAGTTATTAAATGCCATCCTATTAAGGAGTAAAGATAGATTTTCCTGACTAAACTAATATAGAGGAACGACGACAAGAGTAGGTGCCATCTAATGAACATTTCAATGTGCTGGGCGTAGTGCTCCGTACTTTATATTAGCTATTATCTCATTTCATTCTCATGACAACCAGGTTAGTCGGGACTCTTAGTTGCAAGTGACAAGAACACAACTCAGTCTGAATGAAGCAAACATTGAATTGGTTGACTCAATTAACTGAAAAGCACAGGGGTGGACTTCAGACCTCATTGGGTTCCGATGTTAGAGCAGTGACGTCAGGAATCTATCTCCAACTCTCAGGTCTGTTCTGCTCTTTGTTGCCTTGATTCTCAAGAAGGCTCCCCACAAGGGATGGTGATGATGGCCACCAGCAGCCAGCTTCTTATGCGCTACAAGTGGCAGTCACCCTAGGGGGAGGAGCATAGCTTCTTTTTAGTAGTTCTAGCAAATGTTCAAGGGCTGATAGAATGCATGAATTGGCCAAGCCAGGGTCATGTGATCACCCCTGGAGGTAAGGATTTGGCTTCACCCAAATCGCATGGGCTGAGAGTGAGGGTAGTGTCTTCCCCCAACAAAGAGATTAGTTATTTTACTAGAAGGAACGCTGTAGGTAAAACCACAGATATTCACTGCAGACATCACATGGGTTAAATTAACTATTTTTTATTGCATTTGATATATTAGAAGATACAGGCTCAGAGGGGCTAATCAACTTGTCCAAGGTCACTTAGCTGGTAAGTGGCAGAGCCAGGGTTCAGCCTCAGACGTGACTGTCTTTAGATGGTGAGAGTTATGGAGAACTAAGATAGGAAGGTAAGAAAACTATGGGTGGCAGTGAGACTTCATGGAACAGCTAGGATTTTAGCTGAACAATTTTGACATGGGAGGGTCAGGGCAGTGTGGAAGGGCCTCCAGGCAAGAGAACTGATGGCACAAGTACAGAGGTTGGATGGAGCAAGTCATAGTCAGGTCATAAAACTTAACTGAGCGGTTCATGGTAGTAGCAGCTTTCAGTGAGTGAGCATTGCTGTTATCCTTCTATAACTGTCTCTGAAGCTAGAATGTGTGGATCTCATTCTAAGCTTCAAAATTTACCGGCTGAATGTCCTTGCACAGGTTGCTTGACTTCCCTAAGCCTCAATCTCCTCATCTGTAAAGGAATAATAACTGCACCTACTCCATAGAGATGTGAAGATGAAAGAGTCCATGTATATAAGGAATTTAGAATTGCACTTGCTACAGGGAATGCTTAAAATAAGTAATCATGATTATAATAATAATAATAAGCATTAAAGAAGTATTGTCTATTATACCCATGGGTATTTATATTGTTGTACTCTGATATTCATTGAACATTAAAGTTTCTCTCTTTTCAGTATAGAACATTTTTTCCTTTCTAAGGACACATCTAGCTATGGAAACTAATGTCTTGTTTTGGCCCATGAACTTTTGTATAGCAATATTTTCATAAGGAGCCTTGATAACTACCTCATAGACCTATTCATAAAAGATAGCATGGTCTGGAATTGCTTAGTTGCATTCCTGACCGCCCCAAACAAAGGATAACATTTGAAATGCAATAAAAAGCAATCATGATTAATTTTGATGGAAATGTCTCAGGGTAAGGTTAATAGAGAGTGAACCTCCCACTTTCCTGGATTGATTGTTAAGCAGATGTGCTCAGATGCAGTAATTACTGCCTTCTGAAGATGGAACTTTCCAGGGCACTTGATTTTTTAATATTGCTGTTATTTTGAGCATTTCCTGTTGATCGGTTAGGGTTGGTTGGTTGGGCGGGTGGTTGGTGGTTAGGGAGTGGGCACCTACTAAATTTGATTTTTCTCTACATCAGCATTTTGTAATGGTTGGGTTCCCTGACTTCATCATTTCAACCCATCAGATAGGTATTATATCCAGAAAATCTCAGGTAGAGTTTTGCCTGCAACAATAATAGCTGCTGGATCAGTCTCCAAAGGAGAGATGAAAGAGATTCAACTAGTTGGTATGAAAATTGGAGACAAAGTTGAATATACATAGAGTGACTGTTATGACCAGGACATAATGGCAATTGGAAAAATTAGACCATATTAGGCAAACCTGGGTATATAGTCATGTGAAGAAATGTTTCACAAACCTGACCATCTTAAGTTTATAATTTTATGGCAGAAATTACCAGGCTATTAACATAAATAAGAAACAAGTGCAAGAAAAATAACAGTGTCCAATTCATTCAGCCTATCTTTTATTTATTTTTATTTTTGGCAAAGATGTATCATTTAGCAATTGCCACAATAATTACGTATTACAAACCACCCCACAACTCAGTGGCTTTAAAGCATTGGTAGAGTAGGCTTGGCGTGGCACTGCTGCTCTGCCCGCAGGTCTGTAGGATAGCTGTTCTGCGTGTTCGTTCTGAGTCCCAGGCTGAAGAGGTGGCAGTGTCCCAGGAGAAACTCTTCTCATGACAGTACCATAGGCACAAGAGACAAGCAAAAACATACAAGACCTCATAAGGGTTAGATAAAATAAGGGTCGGCCATTCAATCTATCAAAAGGCACAAGGTTCAGAGAAATACTCTGTTATAAGAAAACCAATAACCTAAGCATAACGCAAAATTGCGGCTGCAGTTGGCTGTGTTGTGTAGCTGTGAGAGAGACTGCTGGGGACTGTGAGGAACTCAAAAGCCTGTGATCAACGCAATTTTTTCTTTACCGGGAGGTCCCGGGCATCGAACCCAGGTCCCTCCATATGGGAGACAGATGCCCAACCATTTCAGCCACATCCGCCCCCCCTATGCTTCATCTATGGTGGCAGTAACTCAGCTCTTCCTGATCATTGCCATAGAGGGAGGCCTAAGATTGTCAGACCTTCTGATGTTCTAAGATTAGTAAAACAAAAAACAAAAAACAAACAATGGGAATTTTTATGTGAAATCTCTGAATTTTAGAAAGTTGGTACAATTTTTTTTCTAACACTCTGGCCCCAATGAAGCATGCCTGCAGGCTAAATGGACCATTGGTTTGCAACCAGTGTTGCATAGCTTAGGGCTGATTGTACTAGGTTCACATGGTACAAATAGCCTACAAATGCACCCTGGTTAGCTCCACTGGACCCATCCAGGGCAGATGGCAGTTTGGTGTGGTTGTCCTGAGTCCTATTTTTATTTAAAATTCCTTGAATTATTTTTTTCTCAGTGGAAATAACTCATAATCTATAGGACTAAAAGGTGCTCTTGATTTAATTTCTTAAACTTTCTCTTGGAGAATTGGCAAGAAGAATAGGAAGCAAGGAAAAAGAGCCATGGAATTGAACTGTCCAGTGTTCGGTTACTGATCCTTAGCATTATCCACCGAGGACCATGAGTAAGGCAGAGAGCCTCATTATTTTCCCATCAGTAAAGGGGATTATAATCTCTACCTCCTGGGTGGGTTGAGTAAGATGAGGCTTGTGAAAGAGCCTAGCACGGTACCTGACCTGTGTGGGATTCAGTTACTAGAGCTATTTCTTCGAGAGGCCGATTATGAGCTTTTAACCATGGAAGATAGTGACCTTTGGGAGTATTGCCTAACAAATTATGTGCAGCTATTTTATACTGATGAGTAATACAGATCGAAAACACACAGCAGTAAATGAAGGTTTCCAATAAAACACTGAAAAACTTTTTAGGCAATAAGGAAGAAAAATGGAACATTTTTCAATTTTATATTGAATTGCCTGTGAACGGTGGTTGTGAAAGATCATGATTTTCTTGTATAATTTTGTAGAACTCTTCCCTGGAACACAGATTATGGAACATGATAGTTATGTCTGACCATTGGGTTTTGGACTTCAGCGTGTCCCCATAGAGCACACCTGGAGAGTTTTTCAATAAGGTATCTTTCTGGAGATTCACTCTAAATTGTCATTTCCAGAATGGGATGCCCTGGACAACCCCCGCTCCCCCCTCCATCTCTAGCTATCGCTTGCTGAGTAAATATGCCTATTTGAAACCCCAGTGGACATCATTGTAGACTTTGGCTGCCTTTTCCCTTGCAACTTATCGAGTTAATGAACTAACATCCTAAGAAATGCACAAGCCAGTATTTTATGCTCCTTTTCTGTTGTATGTCTGCAGAATTCTCTTCAATTTATTGCCTGAAATCTAAAGTCTGTTCTTGTGTGCTTCCGTTTCCAAATTATAGGTTCCCAGGGAACTGTAAAGTTTCTTCTCTGCCAGTGGTTAAACCCAAGTGTGATCACTTTAAAAAGCAAATGAATGTTCCCATTTATTCTCATCCTTTTAGTAGAGCTCTAAACAGCTAGAAAGACAATTTTGTTTTTCAACTTGTGTAACTGTACATCCATGATTTTTTCCCATGGGGACTTCCTTTACTTTGCTCATCCAATTAGAGTTGGATGCAGCTAGGAAAGGAAGTATAACAAACATTGTCAACCTCAAAAATGTGTAGCTTTCAGCAAAACATGTAGTTCATTATGAGGTTCCCAAGGTTTGTTTCTCTGTAGAAGGATATGTATGTTTTAAGCAGCAATTTTTAAGAGTCCTATCTATATGTTCATCTCTCCAAGTCACTGAGTTAAATTCATTTCTCTTTCAATTCCTTAAGCTTAAAATTGTTACTATAACTGTGATCTATTTCACATGTTATAGTTCACTTACCTAAGCACTGCCATTAAAAGAAGCCTGACCAGCAGGGCTAAGATATTCATCATTGTCAGAATGCGTTTATTTAGTTCCTAGTTTTTCATGGCTGTTCAGTAACAGGCACGGTGTAGAGTGATTTAGGGAGGCTCCATTTCAGCCATCTTTTTCACCATATGGAAAGATTAGAAATGTTGTCCTAACACAGATTTTTTTAAAAATCCGTATTTATTCCAATTTTCATCAGAAGGTAACATCATGTTTTAAAAAAACGAACGAACACTGTGAGTGTATCATTTGTTTGTCTCACAATGATCTACCTTGATGGGTAGAGATTGAAATGTTCCATTAACTTGTGGGTAAATTCCACCACGTCGTTGAAATGTGGACTGAGCCTCATCCAGAATTACTAAGCTCTGTTCAAGGCTTCAGACGAAGAGAAATACTCACGTATTTGCAAGTGTGCTGAGGACAGAGAACACTGATGAGTAGAACTGAATGGTTTCTGCCCTTGGGGATTTATTTTGACATTTGTTTTTCTTTTACACTCTAATCCCCCACGAGCCAAAAATGACTTTTGTTGTAGCAGGTCTCTATAGGCGGTTGCGGAAAATCTTATTTGACAATCAGTTTCTGGTAGCCTTGAGTTGCAGTCGTTATTCTTTGTAGTAACTCATAGACTGACAGGGGTGACAAGGCATCCTGTGCAAGGGACTTGGGAACTAACCATTTGTTAGAAACGTTCCAAGAAACCAAGCGAAATTGTGTAAATAAAACTGTTGTATGTGGAGTTTTACTTCTTTCCTCCCAATAATGTATTGCTTGTTTTTCCAAATATGCACTGACTTGCATATTTCTTCTGAGAAACGTCTTCTGCTTTTTCCTCAGGATTTGTGACCTAATCCTCCACTTCATACAGCCCCTCTGTACAAACACAATCTATGTCTATGGAAAAGAGAGTTTACCCTTCATCAAGTGTTGCCTAATCTACCTACTAAATTACCCCCTGGAGACAGAACAGGGTTCATTATTCTTCTCTGAAGGGTTTGCAGGTTTCACTCCATTAGTAGCTCTTTGGCCATCCTCGGCAGAGGGAATGTTTGTTTGCCAAAGGCCGAAGATCCTGCAGAATGAAATGCAACGTATTTGTCAAATGAAATCATTGCTATTAGGGGATAGAGTCGTGAATGCTCTGGAATGACAAGGCTTGAGGAGGGTTGGAAAAGGAATCCTGTTAGGATGATATGGTACTCTCTTATTCATTCGGAGGTGGTTACTAAGGGAGATCAGAATATTTTTTAGGCATTTTCCCATTTGGGGCCTTTTGGTTCCTGAAATATAAATAGGTGACGGAAAGACAGCATTCTTCCTACTGTGATCTCCAGTGAGAACTGGAAGCAGATATATATGGGATAAAGGAAGGGTACACGATGGAGAGAGGAGGACCTGCTTTGTGGAGCCTGGCTTTCCTCAGTTTACCCCTAACTCTGACCTCCGGGCTTGTTTTGAGGTGAGGTTGAAGACTATACATTGGAAACACCGCTCTTACATAGTTATTAAAATCACTCTGATGATTAGCTTAATCATTAGCAACAGCAGCCCTGCTAAACCAGAGCCCTGCATGCTTTTCCACATATGTTCAGGATGATCACGGTGGCGGGGCCTCCCGGTGACCATGAGGATGAGGATGGGGCTGGGCAAGTTTGTATACCTTCATTTTATAGACGAGGAAACTAGGCTCACATAGCTGTTCAGTGACTCATCCACAACCATGAGCCTCATTAAAGGCAGAGCTTTGAGGAGGCACCACTGCTTGGGAGTTCTTCCTATGAGGGTCAGATTTTGTACACTATGAATAAAATGCTTCCCCAGGCAAAATTTTCCCAACCAGAAATGGTGCTGAGAAATGAGACGTTGGTGGATGTGCCTGGGGGCATCTATATGTTTTGCTGTTCTGCCTAAATCCACAGCAAGTGCGGGATTGTTCTCAGAGGGGTTACAATGAAGGCATTACTGATAAACCCATATTCTGAAGGAAAGGGAACTGAAAGAAGAAAGAGGTGTGATGGCACACCTTTTTTTATTTTTCAAAGGTAGCTTTTGTGTAATCACTCATGCAAGTGGGACTGGGGTATTCCCTAGGGGGCAATCACAGTCAGCATGCAGCCTCAAAAGAACTAGTCCAGTTAAACCAACTCTCCCTGGCCAGGGTAATTACCGCAGGTTTGCTCTGAGATATGGCTACCAAGGGTTAGTCAGGAGGGCACCTGCAAATCATGGCCCGTGTCACCTGGACATCAATAACCTCTTTTTAATAGATGCTGGTATTTCAGCACATCATTGCCCAAGGCAGAGAGCTGGGCATGGCTAATTTTTTAAAAATGTTAAATTTGACTTATGGCTTGTCCAAAGCACTGCTAAGCTGTGTATTCAAACACCCCAGATGAAGGAAATGACAATCAATGACATGGGCAATGATTTAGATGGAAATCTTGCAAAGGAAAATACAACTATAAAATCTGTTCCTATTCACTTAAGAGTCTATCGTGTAATACACATTTGGGAAATTGGTAACTTTAATTTATGGCACTTCTAATCTCTTCTCTGTTTTCACATTTCCTCTCTACATCTCACTTATTTTGGTTGCCTGCAAAAATCCTGTGAAGGTTAAACAAGCGTAAGCTTTTCTTACTAGAAAGGACCTTAGACTTTATTTAATACAGCCCCTTGTTTTGCTCATGCAGGAAGTAGGCCCAGTAAAAGCAAAAGCCCTGCCTAAGATCTCACAGAGAGCTACTGACGGGGGATAGAGCAGGTCCCAGGCCTTTGGCATCCTTGTACCCTCTGTGCAGCCCAGTGGCCCCATCAGACACATCTGCCTTTTGTAATTTTTGAATCATTAACCCTCAAGCTCAAAGGTTAGAGCGGTGTCCCCTTAGCATGGGTTTTAAGTTGACATCTAAGAAGACATAAAATTATCCCTCAAAATAAACTAAGTTTTATCCATACTTTATAAATGGGGCATTTTATCATCTCTTATGCCTCTCTTTTGTCATTAAAATTAGAATAACTAAAGAAGTGGTAAATTAGTGGTGGAGAAAATGGCTGTGAGAGCAGACACAGAGCTAGGACTCATTAGATGATAAATGAAAATTAGTTTGAGTTATTTATCTCTTTGCAGCATTTCCTCATCTATAGAATGGATGTCACCCACAAAGAAACTCAGGAAAGATCAGTCTTATTATGGAAAACAAGTGTGGATTGCTTAGAAAATTCAGCAGTAGGAATGGTAGCTGCTACTTTTTGTTGAATAAGGAACCTAAGCCAAGGATAATGTTTTTAGTTGAGTCGATCGATGCAGCAGACATCATTGTTTCTTATTTTTAGAAATTGCCACAGCCACCCCAGCCTTCAGCAACCACCACCCTAATGTGTCAACAGGCATCAACATCGAGGCAAGCCCTCTGCCGGCAGCAAGGTCACAGCTCACTGACGGCTCAGATGATGGTTAGCATTTTTTAGCAATAAAGTATTCTTAATTAAGATATATAATGCTGTTGCATACTTGATAGACTACAGTACAGTATAAACATAACTTTTATATACACTGGGAAACCAAAATATTCATGTGACGCGCTTTGTTGCGATATTCGCTTTATTGCGATGGTCTGGAACTGACCCCGCAATATGTCCACGGTATCCCTGTGCAGCAGTGCTGAGGATAATGGTCAGACTACCCCAGCGACAGATAGGAAAGTTAGTTGGTATAAATATGGGTAGGAGGCTTTGCATGAATTTCACGGAGAAGAGGATAAGCTTCCTTTAACTAATGCTTCTCACAGGCATGCAAGCTCTGCGTTCAGCAGGAGTCCCACTGATACTTTTGAGCACCTTTTGTGTGTTAGATGCTGTGCTGCCTGCTGGGATTTAACAATGAGTAAGACAGATTCTTTACCCTCAGTGTCTCAAGATCTTTTCTTTTGAATAAAGGTGTCCTTTTCCCAACATCTGATTTGCAGGAGGTTCTGTGGATAAACCAGAATATGTGTTGCTTATCTGCACTATGCTGGAAGACCATTTTAAAGAGGTAACATAAAGAGGCTGTGTCTGCAGTCGGAGCCTTGGCTCTGCCAAGCCAGAGCAGAAGCTTCTAGAAGGCCTTTCGAACCACAACTCTGCAGTGGGGCTGCAAAAGCCCAAGTGGGTGAGGAATGCAAGTACCAAGCAGGGAGTTAGGAGTCTGGGTTCTGTTATAGGTTCAGTCACTAATTAGCTCTTTGACTTGAACAAGTGGTTTTTCCTCTTTCGGCATTAGTTTTCTCATCTACAAAATGAGTGGCCCTTCCAACTCTGAAATCCTGGGATCCTGGGACTAGCTGACTGTTTGCATACATGTGATGATTTAAAAGCGCCACAAGAGAGGGTGGCTCATGGGTCAACTGGGGATGCTGTTGCCCAAAATAGAGCATTCATGTCAGAGGCAAGGCTGTTTTCCAGTTGGGAATCCAAGGGAAATGGCACATCAGTCTCTTTCAGTACCAGTCTGGTAATTAAAGATCTGGCTTAAATATAAATTACCTTAAGAACCCTTTCTATTCTGCCATTTTAAGAAGACTTTTGTAGTGTACACTAAAATATCATGTGTTCTTCCTTTGGAAAGTTATAATAATACATCCATAGATCCACCTATTGTTGCTTTTTGGTATACGATAAAGATTAAAACTGTCACAGTCTGGGCATGAGATATACAGTGCAGGAACTACTCAGAATGGAGCCGCCTGGGCTACAGACTTATTTCTCAAGAGCAAGAGCTATGTGGCTTTTAAATGTAATTGTTTTTGAAGTAGACTATTATTTTAATAAGCCACTATGTCAATAGGGGCCATTTCCCCACCCCCACCTCCAACTGTGTGGGTCATAGTGAGCTGTGGGAAAATAGAAAAGAGACTAATTTGACAAAAACCGGGATTGATATTATCTAGGTTCCCATTTCCTAAAGCATGTTTATCAAAGTGATAGTTCTGTGGGATACTATAAGGAAAAATGTTCCATTTGTCAACTGCCTTTGGAAAACAATACACACTCTATCCCCCCACTTGGAGAGTCAACATGCATGTTAGCATATTAAAGGCTCTGAGAAGTCCTGCAGTCAAGAGGACTGTTTAATGTTTCTTTAATTGAAAGTGTTCTAAATAATTTGACAAAAGAAGCCTTTTTCTTTTCCTGCAACATCTAGTAATATTGCAAAGAATGACTATTTCATGTAACTTGGGTAAATGCTGACCTAGGAAATTCAAAGTGCTGATAACTGAAACATGCAATTAGCTTTTAATTACAGTTTAAGGTTGAACAAATTCTGCAGTGGTACTTTATTGAGCATAATATTGTCTTTGCTGAGTCAGAATTTACCTGGGTATTTTGTAATGGCTTTGAGCCTGCTATTTGATTATAAAAGCGTTTCTGTTAGAATAGTTGGCCAAGATAATTCAACTTCTGATGATACTTAAAGAGAACAAAACAAAACAAAACAAAAAACCTGCATTGCATTAACAAGGTTGTTGCAATGCAAACTTTAGAAATGTTTATGACAGGCATAGCAATATTTCCTTCTATCATTCCCTGTCTGAAATGTGTATTGACTTATGATTATGCTGTGCCCTAAGTCCAAATTTTTTTTGAAGAATGTTTTAGAGAAAGATGTGGAAATTATTCTATCCTTAAAACATAAATTTGAACTTTTTAAGGTATCCATTGTTGATTCTCATTTGGTGCAGTTTTGCCCTCTCCTTGCTAAGGCAGCTCATTGGCAGTGTGCAATATAGTGCTTTAGGTTCCTTGCCATGCTGTCAAAATCAATTATATGGGTTGAAAATGAAGCACAGAGCGTCCCTGTGTCATTACCAGCAGGCTTGTTTTTATTTTGGTTGTACTTTTTTGGCTGTGAAAGGATCCTTATGAGAAATTAGAAAACCACAGCTTTGAAAATGTTAAGAGTTAAACAATATTCTTGAATGTGTGTCTCCCGGATGCCTGAATCTTATCATAAATGGACCTATAATTTCTGAATGAACTGACCTCGCTTAACCTGGTTTAATGACGGCTTTACTCATCTTACAAGATTATTTCCCCCCTTACCCTAAATGGGGGATTAAGACCATACTTGACTGTGACTTGGATCATCTGGATGAAGTTTCACTTCGCAGGTATTACCACATGTTCATTAGAGTCCAATGTTTGCGAGCAGGGTGGGAGTTTGAATTGCATCTGTAAAGGCTACAAAATCTGTTGCAGATGGGGCAAGGGTGAGGGGTTTCAGTGGTAACATATTCTGTAATGTTTTTAATTCTCAAATATTATTTCCCCCATATAAAAAATAAAGCCATATCTCTTTATAGTAAATTCTTTAAAAGAAAGGTTCATTGACAAAATCATTAATTTGTCATTTGAGTTAGATTCTTTACTAGCCTCTTGTATTTCCAAGACCAGGTTTTTGCTTCTCCCTCACCCTGTCTGATGGACACAAAGAACCATAAACCCATAATTATGAGACATAGTAGGAGGTAGCGGGATAAAACCCGAAAGGATTTGTTTTGTAGGATGGACTAAGTGGCAGAAGTGTAAGTCCAGGAGAAGAACATTCAAAGCAAAGGTGATTTGAGTTTTTCCACCCAAGTCAGTTCCTGGAGCTTTGTTGGGTTCTCTGCAGATGTTTCCAGGCCAAGGGCTGGGTCCCTTCCCTCCTTTCTGATAACCATTTCCTTCCATCATTTATAAGTCAGTAAATATCATTGTATATTCCTGAAGACAAGCCACCCTGAATAGATAGCCATCTACTTTTTGCCAAGAGAAATTTCAAAAAGGTTTTTCAGGTTTGAAAATATAAACTTATAAGGATATAGAAAAAATAGTCAAAATGTCTGTTTATGATATTCATTTTGTTTATTTGCATTTAAAATCACTTATTTTACAATAAATGAGAGTACTTTTTTTTCTGTTCTTATATTTCATGGAAAGACTTTACTTGAACTCTTTACAAGCATCCTCTACCTAAGAGTTGACTCTCTTTGGAGGTGCTTTTCCATCATTTGCTGCAGCCTTCCCAGCCCAGGTATCCTCACTGCAAGTGATTTGAACCCAGGCCTTTAGGAGCCTACCTGAGACACATCTGCTGGAGCATAACACAAAGCCATAGACATCCTCTCATATCATTAGTGGGGCTTGTTTTACCATTTTTGGGTAGGTGTGAGTCTGTTTGATCTCTTTACCATGCAGAGTTGTAATTGCTTTTTCTAAGGCATGTGTATACCATGGTGGTTAAGATCATGGGTTAACTCCCAATGCTGCCACATACTAGTTGTGTGATTTGTGGAAAGGCTGTTAAGTTCCCGATCTCAGATGATAATAGTACCCTGCTCCCAGTGTTGTGTCACTCCCCTGCATGGTGAGTGACGGCTGGTACTGCGATCATGCAGCTGAGGATGTCGATGATGTCAGTGTGGTTCAACGTTTACACTTGGGAATGGCTCCCCAAAGACCTTCCCAAAGCCTGCAGCCCCTGTGCAGCTGGCCCTGGCTCTCTTCGGGATGCCCTCTCCTCCTGCTCTCCCCCTTACTGACTCTGCTTCAGCCCACCAGCCTGCAAGGCCTGCCTTGCCCTCGGGTCTTGGCACTCGCTGTGCCCCCTGACTAGAATGTTCTTTCCTCAGATTGTGTAACTCACTTCTTCACTTTATGCGGTGTCTTCTATTCAGGTATCATCCGTTTAGAGGGGTGTTTTCTGAACGCTCTACCTAATTAAATCGTTCTTGTCATTCTATATGTTCCTACCTCATTTTATCTTTTTCCGTAGTACATATCTCATCCTAAAATAATAATGTCCATTTATATGTTTACTCATTTTTTAGCTGTCTTTCTCAGGAGCCCATGGGGACTTTGTCCATCTCCCTCATTGGAATGTAGGGACTCTGTCTCATGTATCCTGAACAGGGCTGGCCCATGGTCAGCATTTTTTTTAGTTTGCTGAAAGCTGCTTGGTGCAATATACCAGAAATGGATTGGCTTTAGTAATGGGAATTTATTAGGTTAAAAGCTTATGGTTCTGAGGCCATGAAAGTGTCCAAATCAAGGTATCAACAGAGATGCTGTCTCACCGAGCTGCAGCTGTAGGCAATCAGGCACATGGCAGGGCATTACGGCAGTGCCTGCTCATCTCTCCTCTCGCCTACAGGAATTGTTGCTTTACCTCTGGGCTGCTCCATTTATGGTTTTGCTCTCTCCCAGGTTCATTGATTTCAACTTCTGGAGGGTTGTCTCTGTCTCTGCAGCTTTTGTCTGTGTCTGTGGCTTTTTATTCCTCCATTTAAATGGGACCCTAGTAAGAGGATTAAGACCCACCCTGGGTCATGCCTGACTGAAATGATTTAATCAAAGGAAGGGCCCTTAACTGAATCTAATCAAAAGGTCTCATCTACAATGGGTTTACATGCACAGGAATGGATTTGTAGCTCAGTGGTTTGAGTGCCTGCTTCCCAAGTAAAAGGTCCTGGATTCAATCCCCAGTATCTCCAAAAAGAAAAAAAAAACAGGATTTTCTGGGGGCTGCGAAGACTTTAAACCTCCACAGGGTTCAATACATATTTATTGACTGAGTAAATGAATTATTATAAGTAAGCAGAATTGAAAATAAGTTCTGCTCCCATAGCTATTCTTGGGATTGGTAATGGCCACCTGGTGTGGAGTGGAGAGGGACTTGGAAGCTGTGTCTGTACAGGAATGGAAAGGAAGCATGCTAACGTGGATTAGCAGGGCGTGCTGGGGGCTGGAGGAGATCAGCGGAGCATGAGGCTGACTGAGGCTCCACGCTGACCTCCTTGCAGGTGAGGAATGCATCTTATTCCACCTTGTCTTTTCAGTGCAGATAGGTAATCAACAGATTATTAATTACTAATAAATGTGCAATAATGAACAGATGAATAATGAGATAGGCTAACCAGTAATAGAGGATCCACCGTCTAGATTTTGTCATGCGGTTTGTTTGAACTAGGTTTTCTTGCAAGAGGCGTTCTTGTTGGCGCTTGAAGATGTGTGTCTTTAGAGAGCCGTCCTAATTGTTTTTCCTTTCTCTGTTCAGCTGCCAGGGGCAGCACCCTCACTGGAAGCTCTTTGAAATGGCTGTCAGGACGGCAGGGAGGGGAGCTTCCCTAGGGAAGAGGAAACCTAATTCCCACCCTGCCCTTGGAGCAGCTGCTGTGTGTGGCCGGCACCCTGTATACACACAGCCTGCAGACTGGAAACATCTGGAGAAAGGTGGCAAAATGAGCAGCAAGCCCTTAGAGGAGGCTTTTCTTCAATATTTTAATTCTCCAGTGAAGCCGTGTTTTCCTGAGCATTTAAGTCTTTGGATGATAACTATTGTATGAGTGAAGACTTTTTTCATTAGCAAAGCGTTTGCTCATTATTTAATTGACAGATGGGTGGAGGCACTGATTCATTCAGCAGATGATCCATGCTGTGCGAGCACTAGGGCTCCATCATGGCCACCGTCCTAAATCCCTGGCAGCCACATTTTCAGATGAGTGTTTCCCTTCTCAGTGGTCACTCTTGGAACTCGTATACATTTCCTAGGATGGCGGCTGTTACTCAGACGCTTTCTGGAACTCCTCTCGCCTCTTTCAAAGCCACACAGGAGACATGGTCTTATTCTTGTGTAATCGCAGCATGTTTGTTCTTCTCTGAAACCAGCATTTCCAATTTTGATCAGCAGCCATATTCCCCAGACTTGGTCCTGAAAGATGAGTGGCTATAAAGTTTTGCTGCAGGTATGATACTTTGTCCCAAAAATGTGTCAGGCTCTGGAGATGGTTCCAAAGGAGGATTTCTCAAAACGTCTTTGAGAAAGGGTGCCTCTTTGGGATAAATATCTTCCACTGTGGCTATTTAGAATGGAGACGTTGTGCACGGGGAAGGGAACATTCTGGCATGTTTTGTAATCTTTTTTTTTTTTTTTTTTTTTTTTTTTTTAATTCAGACTGTATACACTTTATATTTTTTAGAAAAGAGCAACCCAGTTTTTGGTATCATATAAATAACGTGCTTGTTAGGTTTCCAATGTTTCAAATGGCTTCTACACTGTGAAATGTTCAACGTTGTTTATGACTGCACAGAAACCTCACATTGCCAGCATTGTGACACTGTGGGTAACATTGGCTCCTTAGAGGTCTCAGTTATCCCGGAAATTCCCCAGGTTCGTCTCAATTTTCTTTCTTTGTTCAGATCCAGTTTTTGTCCCTGTCCTGTTTCCTATTCCACTCCTTGGTCTGGTTATACTGACCTGGAATCCATTCCCTCTGCTGCTGCTTCCCTGCGGTGTGATAGTGAGGTCTCTGAAACTCGCTGTGCCTCAGTTTTCTCTTTAAAATGGTGATAAGACTAGCTGTCCCTTAGGCTTATAGGAACAAATGGCATCTCAGTGTAAACCCATCACCACAGTTGTTTGTGCATGGAATTGCTCAAGACATGACAGCCACTCTTACTTTTATCATCATCATATTACTGCTGGACTTAACATTTATCACAAGTTCCGTCATTTTCTGACACATTTTTTCGATGCCCTAGTGAGTTTTCAATTTTCTGTTAAATTCTCAGTTCCTTGGGTTATGCTATATTAAAGATATGCATGCTTGTTCTGGTAGTTTAGCATCCACTGGGAGAAAACTCGAAGATTTATGCCTTTGTATACTTTTTCCTAACGTTGTAAATTTTTAAAACTTTTCTTAATGTTTGGCAGCAAGCCATACCCTCATTGTTTGAACACACATGCACATATGATATGATGTGTGTGGATATAGTTGTATACACACATATGCATATCCAGTTTCAAATTGTTTTATTTTCTTGCCTTGAAGTATCATAGCCTCCCAAATTTTGCATGCTGGCACTAGGTGGCTATATTTGCTGCCTCTAAATCAAACACCCAAAGAATTTGACGTGTAGGCACCAAAGTGGTAGCCTTTAAAAAGCCACTGGCTTCACACAGACAGATACTTGAGACAGAAAACCCTTTCTCCTCTGTGCTCACTTGGTGTCTGGCTTCACCTGGTTGGGCGAAGTGAACTATGGGTAGGTTGAGCTATATATGGCACTGCATACCCATGTGCTGGAGGCGGGCGAAGGGTTCCCGTAAGTGGAGGAGCCGGACACCGTCTCCAGGCCGGTGGCGGCAGGAGTGAGGAGCCTGAGGAGGAAATGGCATGGCTCCTGTGGCCAAGCAGTTAGCCTGCAGCTGGTGTGGGCTGCAGAGCACCCAAATGGGCTTTGACGGCTACATGGTTCATTTGATTGATGTTTGGGGTGTGGGAGGGAGGCAGGACCCCTGAAGAGTATTTATAATGCCCTGCACATACAGACTGCAAAGGCAACCACAAAACCAAGCTAAACACAAATTTTAGCTATGAAATAGATTCTAGAAACACTCCACGTACTAGTGCATGCAGCTGTGACTGTTCTCCCTTCTTGTGTCTGAAGGATTTTCTTTGCCATCTTTATTGTTGCTTAAAGTTTGAAATTAAACCTTGACCTAACATAAACATACACAGGTACAGCTGTTTTGCTGAGATATTATGAGTCTTTGCCCTGGCTTCATCTTTTCACAGAGGGCAGGCTTTCTCACTTCCCAGCCTGAAGGTTGGCCTTTGGGGTTTGGTGCCGTTATTTTCTTTATTCCTCAGAGTAGTTATCCAGAGCATTTTTGCTGGCCAGGCCCATATACTGATTGTTTGCATTTTGATTCACTCTCAAAACGTAAGTGTATTTCAAGATAGATTGCTTCATTCCGGTCAGGCACCTATTGAAAAGAATTACACGATGCCTCAATCATGGGGGTTGTCTGTTAACTTTCGGGAGATATTACAATAGTTGTGGGCTGGAAATGAGGAAGCAACATTGGACAATTGCTTTTCTGAGTGCCAGGTGTGTTAGGAATATGTGTTTTGGGGTACTGGAAGAGGAAAGAAAGTTAACTGTGAAATGAGGAATATTGTAATTGTAGAGAGGTTAATAATTTGAGGAATGGATTTTGCATTGGTTTCTATTTGTGCCTCTCATGACTGTGGAATACTAGACTCTTAGCCTTGGAAGAACCTTGGAGGTCATCTAATCCTATTGTTTCATTTTTTTTTTTCAGATAAGATGGACCCAGAGAGATTGTTTTGCTTATCTAAAGGCATATAGTATGTTAGCATCTTGGCCACGATCAAAACGCAGGTCTTTAAATTCTCAATTTAGTTCTTTTTCTCTGCACCATGCATCATCTTCCAAAAGTTCCATTGAGTATTCCCTCATTCATTTATTAGTTCATTCTTTCCATTTTCAAGTATTTACTATTGACCAGGTATTTTTCTAGGTACTGGGATATTATGCTGAGACATGGTTTTTACGTCCATGGAGTTCAAAGTCACATACAGGAGACAGAAAATAAATAAGTGAGCAAATGATATATAGATATGTGTGTGTATATATATATATATATATAAATATATGTATGTATGTAAAAAGTGGCATGAAAAAAAGAAATGAGGAGAAGAGCAGAATAACTGGAGAGGATTGACTTATATGAGGTAGCCAGGGAGGGAATCCCAGAGGAGGTAACATTTAAGCTAAGACCTAAAAGATGAGCAGGAACCAGCCATGCAAAGAGTGGAGGAAGAGCATTCCAGGCAATGATAACAGCCTGTGCAAAGGTCCGGGGGTGAGAACAAGGCTGGCTTGTCAGAGAAACTGAAAGAAGGCTAGTGTGGCTGCCAATGGGGAGTGAGTTAAGGGGAGAGAGTCATGAGGGGAGAGCCTACCACACACCTGCCTTACATCTTAGTTTAAAGAAATTCATTTAACAAGTATCTCAGCAAATCTTTAACTGCCTATCATGTCCCAGGTGTGGAGGAAAAGAATGAAGAATCAGACAGATGCCTTGCAGATCTTTCCGTAGCAAAAGCTACATTGGCTGCATTTTCTAACGACTGCTTCGCATTCCCATCAATCAGCTAGATTATTACTGTGTTTACCCAGTCTCCTGTGATGCCCATTTGGGTTATTCCCAGCTCAGGGATACTACAAAGAGTACTGCAGTGAATAACCCGATCCCATATCTTTGCACACACTTGAGAGTATAACGGTAGAATAAATTCCTGTAAGTGAAGTTGCTGGCACTCCATGTTTTGATAGCTTCCAATGAGTTGCCCTCCAAAAAGGTTGTTTGTGGTACACTCCCACCAATGACATGTCAGCTGGTCCTTCCACGCTCTAAACCACACTGGGTGTTATAAAACCTTTTGAACTCTTCAACCAGGTTTCTTGACTCTACTCTTGCGGTCCTCAAACTTTTGTACACATCTCCTGGGAGGCTTTTTCAAAACACAGGTCCCCCAGGCCCTGCCCGAGACTTTCTGAATCAGAATATCCAGTTGTACATCCCTTTTTCCTATATAGTATTTGGAATCCCCCTCCCCCAAGGGATTCTATTGTGCATCAAAGGTTGAGGAGAAGGGCTTGCTCCCTCGCCTGCCCCTTCAACTCCCTGCAAGCTCTTGTTCTGTCGCTCTCCATTGTAGTGAAGTTTCCCTGCAAAATCACCAGTGACCCCGAACCTTTATCTTGGCCTCATGAGGTAAGTGATACAAGGAAACTTAAGCTACTGAGCCTTTATCATGATCTCAAAAGACAAATGACTTCTCAGTGTCACTTAGCACAGTGTGATAGTTAATTGTGACCACAGGCTAGTGATGTAATTCCTTTTGCCTCGGTTTCCCCATTTATAAAATGGGGGTGAAAATAGTACTTACCTCAGAAAAATGTTATGAGGATGAAATGAGTTAATGGGTGTAAAGTCCATAGAGTAGTTAGTGTCTGGCATGTAGAAAGCATTGAATTACCTTTGTGTTTGAGTTTCTTTAACCATAAAGTGGATTAATGATAAAATCTTCTTCATAGAGTTTTACAAAGATTTTATGAGATAATGCATGTAAAGTGCTCAGCAGGTGTCTTGTATATGGACTTCTGGACAGCCAAGAGGGCAGTGTGAGAGGCTCCAGGGTTCTGTTCCCCCACAGGATCTTTGAACAAATAGTAAAAACTGACATATGCCATCTTCCTCTGAGCTCTGGAAAGCAGTTAAAGGATTACAGTAACTGGGGAGCACTGAATAAAAGAAAAAGACAACGTAAAATTGGTAGGAAAAGCTGATGACACCATTGATGGCTTCTTTTCCACAACCTCTCCAACTCAGTGTGCAGCTGGTCAGGCCTCTTAATCGTCAAACCCTATGTGCACGTATGTCTGTGCCAGTCTATCTGGTGGCAGCATAAAAGGCTGAACCAGGACACTCATCTCTGGCTCACTACCTTAGAACTGTCCATGCATACAGAAGCAACTTGCAGACAGTTAAGTCTGTGTAAGATACAATCAAATTCCAGTGGTCAGGGGCAAAGGATTACTGGCTATAGGACATGCAGTAAAGCACCCTGGATGGGGTAAAGAGTATTTCATAGGGGAAAGATGGGGCAGTCAGATCCCTACAAACAGGGCAATTCTTAAGGCCATGAGTGCATGCCCAGGACAAGATGCTTATTCAGGAAGAAACAGAGAGGACCCTGTGCTTTTGCCTTGGGCTGCTCTTCAGATTCATCGGTATGAGGGCTAAGCTCTGAAGGAGAGAGCCAGCCAACATAAAGCCAGGTTACAAAGATGGTGAAAGGTGATTTTTGCATTCACTAGTTTTTGTTAGCTCATGGTTTTCACGGAAATCTCTGTCATACCAACAGCTGGATACAAACTTAAGGAAGAGACAATGTAGGGACTAAACTCCAGAGTTAACATATTAAAATATTTACATGTACAGTGGGCAACAAAAGATTACAAGGCAAACAGACAGGAAACAATGGCCCATCCAAAGGAACAAGGTAAAACTTCAGAAACCATCAGTGAAAAAAGACCAGACTTTGGATATACCAGGAAAAGATTTAACAAAAAGGATGCTCAAAGAGCCAAAGGAAAACACCAAGAAAGAACTAAAGGGTATCAGGAAAATGATATACCAACAAAGTGAGAGTCTCAATAAAGAGAGAGAAATTATAAAAGGAATCAAATAGAAATACTGGCATCAAAGACCATAGTAACTGAAGTAAAACATTTCCTAGAGGGATTGAACAGCAGATTGGAGATGGCAGAAGAAAGAATTAGTGAACTTCATGATAAAGGCAATTGAATTTATTCAAGCTGGGGAAAAGGAAGTGTTTGGCATATTATAATAATATTGCAGAAATAATGGTAGTAACCATGTTACTTTAAAAAGAACTAAAAGATTGTGGCTGACCCTCTTCTTTAATTGTTCCTTTCGTATAACCCTGCAGGGAAGGCAATTGTAACCTGCTCAAGTACGTGCACTGTAGGATTAGACACACCTAAGTCAGACTACCACTTCTGGCTGTGTGGCTTTGGGAAAATTACTTAACCTCTCTTAATCTCAGTTTCTTCATCTGTAAGAAAAAGGATAATACACCCCATTTAAAATTATTTTGAAAAATAGTATCTACCCCCTAGGGTTGTTTTAAGCATTGAAATCTATGAGGTACATTAAATACTTAGTTCCAGGCACATGGTAATGATATCCATCATAACAATAACATCATTATTGCCTTCATCCTCCTGAAAATTCTTCTCTGCATATAGTAATTCTTAAAAACACTTTAGCAGACATGAAAGGAGAGGGCCATTGTATTTTTAGTGACTGTTCAGTCCTTTCTGCCCCTATATTGTCAATCATCCCAAGTTTTCCTGGACCTCACTTTCCTTAGAAGTGCTGTCTGTCTGCAAGCACATTTGCTTTGATTTGTGAATGGAACACACAAATCGAATTTGGATGTAAAATATATTTTGCAGTAAGTTTCTGTATTTACAGAACTAACCTTACACAAATCCAGTTGATCATTATTTCTCAGTTAAGTTGGAGAATCAAAGAAGAATTGAGCTTTTAAAAAAGCAAAAACGTTTAATTATTAAGCATAATATAGATAACAGCTAATAATACATGTACAGCCTAACAAATTTATAAGGCAAACATCCTTGAAATCACCACCCATGAAAGGAGTAGAACTTTCTAGTTACTCTAGAAGTCCTCTACAAGAGCCTGCTTAAACCTACCCATTTTCTTTCCCCAAGAATAACCTCCATCCTGACTGTTATGGTCATCACTGCCTTATTTTCCTTTGTATTTTTTATTACTCAGTTGTGCATCCCTACCTATTATAGCTCAGTTTCATCTACTTTTTCATTTGTGTATTTGGAGCAAGCTTTAAAACGTTCACATTGGAGGAAACTGAATGAAATAAAAGTGACCAGGGAAGATCAAAAGTCAACAGGAGAAAATATGCAAACACTTGAACTCAGCCATGGTTTTGTATGAGGAAGATTCAAGGAGAAATTGAGGAGGGCAAGGAGGGGCTCGGGAGGGCTTGTCTGGCTCAGAGCCTTTTCCGTATGAGGATCCCTTCTGCAATTTGAGTCCTTCTTTGGAAACTTGGAGTCTCTCCATCAGGATGGCAGCTCTAAGAAGGGAGTTTTAGGGTGAGTTGTCTGTTTACTTTAGTCTGGGGGCTTCTCCTTTGAAGGAATCATGGCCATTTCCCCAGCTCTTGAGGCTCAGCATGGAGGGATATCAACAATCAGTGAATGGAAATAATGGGAGGAAGATAAGAGTAAGAGATTGGGAGGGCCACCAGAGGCTGACTGCCAAGTGCAGGACCAAACTGATGGTGGAACTCCATAGAGTGGATTATTCCTGAGGAATCTTTAAGAAATGAAAGGAACTGGGTGAGACAAGGTCTACTTCTGAGAAGTTACTTTGAGATTTTGCTTACCTTTTTAACTTCCCTGCTATGTGCCGTTTTTTTAAAACCATGCTCATTTTAATCATTTTTAACATAATATTGAGACAAACCTAAGTGGGGGTTTTGTTTCCTTTTAGTAGCACTAGGAAGCTTTGGGAAACTGTCTTAGTTTGCCACTGGCCTGCCAATGCAAAGTACCAGAAATGGGTTGGATTTTATAATGGGAATTTTATTTAGCATAAAAGCTTGCAGTTCCAACCTGTGAAATGTCCATATCAAAGCACCATCAGAGATGCTTTCTCTCCAAAATCAGCTACTGGTGATCCTGGTGTCCTGCCATGTGGTGAAGCAAGATGGTCACCAATCTCTGCCGGAGGTCCCTTTCTTCCCCTCCAGAATCTACCGTCTCCCGGAGGTCAGCTGTGGGCAGCCAGGCATAGGGCTTGATTCTTTTGGGACCTCCTCTCTCTGTCTTGGCTGCTCTGCTTTCTTCCTTAATTCAGCTGTGGGCTGTCAGGCATATGGTGCTTCAGCTTCAGCCACCAGTGACCTTTGAGTCCTCCCTCTCCCATGGCTGGGTCAAAAGGGCAGCTTCCTTTCTCTGTGTGTGTTTCACTCTCTGTCCCTGTTTACATCAGACCCAGCAGAGGGTGGAGTCCCAAGCTGGCTCATGCCTCACTGATGTACTGCAATCAAAAGCCCCAAATAAATCTTAGCAAATAATCTAATCAAGGGTCCCTTAACTGAATTTAATGCAATCAAAAGGCCTCACACCCACAGGAATGGGTTAGTTTAAGAACATAATCTTTTTCTGTGTTTCATAAAATTCGAACTGTCATAGGAACAGTTTAGGAATATTGCCTGATCTTCAAGGTCTGGTGAGAGAGGACTGGTAACTGGGAAAGCTTCTTGTGAGGCAAGTCCCAGAATGATCTAAGAGCAAACACAGCATAGACAGGGTTGAGCTAGGGACTGAGTTGTCCTCCACTCCCAGGGACCTGGATTTTAGTTCTGGCATTGCTAGTAACAACCACATAAAGCTTTAAAAAAAAGTATTGGAAAGTTCCTTGGAGGCAGTCATTCCAAAAATATTAATTGCCGGTGCTTGGGACAACTGGAAATAAACATGCAAAAGAATGGATTTGGACCCCAGCCTCTCACCATATGCAAACTTAAAATGCTCAACAACCTAAATATGAGAGCTAAAATCATAAAACTCTTAGAAGAAAACATAGGAGAATATCTTCAGGACTTAGTATTAGACTTAATATGGATTCTTAGATATGACACCAAAAGCAGACACAATAAAAGAAAAATTAATTGGACAAAATTAAAAAAAACTTTTGTGCATCAGTGGAAATTATCCAGCAAATGAAAAGACAACCTATGCAGTGGGAAAAAACAGTTGGCAATCATATATCTGATAAGGGTTTAGTATCCAGAGTATATGAAGAACTCCTACATCTCAATAACAAAGAGACAAAAACCCAGTTTAAAAAATGGGCAATGGATTCAAATAGACATTTCTACCAAAAAAAGATATGCAAATAACCAATAAGTACATTATTAGCCATTAGAGAAATGCAAATCAAAACCACAACATACCTTTTCACACCCACTAGGATGGCTGTTATTAAGAAAGTGGAAAGAAACAAATGTAGAAGAGTATGCAGGGAAACAGAAGCCCTTGTACATTGTGGGTACAAAATGAGGCAGCTGCTGTGGAAAGCAATTTGTGGTTCTTCCGAAAGTTAAACATAGAACTATACCATGTGACCAGCAATCCCACTTCTAGGTATATACCCCAAAGAATTGAAAACAGGGACTCAAACAGATATTTGTACACCAGTGTTCATGGCAGCATTATTCACAATAGCCAAAAGATGGCAGCAACCCAAATGTCTATCAACAGATGCATGGATAAATAAAATGTGATGTGTGCATACAGTGGAATGCTATCCAGCCATGAGAAAGAATGATGCGCTGAAGCTAACATATGCTACCATGTGGATGAACCTTGAAGGCTTCACCTTGTGTGAAATGAGCCAGGCACAAAAGGACAAATATTGTATGATTTCACTTATATGAAATACCTAAAATAAGCAAATTTATAGAGACAGAAAGCAGAATATGGTTACCAGGGGCTAAGGGGAGAGAAAAATGGGAGGTTATTGTTAAATGGGACCAGAGTTTCTGTTTGGGATGGTGAAAATGTTCTAGAAATAGATAGTGGTGAAAGTTATATAACATTGTCATTCACTGACATGATCAATGAATTGTATACTTAAAATTGCTAAAATGATTGTTATGTTACTTGAATGTTACCATAATAAAATTACATATTTATTGTGCTTCTCCTGGCTACCGGCACTGTACCAGGCATTGGATACACAGCGACAAGCTTCTATGACCTCCGTCCTCATCGGCTTACTTCCAGCGGTGGAGATGGGCACTAAACAGGAAGTTAATGAAATGCCTGTCGAGTGCGGTGGAGGAGAGCATGGGGGAGGCCTCAGCAGGCATCCTTCTAGCTGGAGCATCTGGATAGATGGGGCCCATGACGATCTAGTCCGACCTCATTTTTTGGTTGTAGGGCCAGTAAGTGAAGGAAGAGAGAAAGATACCTTATTCAAGGGAAGACTAATGACAGAATCGGGCTTCAACCGAAGTTTACTTGTGTTTAATTGTTCTGTCATCAGTGGAACACAGTATGAAACTGGAATGTCAGGAGCCTGTTTGTTAGAGCAATTGGTTTCCATTTCTAACAGGTTACCTAAAATCCTGGTGTGTCCTCCAGTTTGCAGGGCTTTTGCTCTTCTCATTTTTATAAACTATTCTGCTAGGGTGGCAGTTGGAATGTGGAAGCTAGCATGCTGGTTCTTGGTTTGAATTTAGACACAGCTTGTAGTCCTAGAATTTTCCTTGGGGAACATATTTTTCCGAGCCCCTGGACTTTTCAAGGACAGTGTTCATGTTTTCTTACCCTTCATGTCCCTTTGAATTTAGATACCCAAAACTCATGATGCTTCAAGTATCCACCAATGCCATTTCATTTTGCTATGATAATGTGGTATCTATTTAATGATGTGTACATTATTTATTACAACTTCTAAATATTTAGAGAGTTACTCTTATAAGAATAACTGTAAACCTAAACAGTTAATGGATAACAACTTACATCTTTTTTGGGGGTGGATAATTTTAATATATAATTTGAAAAATTTCCTCCATTGCTTAAAAATGTTCTGTCTAATGAAATACTACAGGATAGAAAATATTCCTCTGAGGCAGGGCATGGTATTACGTGGTATTACATATTACACATGTGTAATATACATTTTATTGCTTTGTGTATTTTGCGGGTAAAACATTGTAACATGGTAAAATACTACCCTGTCCTGTGAAATCAGCTTTAATATAGTAGCACTGTACCGTCCTTCATCTGCTGGTCTATTTATATGTGTGTGACCATGATCTCCAGTATCTGATACCAAGATATTTCCAAACTTGGTTTTGTCTTTACATCTTTCCTTCTTGGGCACTTTTTCTATGTTACCTGTTTGCTAGGAAAGTGGTTCTTTCTGCAATAGCCATTGTAAAGATCATGTTGTGGTGTGGTATGGTCTGGCTTCACAGGGCATGGCCCAGCCATCCATTCAACTGTCCAGGCCAGAAATCTGAGAGTCACCCTTAGTTCCTCCGTGTCCTTAGAGTCCTCCTGCCCCAGACCCTGCTGATCTCAGCATCTGAATATTTCTTGAATCGATACCTCCTCTCCATCCTTTCTACCTCCCCTTTGTTCCCATGTTCAGCTCTTTTCTCCTGGATGATACAACAACTTTGTAATTGGTCTCTCTGCCTTCAGCCCTGACTCTGTTCTCATTTACCCTATATTTCCTTATCATCACCTTACCTAAAACCTTCAACAACTCTGCCGTAGCAGGCAGGATAAATCCTGAACTCTACTGGGATGCTCAGAGTCCTCCATTGTTCCGCCCCTGCCTCTCAGCTTCATTTTGCACCAGAACTGGCCTTGGGATCTGGTAACGCTGAAGAGATCCTTTCCTTACTGCACACACTGTGCTCTCTCTCTCCTCTGGGCCTTGATTCAAGCAATTCTTTCTGCTTAGAATGCCTCTACCTCCTCCTGCCTTCCCCAGCTAATTCCTGCTTATTCTCATGTCACTCAGCTTTTGCCACAGCTTCTCCAAGAAGCTTGATGTTATTCCTGTGGACTGGCTTCAGTGCCATTCCTCCTGCTACTGTAATTTCCTTCTCAAATCACAGTTTTTCTCCCCAGTTCCCCCTCTGCATTCCAGTCCCTCCTTGCCCAGTACCTTTATCTCTTTTGCTTCCATCCTGTATTGAAGGTAGATCATCAGATACTTTTGGGGATGAGGGGACCTTCTTCCCTTTATAAGATGTGCTCCTTCAGCCTGAACGCAGAGCACCTGGCATGTGTATACTTGTTCACTGAGGTATGAAACCAGCATTCTGATCCCCACTCTAAATATAGGAAACAGACTAACCTTAGCTTACCCAAGGTCAGCAGCTGGCCAAGGACTGAGCCACCCCAGCTCTGACCTGCTCCATACTTACCCTGCTATACTTAACAGTGATTGAGCAGAATTTGCTGGAAGGGGCAGTAGATGAAATAACCTTGTCTTAATTTTGAATCTGTGTTGCACCAGCTACCAGGGTGGTCTAAGGATATCGCTTAGTGGGTTAGTACAGCCCATAACCAAACTGGCTCCTAGTCACCGTCAAGCTCATGCATGGAATCCAGTAGCGAGTCCAGACAGGTTTCACTTTGGATGTACTTAAACCCCATATTCCAGTGCAGCTATCCTTTGTGAGTGGGTGGAAACTGGGGGATGGTGCCTCTACTGATTTACCCCTCAGCTTTCGTGTGCGTGAGGGGCATTAGCTCTTGACTTTTAGTTCTCCAGGATTTCCACCTTCCCGGGTCCTCTCTCTTGGCTCTCCTCCTCCTTGGAGCTCAGCCTCCTCTGCCAGTTGTCCTTTATTCAGCTGTATCCAATTCCTCAGGGTTTCCTACTACAGAGTTGAGTAGTTGTGTCAGACCCTTTGGCCTGCATAGACTAAAATATTTACCATATGGCTCTTTACAGAAATAGTTTGAGAACCCCTGTTCTAGAAGACAACAGGGCCTTTCATAATGACAGGAGTAATTCCACCAGCATATCTTCTTTTTATTACACTAAAAGAATCTGTTTCTCTGGCACTTAAGCTGTATGGCCCAAGGTGTTTTCTAGTTTCCCAGCCGTGTATGTGTCAGAATTCAGGGCAGTGAAACGACAAGGACAGAGACTGGGGCAAACCTGTCCTCTTTCATCTCTAGTCTGCTCTTCCCAGCTTAATTGCAGCTGACTTTCAATGTATAAGATTTTAATTTGGGTAAAAATTACTAGATTGCCACCTAGATCACAGTGGCAAATCGATTTCATTTTGACAGACATCTCTGATTAATTGGTGGCTACCTGAACCCTATGTTGGGAAGGATTATGAAGTCCCAGGGGACTCAGCAGACAACAGTGCTGTGATTGATTAGCGATGTCTACCAGGGCCTTTGCAAAGGGGAAAGGTGACCCATTTGTCTTAAGCTTGCACTCTTCTGAAAACTGTAGAAAGTTTAAAGGCACGAAAGCCACAAGCTAGCCTCTGAATTTGATGGTCACTAAAAGGACAGCCTTTATAATGCAGTCATATTTATATCCCATCATGCAGCTGGAATTGAAATAGCAGATTACGGATTTATACAAACTAGAGTTGACGGAGAATCATTCAGTTTACAATGCTATCTTCTGAGTTCCCTTTTATGGTTAGTTCACACTGCTGGTTTCTTTAACCAGTAGGAGACAGAGATCATTTCCACTGGGAATTTCCCTCTGCTGGGCCTGAAAGGTCATGAAGGTAGTTATGAAGGAGCTCCTGTGATTATAATTACACGCCAGGAGAGTCTGAGGGCAAAGAAATTCTAAGTAAAACGCGGGTGCTGTGAAGCAACTGTAGAAATGAAGAGAGAAGGAATGAGGCAGGAGGGAGAAGAGCTGCTTTATTTTTTCAACTTGTAACTTCTCTCCTTCCTCCAAGTGAGAGGAAGGAGAGAGACCCAGCATGTGCTGCTCGCGCTGGATTTCTGTTTAAAATAGGCCCTTCTCTCGAAGCTCCAAAGCCTCAAAACCCACAAGTAACATTTTTAGGACAATTTTTTTTTTTTCAGTGTGGAGGTCTTTGATTATCTCACCATAATTACTGTGTTTGTGGTGTTTTTCCCCTGTTGGCTATATTTTATTGAAGCAAACGTCACTCTGGGAGCATTGACTTTACTTTTTCTCCAGTAATAAAAATAGCTTAAATTAAGCTTTAATGTACTTAAAGTCACTGACTTGAAACTATATGGATCAGAAACATTCTGGGACAGTTGATAGAAAATTATAATCTACTTAATAATTTGGAGACTAAATGACTTGAAGAGGTATGTTTGGGATGGCTTCTGAATAAGTGTTTTTTGTATGAGCCAATATGTAGGATGAGATGAAAACTATATGTCTGGACTAATAGTATACAATTGCTAGAATTTAGCAAGAGCAAGGAGAAAGAGAGAAATGTGTGCTTGAGCTTAAAATGGCTTAGCTTAAACAAAGGGAAAAATTAGATATCTTAACAATAGAAATTATCTGAAAGAAGTGATTATCACCAGTGAATTTGTTTTTCATATGTTCCACCAAATACCTTTTTGATGTTTCCTAGTACAAATAATTCCTAGTAAACATGGTTATCCATTTATAGTGATTAGTCTTCTCCATATATTGAACTGCCTATATATTTAATCTCCTATTATTAAACAAAAGCTAGTAGAAAAAATATGAAGTGGTATACTAGTTCTTTTTCATTTTTGTGACTAAGTGAAATAAAATTATTTATATTTTTTGTTTTTGGTTTTACTGATTTTAGATGCTTTTGCATTGCATTTATCCTTTCTCATCATCTCAATGTTTTTTTGTGTTTTTTTTTTAAACTATATTCGGTTTTGATCATTTGGCTTATAGTGACAGAATTTTGGACTACCAGGTTGAGAATTCCTGGCTGAGAAGCAATTCCCAAGCCTTGTCTTATAGGGCTGTGTAGGACCGATACATGTGGGAATACAATCTTCAGGGAAATGAATATGGTTTTCAGTGAGAATCAGGAAGCATTTCTCTAAGTCAGATGGGCCCCTCTCCCCGCCCACCACACACACCAACACCATCTTACGGATAAAGTTTTCATAAAAGTTTAAAGGACCATAACTATTTTAGATGTAATTTTGTTTCAATGTTTTTTGTTTTGTTTTTATGAGAGACAGCGAGGTTTTAAACTGATTGGCTGCTTCATCTAGTGCTTTTATTTACTAGAGAGGACTTCTTTCCTTAAACCTCATGAGCCGACCTCTGCTAGCTTCAGACTTTTCTTCTTGCAGCTTCCTCTCCTCTCTCAGCCTTCACAGAATTGAAGAGAGTTAGCGCCTTGCCCTGGGTTAGGCTTTGGCTTCAGGAAATATGGCTGGTTTGATCTTCTTTCCAGACCACTCAGCTTTCTCCATATCAGCAATAAGCCTCTCTCACTTTCTTGTCCTTCATGGGCTCACTGGCATAGCACTTTTAATTCCCTTCAAGAACTTTTCCATTGCATCCACAACTTGGCTAGAAGTTTGGTGCAAGAGGCCTCGCTTTCAGCCTATCTCAGCCTTAGACGTGCCTTCCGCACAAACCTTAATCATTTCCAGCTTTTGATTTAAAGTGAAAGACGGGGACTCTTACTTTCACTTGAACACTTAGAGACCATTGTAGGGTTATTAATTGGCCTAATTTCAATATTGTTGAGTCTCAGGGAGTAGGCAGGCCCGAGTAAGAGGGAGAGAGACAGGAACAGCTGGTCCGTGGAGTAGTCAGACCACAAACAACATTTACCGATTGTTTGCCTTCTTGTTTGGATGTGGTTCATGATGCCCCAAAACAATTACAATAGTAACATCAGAGATCACTGATCACACATCAACATAACAGATATAGTAATAATGAATGAGTTTGTAGTATTGCAAGAACTACCGACGTGTGATACATAAATACAAAGCGAGCACATGCTCTTGGAAAAATGACACTGATCAATGGGCTCGACACAGAGTTGCCACACACCTTCAATATGTAAAAAATGCAGTATCTGTGAAGCGCAATAAAGCAAAGCACAATAAACAAGGTATGCCTGTATATCCATTCATCACTTGATGGACATTTGGGTTTTTCCCATTTTTTGCCTATTGTGAATAAGTATATACACATTTTTGTACAAGTTTTTGTTCCACATGCCATTTTCGATCCTTCAAAAATCCTGATAGAAAGTATATAAGTCTATACACCCAATTTAATAGAAGCAGATTGATTTGAGATGCAAACTCTTTCAAATTATGGACTCCGTCAGGGGAAAAATACAAGAGGGTATTTTCATGATGGACTGTTGGGAAACAGGGAGTTAATCTAATCTCTTTCTCTGCAGATCAGCATCCTCTCTGCAGATCAGGAAGCTGATCTTAAATCAGCTCATCCAGACTATATTTTGTTTTTGTAATACTGGAATATTTATAATACAATGCAAACCATGCCTTATGGCTTTGTACCAAGCTAATATCCTAGGACTTTGGATTAAACTTTTTACTCATTTATTTAACAAACATTTATTAAGTGCCTACTCTGTCTTAGACATTGTTCCAGGCACTGTGAACCAGAAAGACAATGACACATTGACAAGAAATACGTTTTTTAATGAATCAAAAAATTGGAAATTGTAATACGTGAAGGAAATCAACCAGGCCATATCATGTACAGAGTGGCTGGTAGAGGAAGGGGTACTACCTTCGAAGCTGAATGATGAGCAGGAGCCAGCTAAACAACGTGCTGGAATGACAGGGCTCCAAGCAGCTGGATCAGCAGATGCAAGTGTTCTGAGTTGGGAACAAGCTCATCGTGTTGGAGGAACAGAAAATGCCAAGAGGCGTGGACTTTACAGAGAGAGGGAGAGCGGGAGGTATGGTAGGTATAACTTGATCGTGTTATATTGTGTCACTTATGGTTATTAATTTAAGAAGTATTTTCACTTCTTCGCTTGTGCAGATTCTTGAATCTTTGAGATTAGACATCCCCTGGAGACATGCAGACAATTTTGCCCAATGTTCTGGAATCACATCTGGATTCCTGGTAGTGTGACAAATCACCTGTTAGATTCACCGATCTTAAAATCTGTCAATGGGGAAATAAATGTTTGGAAGCCTTAAAGTAAATCTTTCACCAAACCTGTATTTTTGTGTAAAATGGGCCCCGAATCAACTGGTATGTCAGGTATTTTATGGGAATAAGTTGTGTGCTTTGTGAAGCTACACTCACTCTTCCGGGCCTCTGGGACCTAGATACTTTCTACGCTGTGCTGCCATGGGGAGCTGCTTGGGACTGCACTGACCTGAGGATGTAGTACGGCTTTCAGAGTCGCCTGGCTTGACCTCACAGCAGAGGTGTTGCTCTGGAACTTTGGTCAGTGGGTGTGTGTGGGTTAGGGTGCCCTTATACAAATACTGTGCATGGGTAGTATGCACAGTATACTTACTTAGGGGACATATCCTACTAGGAAGGATCTTAATGATATTTTATTTTTGTCCTATAGTCTAAAATGTTATGATTTGTTAAATATCCAAATAACTTTTGAAATTATCTATAACTCCTTTTTAGGAAGTCACCTTTCCAGCATTCTCACTATTTGGAATACAGCAAAGAATTAGGTAGTAAACACTAAGCCTCTGGATAGGCCCAGTAAATTAATGATCAGTTCCTTCCAGTAACTTCACTCAGAACCTGTTGTCTTTCTGCATGCACATTGTTTTAATGTGGCTAGTTAGCTTGCTTCCAAACCTTCAGCCAGTCAGAAAGCACAAAAGGCGTTATCTGTAAGTAGATATATTGACATCGATAAGGATACATGGGATCTTATTTTACATCCCTTTTAGCTCAAATATTGTGTGTCTCTCATTAAACCAAATCATTTCAATATACTAGTATCACAATCAAGAGTACAATTGTCTAGTGGCAGAATTGTATCAGAAGACCTAAAATCTTGGAAACACAGTGATCTATTTCATGAAACTAAGGCATATTATAAATGATTACAATTGGTTCTTGATTTTTGTGGATTTGGTCTTACATCCTACATACATTTGTAACAAGCCTTTCTACACTGCATTCAGAATTTCTTTTTATAGCATCTACAATGACCATTTCTGTCTACTCCATGGGAATGTCTTCTGTAAGCCGGCACTCAGCATCATTATAATCTTTCTTGGTGCAGCAGTGATTGTGTAATCGTGTAAGCTTTTCAATCTTGCTTTATTTTTGTTTAGAAATGCTAGAAAAAAGCAACATAAAGAGCACAGGGTTATACATTTGGTACAGTTGAGACAATTACTAATGTCCCAAGAGATGCACATTCTAACGTTCAATCAGGAACGTGCTAAATTTGAGCTTTTTGACCATGGATTTAATTAAAGTCAAAAGCAGGTATGAAATATGGGACAACGGTGTATGTTTTATAAAAGACTGGATCTGAAAGGTAAGATATAATTAGGTATTTTAAAACTCGTTGGTTCTATTTTATTTTCATGTGCATTTTAAAAAGGAATCATATAGCAAAGAAAAGGACTACAAGTATGGCTAGCACTTAGAAGGAAGCACACCCAGGAAAGAAGTATGAACCTGATTCCTCCTCCTTCCATCCTCCAGTGGGGGATATCTAGTTTTTGAGGATTAAGTTCAAGAGTGTTCTCAAAATCAAATTAACAAATAGCTGCTTCCTTTATGAGCCAACATTTGCAAGTTTGTTTATCTGCTGGTTGGGAAACACTGCCAGGAATGGATAACACATATCTCCTGGCCTGAGGTAAAGCTTAGGCAACAAGTCACTTACGTCAGGGCAAATCATAAGCTTCCCAGATCCTATGTATGTGGAGAAGAAGAGCTATAGGGTGATGGCTTTCTAGGAATGGCAAGAGTAGAATTGTGTGTGTAGCAGCAGAGAAAGGATTTTGGTAGGGGTGGGTTCTGTGTTAAAGAGAAAAGCTGGTGGTATTTCAAATGTTAAAGGTGACCTCTGAAGTCCCCAAAGTTCCCCAAACTTCTATTTCATTCTCAAATAATAGAGAGTGTCAAGAATAATATAAAATGTTAAGAGAAGACATCCAGGGGGAGTGACCCAGAAGAGACACGAGTTAGAGTGAGACTGAGAACAGAGGAGGTTTGGAAGCCCTAGTTGGTGGAAAGCTAGCTCATAAAAAAGGAGTGTCAGCTGTTGACTAACTTCTGCATATATCTCAACATCTCTTTTCACGTTACATCTTTTCCCCACAAAACATGTTTTTGAAATGTACCACTTTGGGAGATTTTGTCAAGATAAATGTCCAGTCTCCTTGCTTCCCACCCCCCAGGTTCAATGGCCTGTGTCTTTTTTAAAAACTAATGTTGTGTTAACAGGCAAAGTCGAGAGTGTTTTATTGGTTTCAGGATAAGAGAAGGTAATTGGAAAGTTCTGACTCAAACTGAGAAGGATTCTTTGGGTCTTTGCCTTGAAGGGAGATATTCAAAGAAAAAGAGGGAGCAGTTGTTTTGCTTTGAAAATGAAGAATGGCCTTTATTAATAGAGTTTTAACTAGGACCTTTGAAAGGATGGGATACTCAAACTTACTGAATACTGCCTTCTCTCCATAGAGAGAATTGTGTGTGGGAAAGTTGCTTGGTGGGCAGCAGCTATGGGAGTGAGCTGGGTGATTTTCATGAACAGTGGCGTCAAGGGAGAGAGCCCTGTGCCCCTATCTTCTTTCTAAGGCAAGACTTGTTCCATAGAGCAGAAATCTCCCCAGGAAAAGGTTGCCTTCCAGTTGTCCCTTTTCTTTTCCTTTTCCTTTTTCCATAAAATCTTTGTTATTATTTCCCTTTTATAGAAGCAATTTTAAAACAAAATGTCAGCAAACTGTAAGTTATGGAAAATATGAGCAGAAAATATAGGGAAACCAAAAGAAGAAGATAAAGTATGCCTTCCATTCTGGATTTGTATAGTCTTTCTGGAAGGCAGTTTGTTGGTGTGTATTTAAAACCTTAAAATATGCATGCCCTTTGACCCTACTAGTGCCTTTCCAGGAATTAATCTATACTGTTATTTATATACTTTGAAAAGTTGGAAGCACCCTCAAGGCCCATCAGGAGGGGATTATTACAGATTACACTGTAGCCATTTAAGAATGAGCTACATCACTGTTTATTGATAGGGGATGTATCTATGTGGGGGTTTTTTGTAAGTTAAAAGGAAGGTCACAAAGCAGTATGTGTAGCATGATTGGCCTTTGTTAAAACAATGGGAATAAATGTTGAAAAATTTGGGAGGATCTTATAAAGATAATCAGTGGGTCTCTCTGGGTTGTAGGATTGTGGTTTGTTGATTTTCCCCCCTTCTTCTTCTCTCTCGTACTTTTTTATATTTTCAGACTTAGATTTAAGTATGTATAACATGTATAATTGGAATAAAACATTTAATAAGGTTCTTTTGGGTTTGATAATGATAAATAGGGGGGACACAATCCATAATCCAGAAAAAACACTTTTAATTCCCTAATATATTTCCTTCCAAACAGCCTTCTATGTATAATGTATATAAATATGTATTTAATTTTATTTTAGCATAACAGAATAACCCTTTATTAAGAGTGATAGATATGACTATCAGGAGGATTAGATTCTCATATAAACATACACATTCACGTACACACACAATAGGGTAATATTAAAATAAGACATTTAAATGCTTGTTCATCTTTTCTTACTTAATTCCTAAATTATCTTCACTGTGCTAATGTCATCGAATGATACTGTGTTCCCTTTAAATTAGTACATTGATTAGATACCTGTCAGTGGCCTTCATGGTCATCATTATCTTTCTTATTAGCATCAATAACCATCAAGTAACGCTGCTGGGTTGATATATCTGGTCTCTGGGACAGCTCCTCTGAGATTTCTTCACTCTCCCTCCTCACTAGTGGGTGCTATCACCTTTCACCACACACCGTACACTAAGCCAGCCCTTCAAAAGATCATCTGATCAGTCCCTGGCACCACCAGTGAAGGACCTTAGATAAACTTCCAGATTAACTGGTTCATTCCCTCCAGTTTAACCCGTGCGTCCTTGCTCATAGAAGGGCCATTCTTTTCCCAG